>OX457087.1:43643215-44025098 GCA_949752835.1 Empis stercorea | reverse complement strand
TTGACCCTTCCTTTGTCATATTGCATATTTATTTATAAAAGTATTTCAAATTATATGTTGTATATACTTATTATTATTTGTTTCTTAGATATACATATATATTACCTAAGTATTGTCTATATACTTTTTTTTTTTTTTTGTTTTTGATATTTAGTTCATATTTATTATTCTTTAAATTTTCATATACATAGGATATTTATTTATTATTAAAATTACATATACATAGGGTATTTATTTCATATTTATTGTTTTCGTTAAAATCATATTTATTATTTTTCTTTAAAATTACATTTATTTCATATTTATTATTCTTTAAAATAACATTTATTTCATAATTATTAAAATTACATTTATTTCATAATTATTTATTTCATAATTATTATTCTTTAAAATTACATTTATTTCATATTTATTATTATTTATTTCATAATTATTATTCTTTAAAATTACATATGTTTTCTTTTTTTTTTTTTTTGAAATATATATATATATATATATATTTATATTTATTTATCTATTTATTTAAATTTCTGTAGGGACACAGTCAAAACACCGTTGAAACAATTCGTCCAACTTGTTGGCGTTGTTCTTTCTTCTTTCTTTTTCTGCTGCCTGCTTCTCCTTGGCCAGCGCCTTAAATCTTTCTTTCTCCTCTGGTTTTACCGCTAATCTTCGCAGTCTCTTCAGTTCGCCAATCTCCTTCCTGGCTTTTGCTGCCTTTCCTCCTCGTTTCTTTATTTTTATTGGTGTTGGTACTGCCTCTACGACGTTGTTGTTGTTGCTGTTGTTGAAATGTTTCCTTCTATATTCCTCCAGACTGATTGGTCTTGGGCCAGCCTTCTTATCTTCTTCTAGTGCTCTTTTTAAATCTTCTCCTGGCAGGATCGCCATGTAATATCTGGCCCAAGCTATGTAATATCTTACGCTAACTACTCCCCTTGGATACCTATATGAGGGTATCCCCGATTGGTCGTAGGACTATTATATAAATAAATCCAATCCAATAACCTTAGCTAAAGAGCCTGAGTTAAACTAAAATTAGCTAAAGAGCCTAGTTCAGTTGGATTGGAAGTATATTATTTTATTCTAATGGTAGCGAGTAGCCGAGTTAAAATAAAACAATTTGTTTGACTTTCAAGTTAAAAGTGAATCTTTATTTTATTCATATTCTCTTTTATACCCTAAATCTATTCGTTACATACTTATTATTTATTAGTTACTTATTTCTAATTATTGGTAATATTTGCTAACGCCAGCAATCCTTAAATTTCTTTATAATTATTCTTAGTTTCAATAATTATTTAAAGTATTGCACATATAAATATATATATATACATATATATATTTACATGATTACTAATAATGTTCTCTGTATGCATATATATAAATGCATTAGAATACATGTGTTATTAACATATATACCACACAGAACATAAACATATTTGGTGATATTTTGTAAACAAACAAAGTGAAAGTCGATGCCCGTTTGACCTATACTTTTGTTTACATTAAAACATAAACATATGACGAATATTTTCGTATATGTTTAGTGGCATATATCACAAACGCAACGTACCTTAGGTGTCATCAACAACTATCGCATAGTTGAACTTCAATTGGATCAATTTATTGGAAATTGATATCCAATGATAAACAAACCGGCATAACCTGTAAAAAACAATGATATTTTATATATATATGAAAATATTGGATTAGACATGTACAATGCCGTAATTCATGGTTCATATATATTAATGGAACCAGAAAAGGGTCCTAAATAATAAATTGTAGAACTTACCTGAATTTATTCTTTATTTTCGCCGAAATTCTGGAAAAACTTCTGCTCATTTGCGGCTGTCAAACGAGAACTTGTTGATTGCCCTATTTGCAGAACTTTATGTTCAGACATATACAATCTTACTTACCCAGTAGAATGAAGTGTCGCGAATCCAAAAATCTTATGCAAAACATAAGAAAAGGAGCATAAAACATAAAATTATGCTTTTAAATATGTTATGGAAAACATAATTGGAGTGAATGAAACCGATCGGGTAAGCGAGATAGATATAGAACAACAAATCAAGTTCTCTTAATTCAGCAAACGGCAAGGTGCCACTATATCGATGAAATGTAACGCAGGGATGTACAAATTAGATAAATTATAGCATAATTTAAATCACAAAAATTATAAAATTTAACAGGAGAAAACAATAAAATGTTACAAAACATAACAAATTAAGAACATCTGAAGGCAAATATATCATAAAAATTTGATTTAACATGGAAATAAATAAATTAAGTAGTTTATGGTAGGTTTACAAGGTAATATGCTATAATTAACGTGCAACCCTGCAAAAAATGGACCAGAATAAACTATAAAAGACCGCGCAACGAATTAATCATTCTCTTTCGTTATCAGATTTTGGTGAGATTCACATTGGTTATAATAATTAAAAAGGCAAATTTAAAAAAAAAAAAAATTTTAATTTGGATAAAAACAAAACGTCGCAAACAAACATAATTTTTGCAACAATACAACAAAATTATAACAAGGAGTCAACTATACAACAAACAACGAAAATCAACGTTAGTATTGTATGGGTAATATCATTAATACACGAAAGTGGAAATTTTATGATTGTTCCTACATTACTTTGGGAATAATAATTTGTTGTATAACTTAAATAAATTGGGTTTTTTTTTTGCCATTTTTGGGAATAATTCATACAATTTATTCCTTTGGTTTTTTTTCTCGAATATTTTAGGAATTGGATTAATTTAAAATTATATAGTTTTGTAAATTATAATTTTACGACATAAAACATAAATAAATAAAATATTTTTTTATTCTTTTGGAATATAATAAAATCATATTTATTCTTTTTTTTTTAATTTTAATATTTGTACATATAAATAGATTAATTTGGTTTATATTTGGTCAATACAAAATTAAACAATTTAAATTGCTAACGGGCCATAACATAAAATAGAATTTGTTTTTTGTCAAACAATCAATTACAATAAATCAATTGCGTTAATAACAGTATTTAAAACCCCAACTGACAAGTGTAAATCGTTTTTTTTTGTTGTTTAAAGTTAAAATTTTACGGATATATTTAAAACAATTTTTTTTTAATTATCGTGAATTTTATTTACACCACATTGGTAGTACTTTCATATTATACATAACAAACATATAATTTTATTTGTGTAATTAAAATTTTGCGCAAATATTAATAAATTTTGATAATCATTTTAAATTTATTGTCTTTCGCATTGGTATCGCTTTTGCATCAAACATAAAAGAATACGCGGTTTTGTATACAGTGTCAGTATTGGGAGACAGTTAAATACTTTTGTTGTGCATATTGAATTAAGGTATACACACAATTAACGCAACTTCAAACGCATTTTTTTTTATTAAGGCATACACACAACTAACGTAACCTTATCGCATTTTGTAAACTTACATAAATTAATATTTGAATTTGTTTGAAATTTTTTTTTATTTTGTAAATAATTTGGAAATTAAGATTAACAATTTGTCAACAATTTATTACATTTGAGTTTTATAAATTAATTATACTAAAGTAATACTAAATTTATTATTATAATTTTATTTTGAGTTTATCAATTTTATTTTAAATTTTAATTTAATTTGTGTAAATCCTTTTTTTTTAATTTAATTAATTTTTTTTTAATAAAATATATACAATTTTTTTCGATATTTAATAAATAAATAATTTGATCGTAAGCGAAGCATAGTCTTTTATTTTTTAGTACACGGAGAAGAATTTAATTAATTTTAATTTTATCTAGCTCACCGAACAGTATTATATTATGATTTTTTCATGGTCAAAATTATGTTTGAGAAATCTATCACTAGGTCATCAGGTTGAATTCTTTCATAATTCCCCAACGACAGTGAAAATATTTATTAATTATAAATTTCTTATTACCACATTATTTTTTAAATTTCTTATCATGGTTCAGGGTTAAAATAAAAAATACATCTTTATATAATTTAAAACATTTATTAACACTAGATTAAAATTCATATAATAACTATGTAGAGATTTTACTTAAAACTAATTTATATGATCTACCCAACTCCCCAGGATTTGTTATATAATAGCCGCCAGTGTTCATCTCTGTTAGCATTTCTTCAGATAACATATCATTATACCTTTTGGGGAGGTATATTATTTCATCAGGAATCTCTGCAACTAATACATCACCAAACTTTGTAGTGATTTTCTTAATATTAAGGATTTGGTATTATACACCGGGTAACATTTCCTTACAAGCGAGATTTTTTTATAGTCCAGCTTGTTGAATGCTTCCAAAAGCTGTGCTGCTTTTACATCTAGGTTTTCTACCTCTTGCATTTGTTTATTGATTTTTGATGATTCAAAGTATTCCTACATAAAAGGAATTAATACTTAAATTTTTATGAAAAATCTATACTACTTACAGAGTAATACATTTTTAATAGATAATTAATAACTTTTTTAATAAATTTATTCACTTTTCTTCGGATTAAAAATTACTTATAATAAATATCCAAAAAATACCTTGGTATTTATACAATTTTTATTAGCGGAAAAACTAATCATTTTCCACATTTTTTCACTCATGTTGACCTATGTACATTCTAAGATTTTGAACATCCTCCTAACAACAATATTTATTTCAACATTTTATGTAATTTTTGTTTTCAAAACAAAAGAAATTTTGCTCCTGTTAACAAACTCCAAAAAAAGGTACAGAGATAATCATTTCATCTTTTTTTCCACTCATGTTGACCTATGTACATTCTAAGATTTTGAACATCCTCATAACAAAAATATTTAGTTTAACATTTTATGTAATTTTTTATTTTCAAACAAAAAGAAATTTTGCTCCTGATAACAAACTCAAAAAAAAAAGGATAAAGAGTTCTTATTTTGATTTATTATTTGCGAACGTGCGTTGACCTGTGTACATCGTGAGATTTTTAGCACTTTTTTTACTCATGATAACAAACTTATGTAAGAAATTATCAATCAAAGGAATTCCTTATGTTATTTACTGCCGCAACAATAAACTTTATCTTCACCATCACAGTAAACCAACCAAATGTCCCAACCATAAAGTAGCTTTTTTCACCACCATCACAGTAAACAAACCAAAAATAAAATTAATCTACTCAAGCACACTCAACTACAACTTTTCAGTAAACGAACCAAAAATAAAATTAACCTACTCACGCACACTCAACTACAACTTTTCTCCTCACTCACTTAACCCACTCACACAGAACATTACATTAAATAAATAATGTAAACTTTGTGATTCATGGCGATTAATCTTAAACAAAATCTAAATGTGAATCCATTTCACCATCATATGTTTAAACATTCAGCAAATAGACGACCTAAAAAATAATTCTTCTATATTTTATTTCTTTTCTTTTTTATTTGACATAAAAATATAAGTAAGTGATAAAATATCCATTAATTTGTGATGGTTCAGAGTAGTCCTGCATAAAAAAGAATTAATATTTTAATTTGTATGAAAAATTTATACTTACAGAGTAATACATTTTTAATTCTTCAATTTATTCACTTCTCTGCACAATATAAATTACTTATAATAAATATCCAGAGAAATGTCTTGGTATTTATACAATTTCCCCCACCACAATTTTAAACAGCGGATATTGTATGAATTAGATTATAATACTTGAAGTACTTTGAAGTACCCGGATGTAGGTGGGAGTAGTGGTATGTAAGATGTTCCTTACGTCCAAAAGGCCGCTTACACACTACGGACTGCCATGCCTTCTGAGGGTTGTGAGTCATAAGGTGCGGGGTAAAATGCCCCTTATAACTCGAACGGTACCCACAGAGGGCACACAACTGGGAACGGTCCGCAACACTAGGCTGAGGAGCCTGGCCGGCCCGGTTGGCCACAAACTCTTCAAATGCCATTTCAACATTATTAGTATTTCCTTCAACATTTGCTTCAACATTATTCGTTGTATTAATATTTTCTTCATCATCTATATCCATTGTTATGATCTCGGTCATAATATTTTCTTCCGCCAAGGAAACATTAATATTTTCTGCTACACCTTATAAAAATAAAAAATATATAAAGAATTTTCTAACAAGTAAATTTTTTTTAGTAAAATTTTTTTACGTACCAATTATTATGAATCTCTTGACGAGGACCATACATTTTTTAATTCTAAAAAGGGAAGGAGAAATTTAATAAAAGTCAAATCATAAAATTATAATAAAAAATATATATAATAATAAATAATACTTACTGGAACGACAATTTTATATAATTTTTTTTTACTAGTTTTTTCTTCACCTTTATTTTGCCAAGTATAAATTAATACTGAATTAATTTTTTATAATAAAGCACTAAGAAACTAATTGTGCATCCAAAACTGCATTGGATTGCACAAAATTATAAAATTTTTTTTTACTCTTTTTACTATATAAATTTTTTTTTTTACAAAAAACCCCTAATGCACAACAAATACATAAGTTGATTATATAAGGTATTTGTGTGCATTAGAAATTTAAGTTATCGCATACATATTATTATACGATATTTTTTTTATATTGTTATGTAGGATACTTAATATTTATATCTAATTAATAAATAAGTATATATATATCATTTGTTTCTCTTGAATAAATAATATCAAACAACATAACACATAAGTTTTGTATTTATATGTTGTTTAAATTATTATTTAGTACAAAAATTAATTAGAGATTTTTTTTATGTTAACAAGATTTTTTTACTACTTATATTTAAATTAAAAAACGTAAGGATTTTGTATTTAATAATTAGATGTCTGTATTTTTTTAGTCCTTTTAACTTCAAATTTCTTTTCTTTTTATTCTTCAAATGAAACTTTTTTAGTTTTTATTAATTTTAACAATTCTTTTAATTTTAACTAAAATTTTATTTTGCAAGTTTTTTTCGAAACTATTTGAATACATATTTAATATTTTGTTTTGTCATTATTCTATTCGATTTAAAATTTGTTTTTAATTTAAATATAAACCTTATAAAGATTTATTCAGTTTCAATTTTTCAGAATAATAAAAAAAAAACTTTTTCTTTTAAAAATTACAAAAATTAAATAATCATTATTATTCTAAATTTGTCTAGTAGTTTTTAATTATAGTTTTTATCACACCTTTTTGAAACATGTTTTTTTTTATTTTAATTTTTAACCTTGATAATAAATAGAAATTTTTTGTTTCAATTTAATGGTTTCTTTATTTATCAGCTTTATTTTAAGTATTACAATCTTTTTCAATATATTTTAATCCAACTATTATAAATTTTCTTATCTTTTAATTTTATTTAATTTAAAAAAAAAAATTCCATTTTATATAATATAAATATACTACTTAATTATTTTCCAATTTACTTTAATTAACTGTATTTACTGACATTTTAAAAATAAAAATATTTTTCTTTTAAACGACTGATATTTTTATTAAAACAAAAACCAAAAAATCCTATAGTTTCTTCGTTCCTTTTACCTTCTGAAAATAAAACAATATATAAAATATTTTTTTTCGGAAATTCTATTTTTACTCCCCGTAAACTATGTTTTCATGTTTTGGGCGATAAGCACGTCTTACGCCCAGACATCTATTAATAACCGGCGGGGATTCCTCGAGAGGTGGTACATTTTCTTTAATTTTCATATTAACATAAACCACGGTCGTGGCTAAGCTATCCTCGCTATCAGACATTATTAATTAATTAAACTAAATTCTTACCTTTTATATATTAAAATTATGTATTAGTAAGCATTATTGAATAAAAAAAAAACAGGGTGACTAAGTTTTTAAATAGAATGATAAAATAGAAAGGGGAGCGTGAACGCTCACATAATAGGTATAATATACAAAAATAAATCTTATCCTTATTCCTTAAATCCATATTTTTTTATCTTGAATTTTGTGTATACATATATATATGCATTTGTTTTGTAAAAATAAATCTATATTTAAATTTTAATAAAAGTAAATTAAATTTTTTTTAAATAAATAATTTTTTTATATAAAAAATAAAACAAAAAAAGATTTTTTCTATTATAAAATTTGATAAAATATAAAATTTGATAAAATATTATATAATAAATAGGCCAATAAGATTTTAATTGTATAAAATTAAACAGAAATTATGTAAGACAACAAAGAAAAAATAAATGATTAAGAAAAAAAATTTTTTTCACAAAATAATAATAATAAATAAAAATAATAATAAATATATTTTTTTTTGTATGAAAAAAAAAGGAAGTTAAAAAATTTTTTTTTACACATAGCGTTAAGTAACATAGAATTTGTTTGAAATCATAAAAGTTATAAAAATATATAAAAAAAATATAAAAATTAAGCTTCTTTTAAAATATAAGAGTCGAAGAAAAATCTTTTCGACCCTTATATTTTTTCTAAGAGGGAAGGTGTTGTGAATTGAGGCACCCTGTGCTTCAATTCGCAACGGAAATCAATAAATTTCCAATTAATAAAATTTCCAAATTCATTAATCAATTAAAATTGAAAAAACAAGTCTCAAATTACGCGTTGCTCGTGCACAGAGTAATAATTTAATTCAGTAAATAATAATTTCTCTGTGCTGACAACGTGTAAAAATTAATTAAACAATTAAATTAAAATTGGTTAAAATTATTTTGTTGGAGAAGCTGATTGGTTTTCCAAAATTTTTCCAATAAAAGTCAAAAAAGCTCTCGAACAAAATAAAAAAGAAAAAAAAACTTAAAAAAGGGTCAGTCGATCAAGAATATAACGTCTATTTTTAAAAAATCGAAAAATTATAATCGGAAGTTCTATTTTAAAATCAAAAGTTAAATTTTACATAATAAAAAAATTTTTATTTTAATTAGTTAGTTAATTTAATATCAATTGATTTGGTTATAAATAAAAAAATACTAATAGTTTCAAATAGTTTATACTATGAACAATAATATAAGAAAGAAGTTATAAATTTAAAATAATTGTGAATTTGATAATTTGAAAATTTTATAATAATCTGACAATACAAAAAGGGGACTTTGAAAATAAAATTAATAAATAAATTTAAAATAAAATAAATAAATTTATATAACAGATAGAATAAACAAAAATTGTTTTATTTAAAAAAGAAAGCTTTAAATAAATATACAAGTTTTAAAAGGTGAGATAATTATAACAATTTTTCCCAATCCTACATCCAAAAATTAAGATAGCTAATATATCTAACAGAATTTTTGAATTACATATATATAATTTTTGTAAATACATACTATATTAGAAGCATAATATTTATGTGTTAAGGATTATATGTACATAAAACAGAATAATAAGTATGAAATAGGAATTAAAATTTTTCTTAAAAACGTTTTTCTTAAAACAATTTTGCTTAAAGTATTTTTCTTAAATAAATAAATAGATATAAAATCCTAGTATAAGATTAAAATTAAAATTTTAAAACTTAATATATACCTTTCATTAAATTAGAATTTTATTGTTGTTTTTTTTTTTTTTTTAATCTTAACATAATAAATATACTTATCAGAGTACTAATATATATGTAAGTTATAACCATGTATGAAATAAATGAATTCAATAACTATACGTCAATATATCTTTTAAATAATGAACATCAATATAAAATTAATTTATAATAAATACTGTAAATAAACATGACATCAAAAATATAAAAATATCCTTGATACAGGGTTTGCACTCCAAATTCACCCTTTTGCAAATCAAATTCAACTTTTTGCAAATCAAATTCAACTGATAATAAAAAATGTTTCGAAAACTTAATTTTTTAGTTTAGGAGTTGATTTTTTCCTTCGATATGTCAATTGTTATTCCTAAATTAATTATATTTCAAAACTTCAAGAGTAAACACCCTCAAATTTAACAGAAAATAAGTATTTCAAATTTAATATTTTATAGGTACAAAGAAGTATAAAGACAAAACCATTTTTTTACAATTCAAAATTAAATTATTTTAACAATATGAAAAACTCATATTTAAAATAAATAAAATAATTATTAAACATTTAATTTATAGAGGTTCTCCTGCAGCAGCTTACGGCAATTGTATACACATATGTTCGTAATAGTTATTATAATATGGACTTACAGTTGCCGCTGATTGTTCAATTACATGTGTTAAATGTAATGTATTCCGAGGATTAGCTAACATATTACGGGCACAACATATTACGGGCATAACAATCGAAAATACTTCTTCTATTGGGTTTATCATGGGGGAAAAAGGCGGGAGAAAAACTAATGTGTGTCTAGCCCGTTCAACTAAATCACGTACCTCACGCGTCTTATGAAGGCTTACGTTGTCCATAATTAACCATGCTACCAAAATATTAATTGCTTCTAGTTTTTCAAATATACACTTTAAAAATTCACAATAAATATTAGAATTAACTGTTATGTTACGCTAAGCCCGGCGGAGCTTAATGATAAATTATAATTGAAGAAATATGCCCGACCAAACTTAACCGTAACCGGGTTCGAAATTAAAGAAAAAAAAATACTTTATTCGAGAGATTAATAAAACTTTTATTATATATTTATATTTATAGTTAAATTTATAATATAGTTAAATTATAAATTTATATAATTGGTATAGTTAAGTTTATATAATATTTAACAATTTTTAATTCTTATTACATAAAACTTTATTTAATAAGATGATTTTATTTTTAAAAAAAGTTTTAAGTTTTATATAAAAGATACTTATTTATATACACAAGTTTTTTTTATACTTGGGATTTTTATAAATTTAAATATTTGAGTAGTACGGATTACTACTCAGCACTGATCTCAAATTGACTCTGACTCTGATCGGAAATTGTCGTCTAATTTATTTGATTTTGAAATTAATTTTGGAGTAATCAGTCTAAGCGCTGATTCTCAATTACTCATTAGTTTCAGCCAATTAGAAAATAAATAGGGCTGAATACTGAACGAGCATAATAAGATTTGTGTATTAATGAATACGAAAAAGAATATTAATATATGCGCGATAGAAATATTTTTATTCTACGTGCTCTCATAAAATAAAGTAAGAATGTATAAAAATAAAATAAGGAGAAAAATGGACAAGCCTACTCAATAAAATTCTTAAGTGTGTGGCTTGGCTTGATTTGATCTATTGCTTGGCTTCACTTTTTAACGCTTGGCTTGACATTTGAGAGAAAACGCATTTCTCTTTAATTTCATAATTATTTCAAGATTTTTGAACTTGAAATAATTTCATGTTCAAGATATTTGAGATTAGTATTTCCTTTTTGGAAATACTTTAATAAATTATTGAAAATAATTATATTTCAATAATTTATTTGAAATAAGAGATTTCTGTTTTTTCCGTTAAATTTGTGTGAACCAATTTTATTGGAACAAACAAATTTATATTTTATGCATACTTGAAAAATTTGGAAATGTAATTTCTCGAGTATATGAAATTAAATAATTTTGTTTGTTTTTTTATAGGATAGGTTTTTTAAAAGAATTTTAGGGTAGGTATGTAAATGATGGCCACATCATTACACCTTATCCCCTGAAAAAAGAAAATTTTATTGAATATAAAATTTTCGTTAAGACTTCCGTTTTCCGTAAGATAAGAGAGATTAGAGAGTTTTTAAGTTTTTTATGTTTTTTTTTATATAAGAGTGTAGTTGCAAGTTTCGAGTTCAGTTCAGAGTTCAATTTTTTACATTTTATTTGTTTAAAATTTTGTTTTTTGAATTTTATTACAATAAAATTTGTTGTATAATAGATAATAAGATATGAAATATGTAGTATATAATAATTTTAATTTTTTTTTTAATTTTGAGCAATTTTTAAATGTATTAATTATCATATTTATAATGTATTTAATTGTTTTTAATCAATTTTGCTTATAACATATTTGATTTTTTTCTTTTTTCTTAAAAATTTAAATTATCATCAGAAGTAAAATAATTATTTTCTTTATAATAATTTTTTTTGAAAAAAAAAAATTGTTTACATATAGCGAATTTTTTTTTTATATATTATGATAAAATATTTCTAAAAACAAATACAATAAGTTTTAAGATTAGACTCGTATTGTTTTTTTTTTTTATTTTGCTTAAAATAATTAACAATTTTATCATAAATATTTGATTTATGTAATAGTAAAGAATTTGTTTTATAATTATATATTTTTTTTTTTGATTTATAATATTTTTTTATATTTTATTCATAATAAACTATTATTTAATAAGCAAAATATAGCGAAAAGTATATATATATATATGTGTGTATATATTATAATGTAAGAGAGTTTTATATAATCTTTATTTTATTTTATAAATTTTTATTTTTATATTCCCTTTTTTGTTTTTGCATTAATAGATAATTCATTCGTAGATCAATTTAAGAAAAAAAAACCTTGTTTTTTTTATATGTATGTAAAAAAAATATGGTTTCATTTATTGTGGGCATTTTTTTTTGTTTGAAGCCATGATTGTTTTCTGAAATTTTAATGGGGGACTCTTTTATTTACTATTATTATGTTTGTGTTATTGTTTCTGTATTTGGGATGGGATCGCGTTTTATATTGATACCTACACTCTCAGAAATATTTGTTGAATTTTACTACAATTATTGTAGGCAACTAATTACCTACAATTATTGTAGTAAAATTTAACCTGGCTTTGAAAATTCAATAAAATGGTAGAAATATCAACTTCTGTTGTAAATTAATTTCCAACATGCTGTTGTAAAAATTTCAGCAATAACGAAAAATATTCAACAAAAAATTGTTATAATTATCCAACAACTATGAATTTTCAACTCGCAAACATTGAATATAACTATATTAATAAATTTTCATCCCGTCGATGTTTAATTTTCCCCCTCGGTGTTTAATTTTCAACCAAGCGTTGTTAAATTTTCAAACCAACGTTGTTAAATTTTCAGCAACACATTGTTTAAAATGAAACAGAAATGCTTTTTCAGTCATCAAAATAGTTTTATTAATTTTATATTTACTGTATGGTAACTTTCTTATTTTAAGTTTTAATTATTGAATTAATTATTAATTATGAAATCAAAATATAATATTTTAGAGAAAAAAATACAGTTAATTAGTAAGTATTCAATTTAAAGATTACATATATGTACCAAAAATAACAATATTATAAAGAAACTTATTGATTAATTATTAAATCATATTTATCAATTCACGTGCTTTTAATTTCATAAATATTTACATAATAATTTATTTATTTAATTATTAATTTAATTATTAATATTTAAATATTTATGAATTTACTTGTAAAAAAAAATTTTGAAATTGCTTATAATTTAGTATTATAATTATTATAAAATTAGATAATTAAAATTTATTTATATCATTTAATTTTCTGAGCAAATTATTAATTTTGCAATTGTGAGTGTTTTTTTTAGGTCCTCTTGGTTTTTCTGGATAAAATTTTAATAAATATCGAACGAGAAAGTCAAGTGTTTGTGACATCTGCTTAGGGTATTGGATGTTAAAATTGTAGAAATAACATATAAATTCTACTATTAATTGGAAGAAATTACACTTATTTTGTGATGAAACTTCTATTTTTTCTATAAAAATATATGCATGTTGCGAGTCTAATGATTCTGTAATAAATAAAGACTTTATATTAGTTAACTTTATAATTAATATAAATATATTAATAATTTACCGATAATTCCAAACCAAACACCGGTAGTTGGTATTTCTTTTTTTATATTTTCATATGTTGATCCAATCTGAAAAATAATTGAGAAAAACATTAAAATTTACGTGCAAATTTTTTATATAAGAAACTAACATCTTCTTTAAAATACATCGCAATAGCATTTACTATATTTTCTTCGTCCTCATTTTTTTTAAATAATATTTTAATGTCTTCATTGTTCAATTTATTAAAATAGGATACAATATTTCTTTTTTCATCTTCGAATAAAGATTTTAATTTCAATTGATTGATGCCAGTTAATTCACAAAAATGTTCTAATAAACATTGTTTATTAAAAATATACGGCCATTGCTTTTGAATGGTTCCAATATCTGGATAGTTTTCACCATTATTAAAGAAGCTTCTTTGTACAGAGAAACATTCTTTCATTTACATAACAATTTTTTCTTTTTCATTTTCCATATTTTTATTACTTGGAAAAATGTCAGTTAAATATTGTTGTTTTTCATTTAATGTTAAAATTGTTTCTTCTGCAACATGTGGTTGCCAATTTTGGACGCCATCTTTAAAAGTATTAACTGATCTCCTTTTTTTAATTGGGATTACTTCACCATCTGTTTTGTTTGCTCTTTGGTTAAGATAGTGATTTCTATTTCTCATCGTAGTAACCAGATTTTCAGCATAGTTCGATACTAGATTGTTATCCTTATCACGTTGCTCGAATGTGTGTGGAAAACTAGTAACAATATCTTCAGCAACTTTTCTAAAAAATTTTAGAGGTATAAAATATCTATTTGCGCGAAGTTCGTCCACAACATAGTTAACAAATGAACTGAATCGGCTGCATAATTTTTGCTTGTTATTTAGTTTTTCTATTATATCACTTTGTAATTTCTTCCATGGTACTTGAAAATTACTAAATAGTTGATAAGCTTGGATGCTATTACATGAGGATGAAGAAAGAGCAGTACTGGACATGCTAAGTGTACTGGAGAGAGATGGAGATTTACACCCTTCAATATTACATGCTTCGTTATCAATTAGATAAACATATTTACTCGTTGAAGGTTCATTTGTAAAGATGTTGTATTTGTGTCAATTAATTTACTAGTTGATGGCATTGGCATATTTTGTGAAGATGTATTTATAAAATAATTTTCGGCACATTCTCCTACTGAAATATCTTGTTCATCTACTTCTAAATTGGAAACTATAGGAACCTGCGGTGTTGACCAGGTTTCATTTTCGTTGAGTAGCATAAACAGTATATTATTTTGTTTTGCATAATATTCTAATATATCATCGTGTGCCAGTTCAGATCCTGAATTTTCTAAAACTTAAGTACAACCAGCAATACCAAGATTATTTGCTAAAATTAGAAAATGGAATAAATATAATATCTATTATATTTTAATTATATTTAAAATTTACCTTTCTCAATAACAGCACTGATTGTGGGTACACATAGAAATGTTTTTTTGATGCTTCTATCATAATTTCTCATCTCAAAAGGAATTTTGTCCATATTTGCTAATAGCTTAAATTAATTGGATATTGTACAGTTTTTTTTATATTAAACGCTTTTTTAATATTATTTATTTGTGCAATGTTTGAAGAAATTAAAACGTTTGAAAATATTAAAAATGAATGAAGAAATTATACTTAAATTTATATATTAAATTTATCGATGAATGAAGTAAATGGTGAATAATAATATGTTTTGTTTTTTAACAATAATAAAATTGGTTTTTTAAAAATTAATTCGTCTAAGTTGGCACATGTGTAACACAATTCTGTTTGATAGCTTTAATACAAAGTTGTATACTGATTATACCAAAAATATATAACAGTGCCATAAAATATGGATTTTTCAAATGATTTATTAATAAAAATATTTTTAATATTCATAATTGTAAGAATTCCCATTGCATCTACATTTATTAACACATGATCATTATATTTATATTTGGTATTTAAAAATGTTATTTGCTTTGTTATGAAAATATATTCAGTAGGTACATTAAGATTTAGGATATTTTTGGAGTAACGGTGAACATCTTCAGCTATGATTGTTAATTTATATCTATCATTAGTGATATTTGTTTGAAATTCTTGATGATTTTTTGCAAGGGAATAAGTTACATTCGTAAAGTTTTTCATTTGCCTGCAATTTGCTTAAAATACTGATGTTTTTCAATGAAATTTAAATATTACCATTTTTCAATGAAATTTAAATAAGTTTGCAACCAATTTGAAAAATATTTAGCAAAATAACTTAAAAATCAGTCACAAAATTTCCACAACCAAACAAATAAAAAAACATGACTTGAAAATAATTATGTTATTAATTACATTTTACTGTAAAAATTAATAATTTTTTGTAAATTTTCAAACACTGCACAAAAAACAAAAATTATAATTTTAATATTACTTACACAGCTTACAATATTTTAGTAACACAGTTTACAAACTTACGAATAGTATTTACACTTCCAAGTTAATTTTTTTTTACAAATAATTCCAGTTATATTTATTATACGGTTATAGCACGAATTATATATTTTATAATTATATAATAAATTTTATATATTTTAACAAATAAAAACACAAACTTTTAAAATTAAATCTTATTTATTGAAAATACTATAATCGACAACCTTATTACAATCGACCGTTTAGCTTAAATTCTTGTGACCAACTCCTTTTATAAAAATTAATCTTCTTATATTCTAGGCTAATTTTATAATTAAAATGCTGATTTTGCATCTAGATTTAATCTGAGAAAAATGGAAAGGAAATCGATAATCTTGATAAATATTTGTTTATCAAGAATTGGTTTCATATTTCCAAAGAATTTATAATTAAGTATATTTAAAATATAATAGAATTACGATGTGGATGTGATGCATCCGTTGAAGATAAGTTATATATAACTCACGCGTCGAATATTCTTCTAAGACTAACATTGAAACAAAGCAAATCGGTTTTGTTGCGTAAATTATGTTCAACAAAATAGTTGAATATTAAGTTTAATAGTAATATTTAACAATTTAGTTTAAATTTTAGTTGACTTTTAAGCCGTTCTGGTGAATATTAAGAATATAACTATTTTTCAACAAATACAATGTTTAATATTTAGTACATTTGTTAAAATTTTCGCTAATTTGTTAAATATTTATCAAAAGTTAGAAATTGATACAATAATTATAATAAAATTAATTAATTTTAAGAAATTTCAACAAAAGAGTTACTACAATTATTGTAGTAATTTTAGTAACTTTTCTTAGAGTGTATAAAATCTGTTTCAGATAGAGGTTTTTGAACTTCTATTTTTTGTTTATTAGTTTTGCATTTTTTTATGCAAAATATTAATGTAGTTAAAAGGATGAATATTAATTTTTGTGCAGGTTCTAAAGTATTTGGTTTATTTAATAATAGAGATGCTGTAAGATTTATGCTTGGTATAAAATTATTATTTAAGGAAGTAGTTTGAATATTGTGAGCTTGAATAATTAATTCTTTAGATTTTATATGGCAATTTTTTGAAATTTTTATGGTACCGGATTTTGATAGTTTGAAAGATTGCATAGTATTATTACAAATAAAATTTACTGTTTGTTCTTTTGGGAAAGAATATAACCAATGGTTAGGATTAAATAAAGCTATCCAATGATTTATGTTTTCTGCAAGTTGTATTTGACAATTTTCAGGTAAGGTCTCAATATGTCTTAATAATTCGACTTCACATATGTTATTTTCTGTATGTATATTAAAAATAGGTTGAATAAGTTTACAGAGATACTGTCTTTGTTTAGTAGTGATACATTTATTTAATTCGGATTCTGAAAGTGTACAATAATGTTCTCTATTTAAGTCTACTATGAGATATTTGATTTTAGGTTGAATGTATGCAAAAGAATTTTTGTGCATAGTTGGAAATGGTAAAATTTGTAAAAGTTGATAATTTTCTCTGAAAGGTAGAGGGATTTTAAATTCGAAAATAATTTTGTTGCTTACTATGGCTGTATTCATTTGACTTAATCTGAAAATTTGAAGAGCGTTATTTTCTGTATTTTGTATAGGTAAAGTTACAGAAGAAGGTATTCCTTTAAAATTTGAGTTAGAACATTTTGTATTTGATTTATAGAAAGTATATTAGGGTTGGGTTTACCGTGTTTTACTTCAGTTATTTGGTTAATTAATTCATTTTGGGTAGTTTGATATTTCATCATTAAAAGTATGGTAAAAGAAATTAGCGTTTCTAACTGTGTAGCTAGAGCAATTTCTTTGTCCAACGTATTCGAGAGTATAGTTAAAATTTTAAGTTTATTTGCTATTGAAGAGAATTGTTTTGCTACATCCTTTTGGGTTTTGTTAAATATATTTAATGTTGATTCTATTATAAGAGTTTGATTTTTAAGTAACTTTAGATTATGATTTTCATTATTATTAAATTGTTCTATTTCTAAATGCAATTGTCTGGCATCCTCTTCATCAAGAGTGCCAAATAAAGTTTTACTTAGATTACCTATGGCATTAAATAAGCCTCGTTTTTCGCGATTATTTGAGGGTGTTAAAAGAGAAAATTTATTTCTTTTAAATATGTATGTAATATACTGTTAATGTTATTACAAAAAGGTGTACCACTTTGTCTGTTGATTAATTTATCACACAGCATTTTTATTTGTACACTGTAATATTCCAATTTTCTAATTTCTTCAAAATATGGTTCAAGATCATAAAATACTATTATTCGCCATTCATTTACGTATAAATAAGTCCTTCCTATTTCCTCGAAATATATTCCAGGATTGTTATTTAGCTGGTTTATTTCCAAATTCGTAGCATTTGCGTTTTTAACCGTTAAGAACGCCAAGTATATAAACCTAAGTAAGAGTAAAAAAAAATATTTCGTATATAAATTGAAGGTAAAAAAAAATGTATATATATATTTATATATATATATATGTATATTTATATTGCTTATTCAGAAAATAGTCTTAAATTATTATTATGGATTTTTCTATTTCTATTTCTTACTTTGATAGTAGTATTTTCGTTAGAATTTATACATACTATAGGATATGGTCCCGTCCATAACGGCGACAATTTATTTTGTCTAGTTTGATTTTTCATCAATACTTTTTGACATATGTGAAAACTTTTTTCTTTAGTTTTCTTATCATAATAATTTTACTTGATTTTTTAATAATTAAAGTTTCTCTAGCAATTTCATGACTATGTTGCAAACGAGACTTTAATTCGTTGCAATAAGGTTCATAGTTGTAAGAGATAGAGGGTTTTCCGGTAACTGGCGAAGGAATTTCCGCAGGAAAACCACATAAAAGTTCGTGAGGAGAGAAATTTGTGCTTGAATGTGTAGTAGTATTATACACAAACATAGCGTAAGGTATCCAGGTATCCCAAGATTGAGGATCCCGATCTACATAATGCCTTAAAAATTCGGCTAAAGTTCTGTGACTTCGTTCAAGAGCACCATTTGTTTGAGGGTGATATGGCGCCGTTTGTAATTTTTTTTATTTTTAATAATTTGCACATTTCGCTAAACATTTCACTTAGAAAATTTGTGCCTTTATCAGTAAGTACATTTTCAGGTATACCGTGTTTACAAATAATTTCCGTAACAAAGGCTTCTGCGATAGTTTTTGCTTCGGCGTTTTGAATAGGTATTCCGCTTGAAAATTTTGTGAGATCATCCTGAAAAGCTAGAATATATTTATTATTTTCATAACTAACAGGTAAAGGTCCAACTATGCCTAAATAAACCTTTTCAAATGGTTTGGAACTAGTTGACGTAATTTTCATAGGAATTTTCGGATTTCCTTTGAGTTTATTAGTTTGACATGATACACAATTTTGTATAAATTTGGCGACTTCAGCATTCATATTGTCCCAAATATACATAGTTTTTATTCGTTTTAGAGTTCTCGTGACTCTTGGATGTCCTCCTAGAGCGGAATTGTGATAAATTTTCATAATTTCTAATTTTTCCGCATCTGAATTTATTTTTATTATATTGTTTATGTAAATATTTATTTTCTTTACTTCTTTAAACACTTCTTTTAAAGATTTCTTTATTTCAAATAAAATTTTGTTTTCCAAATTTGGTAATGAGATGTTAATCTCAGTAAATTTATAATAATTACAATAACTTTTTACTTCATGTAATATTTTATCAGTTTTATCGATTCAATAGAATTTTTAGTTGATAAATTCATTTTACAAATGATAAATGTACAATTTTTTGTATATTTAATAACGATTTCTTCATTATTTAGATTTAAGTCTTTAAAAACGTCTTTTAAAGCTATCTCATTTTATGTTAAAGGAAGCAAGAATATTTTAAGTTTTTGTCCTTTTTGATTTAAAAGTGAATCATTTATTTCAAAAATTTAACATTTGAATTATTATTTTGCATAATTTCAGGAGTAATAGTATTTATTATTTCATCGTTGAGATGATTTTTAGTTTGTGATCTAGTCACAATATTTATTTTCGGATTTTCTAGTATAGGCATTCTACTAAGTGCGTCTGCATTCGTATTAATTTTTCCCGGTTTATATCTAACTTTGTAATCGAATTCTTCTAATCTGATTTTCCATCTGAATAAACGCGATGATGGGTTACTTAAACTCATAATCCATTTAAGAGGTTTATGATCTGTATAAACTAAGAATTTTCTACCATAAATATAAAGTCTGAATTGTTGTACTGTATATACTATTACTAATAGTTCCTTTTCTATTGTTGAATATCTAGTTTCAGCGGGATTTAAAGTTCGACTTACAAAACATATAGGTCGATCTTCGCCTACTTCACCTTGAGATGATACTGCGCCTATGGCGTAATCGCTAGCATCCGAAGTTACAATAAATTCTTTATCGAATTGTGGGTATGTTAATATCGGTGGTGTGATTAATTTTTCTTTTAAAATTTTCATCACAAAAACTGCACCATTTGAAATTAACATCCTTTTTTAATAAATTTGTTAAAGGTTTAGCTATTTTAGCTAGATCAGGTATAAAACGTCTATAATAACCTACTTGACCGAGAAATGCTTTAATACCTTTAGCATTTATAGGAGTTGGAAATTTTTTTACACTTTCAATTTTCAAAGGATTCGGTTTAATTCCGTCTTCATTTACTATATGTCCTAAATAAGTAATTTCTGTTTTTAAAAAGTTATAAATGTAACTGGTTGCAATTTTAAGTTTGCTTGCCTAAGTGTTTCGAATACTTTGATAAGTTTTTCATTATGATTCTTTAAATTATATCCGTAGATTACAATATCATCTAAATATACAAAGCAATGAAGTCCTTGTAATCCTGTCAGTACTACATTCATCAATCTTTGAAAAGTAGCCGGAGCTCCTTTTAAACCAAACGGCATTCTATTATAGTGAAAATTTCCAAAGGAAGTGCTAAAAGCAGTCTTCTCTTTATGCTCTTCACTCATTGGTATTTGGTGAAATCCGCTAGCTAAATCCAGAGTTGTAAAATATTTCGACTTACCAATATGGTCTAGCATATCCGTAATATTCGGCAGTGGATACGCATCACCTACCGTTATTTTATGCAGTTTTCGAAAGTCAACTACTAATCTCTATTTCTTTTGTCCGTCACTACCAGCCTTTTTTGGTACCAATAAAATGGGTGCATTCCAAGGACTTTTGCTTGGACTAATAATTCCATTTTCTAACATTTCATCTATTTGTTTATTAATTTCGGATCTCTGAGTTTCCGGTAATCTATATGGTTTTCTATGTATTGGTGCCTGGTTTTCAGGTATTCTAATGTCATGTGATATTTCATCGGTATGAGTTAAAAAGTCTCCTTCCAGATGAAATAATTCGTTGAATTCTCTGCATATTTTAAGGATACTTTCCTTTTCTTCTTTATTACAATGTTCTAATTTTAAAATATTTTCCAAATGTTGTAGTCTATTTTCTATTGGATCCTTATCCGTATCTAATTGTATAATGTTATATTGTTCAAGTTTAACATTATTAATTTTTTTTATTTCCTCAAAAGTTAAATTCACATCATTTTCATTAGCATTTAATATTGGTATGTATTCAATATTATTTGTGGGTTTCTGGGTAATAACATTTCCGATATATAATGAAGGTTGGATTTCCTGTTTACAATAAACTTTTTCCTCTTTATTGTTTGTATGCACTCCTACAATAACTTCTGTCCTTGCAGGGATAATTATAGAATTATGTTTTTTCAGCATAAACATAGATTTTTGTTTTATATTGTTTTCCGATACTTTATTTAATGTTTGATTATTTTTATTATTTTGCCTATCGTTAGGGCTTAATTCAATTTTATTTTGCCTATCATTAGTAGGGCTTTTATTTAATTTTTCATTATTTATTTGCCTATCATTTGTAGGGCTTTTAATTAATTTTTCAATATATATTTGCCTATCATTTGTAGGACTTGTATCTAATTTTTCAATGTTTGATTGCATATCATTTGTTGGAAATTTATTTAAGTTTTCGGAATTTGTTTGCCTATCTTTTGTAGGACTTGTAAATTTTTCTTCAATATATAATTTTTAAGAAAGTAGTTAGCGTTAGCAATTGGAAATGACTCGTCGTCATCTGGAATATTTATTTGTACGTTACAATTATTATATTCCAGTGAAGCATTAAAATCATAGAGAAAATCGTGTCCTAAAATTCCATCAAATATTAGGTCATCACACTCGTTAGTCACGACTAAATTATGATATCTTGGTAAATAATCATTTACCGTATCTATAATTAGTTCTATACCGTATCTATAATTAGTTCTTCTGCCGTTCCTACGATGAGTTGGCCTTTGACAATAGCCACAGTTTAGAAAATTTTCCTCTTTTATATTAATTTCAGGTGTATTGAACCTGGGTAAAATTTTATTGAAGTAGCAGGTTTGTTTTGTATGCCCCCGTTTATGGTATAGATCGCAAGTTAAAATATTAGCGATAGGTTTAGTTGGGGAAGTTAAGTCTTCGCCCATTCTCTCAGACTGTTCCAAAGCGTAGGAGCATAATTTTTTGAAACTCGCTTCGTTTCTAGCTCTAACTACTATTTTAAGATGGATGTTACTCCACCCATCTTCTAAATAACGAATAGCAAGCTTTTCATTCTCGCTATTTAGGTAAGTTACTACAGAAGCATCTGTCGATTCCTTTGTAGTAGCTACTTGGAGTTCGTTGTACAATTCTTTACAACGATGAATATATTTTGGGATATTTTCCCTATTTGATTGTTTGAGCTTTGTTAGTTCGTCTATTACCGAACTCCTAGCTCTAGTTTTGTTCACAAAACTATTGAATTCTTTTTATTAGTTCTTTCACATTTATATTTTAATAAAACACGAAATTTATTTATATTTTTTTGAATTATAATGTTTTTATTAATTATTACAATTTTTAAAGAAAGGTATAAAAATTGTCTTTTATTTTAATATAACTAATTATTATTATATTATTGATTACATATATATTCAAAGTTATAATTTATATATTAAGCTTTTTTTTTATACAACTGTACTATTTGAGAATCTACTATGTTCTGCTCTTAATGATTTTATTTAATTTTGAATGAAGCTTCTATATAGGTATATTTATTACTTGTGAATTTTTTATAATTAAAATTCACAAGAATTTTGAAATCTGATACATTAAATTTGCGATTAGAAAAATACTTTAGTTTAAAAAATTAAATGATTAATGAATTATAATAATTAAAAATTCAGAGTAAATTTGAAATCTGATACATTTATATTTAATTTACAATTATAAAAATATTTTAGTTTAAAAAAATAAAATGATTATGATATAGTTTTTGTCGTGGGAAGAATATATTATAAATGATAAGGTATAATATATATAAGTATTTTATATGTAAGTATTAATTTATTGTGCAGGGACGTATCTTGTGCAGGAACGTAACTTCCCCCTCCTAAGAATGAAGAGTCGGCCACATAAGCGAATTTGCACTGAGCATTGGGGTTGACGATGAATTGATTTTCGGGGTTGTGCTGCATATAGGTTTGGTTGTTATGTTAGGTGTTGATGTTGATGTTTTTAGATATGTTGGTGAAAGTTCTATAGTTACTGGGGATATTTTTGACTGCTCTTCAAGTAGGTTGGTAGTGAAAGCTTCCTTTAAAATCCAATTTCTAGTTTTGTATGCAATGTAAATTATTAATGGTAAGCTGATTAATCCTAGAATAGATAAAATGGTTATATTTGATATTGTTCTTTGATATGTTAAGAGTGATATGGCTTTTGTATTCTCGAATGTCCATTTGTTGAGTTTTTTGAAGTCTAGATGTTTTTTTGTATGTGTGTGGTTAATGTTGTTGTATAGAGTTGATATAATCTGTATTGAATCACGGAAAATTGTAGATTTGCTTGAATATTGTATGTTATTTATGGTTATTGTGCAATTGTTGAACCGCATTAGAAATATTCCCTTAAGTATATTTCTGTTGTTGTTTTGATTGCAAGTTGTAGTTATATTTATTGGTTTTTCACTGATTAATAGGAGATAATTTGGTTCTACTAACTCAATCGTTTCTTCGATTGAGTCTTCTATGAGTGTGCAGTATGCCTTTTGATTTTTTATTATATTTGCAATACAGCTGTCGTTTCTCATCTCTTTAGGTGGTTCGGTTTTGCAATATCGTACCTGTTCAATTATGGGGCATGCTTCCTTCACATATTGGTAATGATACTCGTTAAGTAGGAAAAAGGGATTATTTAATTTTATTGTATAGGTGCTATTTATAGGGAGTTGTTTAAGATGGTAAAATTGGAAGGATTCAGGATAGAATTTTGGAACTTTAATTACAAATATAATATTGGATTCATTATAAAAAGCTTGTAGTTCTAGTAGTTCGTAAATATTCTCGTCAGCATAAATATTAATATTTTGCTCATTTAAGATATCGTGAACTATAGTTAGTTCTTCAGGATGTAAAATATGTTTGGATATTAAATTTAACTTAGCGAAGGTTATTGAATCTATGATGTCTTTTAAGTGTTCGGTTAAAAGATCGATATCATATATTAATTGATAAAAGTATTGGTTTATTTGGAAAGACAAATCTAATTTTTCAATTTTGTTATCTATATTAAAAATTTGGTTTTCTAAATTTTCTTGTTGTTCGTTTATATATTGTGTTATGTTGTTAAATCTCCCTATCATTTTTTCGTTTATATCTATTTGAGCATTATACTGACTATTGATGCTATTCTGGTTAAATTTAAGTGTTTCTATATAATTATTTATTTCTACTAAATCTTGGTCATCCAAGTTTCCTGTTATTGATTTTATTATGGTTCCTAAACCATTTATTATTCCTCTTCTCGGTCTAAATTTTGGTTTGATTATATTGAAATTGTTTGACAATGTTTTGTATTTGTTTCTAAGTGTATACTGTATTTGTTTGATATCTAAATTTTTTGAACTATTTTGTAGGCTTTTTATATTGTTGTATATTATTTCTATATTATATTCAATATTATTTAAGTTTATAATGTGTATTAATTTGAAGTAGTCTTTGTAGATTCTTGCGTCACCCAATTGTAGTGGTAGTAACCCTCGGTTGTTAAAAAGGTCGTGGATTTCTAAGTTTTGTCCTTTGGAATGTTCGGAGAACCTGAAAAATTTAATTTATTTTTTATTTTTTGCTTATGAATTTTATGTCTTTTTGAAGTTAGGATTGAAATCTTATTATTTCTTTGTACTAGTTGTCGTTTATATCTCGCGGCCAATTTATTTCGTCTATTGTCCTTCTCGTATATGGTTTCATCTGGTTTATAGTCAGGTGCAGTTTTACGATTTGCATTAAGTTTATTTATATTTTTTCGTTTTATTTTGAGGCTACGTTCATGGATTATTTTTGATAAACTGTTATAATTTTGAGCATGGTCTTTTAGGTAGTCTTGAGCTGAGTTGCATTTAGAAGTTGTTGGAAAAGGGGACGATTTACTGTAATGACCTGATAATAACTCAAATGGAGTTAATTTAGTTACAGAGTGAATTGAGTTATTATAAGATATAACTGCTTCATCGATAATCTCACTAAAGGGTTTTTTATTGTTTTGATTATATATAATTCTTATCAATTCGGTTAGGGTGGAATGAAATCTTTCTACTGGTGAATTTCCAGTTGAATTTTTTTGTGAAGTGTTATGAAAATCGATTTCGTAAAGTCTTAAGAATTCCTTAAAAAGAGTAGATACGAATTCGGCACCGTTGTCAGATACTATTTTCTTTGGTATTCCGTGGTGCGAAAAATAGTGTTTAAGAGATTTAATTAAATTGATACTGTTTCTGGAGGGTAGTAAATATACACTAGCGAATTTACTAAATTTATCAAGTATAGTAAGAAAATTTTCCTTGTGAGCTGAATAGATGTCAATGTGCAGAATTTCCAGGGGTTTTTCAGGTGTTTCAGTTAGTTCAAACTGAATTGGGGTTTTATTGCGCTCATATTTATTTTCTAAACATACTGTACAATTATTAATAACTCGACAAATTTGTTTTTTCATATCCGGAAAGTAAATGTTTCTTTTCAGATGGTGAAGAGTTTCAATTATACCTCTGTGGTTACTTTTGTCATGATATTCTCTAATTAATTGTTCTTGCAAATCTGTTTCAGTAATATCTTTTAATAAAGTCATGCACCTGATTAATTTAATACGGCTATTGCTAAAATATTGTGAAAAAATACGCTGGATACTTTTAAAGGTATCGTCGTCTGTCAGTATGGCAGTCATTTTCTTTGTAGTAGCATATTCTTTTAAGGCATTAATTATTACGTTTTCGGTTTCTGTTATGTTAAATTTAATTTGACGTCTTTTATATTTTTGGAAAATAATTTTAAAAGTAACTTTTGAACCTGAGATATTATTATCTTTTTCGAAAATTAATTGGTTTGAAAATTCATTAAGTGGTCTTTCTGATATCGGAATTCCATCATCCTGGTTTTCATCGCCTGAGTGTATGGTGGCGAATACGGAGTGCGTATCAATGTTGTTTGTGTTTATTTCTACTCTAGACAAGGCGTCAGCGTTTGTATTTTGTTTTCCTTTTTTATGAGTTATGTTGTAATCAAATTCCTCTAATTTCAGACGCCAACGTACAAGTTTGGAGTTGGGTTCTTTAAGTGAAAAGAGCCAGGTGAGTGGTCCCCACACGACGGCTAATAGCTCCTTCTCAATGGTGCTATAGTTTTGTTCAGATTTTGATAATGTTCGGCTTGCGTAAGCAATTGGTTTATCAGATCCGACAGGTCCTTGCGATAGAATTGCACCAATTGCAACATTACTCGCATCTGTGGTAAGGTTAAAAGGTTTGTCAAAGTCGGGGTACTGTAATATTGGATCGTTGCAAAGGATATTTTTGCAGGTTTCAAAGCACTCAACATACCTTGAATTTTGATTGATTTTAGCTCCTTTTTTTAAACATTCTGTTAGAGGTTTTGTTAATTTGGCAAAATCCTGTATGAACTTTCGGTAGTAACCAAAAAGTCCTAAAAAGGATTTAATTTGTTTTTGTGTTTTAGGTATGGGAAAATTTTTGATAGCATGGATTTTTTCTGGGTTTGGTTTAACCCCTTCTGAAGTGACAATATGTCCCAAAAAGGCAATTTCTTTATGTAAAAATTCAGACTTGTCCACTTGAATTTTTAGATTAGCCTCTCTGAGTTTTCTAAAGACGGCAGCTAAGTTTTCTAAATGCTCTTGTAGTGAGGTCGAAAATATAATGATGTCGTCCATATACACAAGACAAATTTTTCCTTGTAATTCCTGAAGTACATTGTCCATGATCCTTTGGAACGTGGAAGGAGCATTTTTGAGGCCGAATGGCATTCGAACATACTCGTAATGGCCATTTTCGACTGTAAATGCTGTTTTCGGAATATCTTCGTCTTTTACCTGTATTTGGTGAAAACCCGAGGCTAGGTCTAGGGTAGTAAAGTATTGGCATTTCCCTAGCTTATCTAAAATTTCAGTAATGTTTGGTAAAGGATATCTGTCGTCAATGGTTTTTTCATTTAATTTGCGGTAGTCAACGACTAGCCGCCATTTTTGTTTACCGCTCGCATCCCTTTTTTTTGGTACTATCCAAATTGGAGATGACCATGGGGAGAAACTGTGTCTAATTACTCCTTGGTCGAGCATTTTCGAAATTTGTGTTCGAACTTCTTCTTTGTGAATAAATGGATATCTATATGATTTGGAATATGTAGGTATATCGTCCTTTGTTTTTATTTCATGTGTTATTTTATTTGAGAATGTGAGGTCTTGACCGTCCTGATAGAAAATATCCTCATATTTTTTGCAAAGATTTTTGACAGCACTCTTTTCTTCAACATTCAAATGGTCCGTTCGAATTAGTTTGGAAATATCAGAACTGTCGTTAATATCTATACGATTAATAGAATAATTATGAATTTCTGTGTATTGGTCGTTATTAATTGATTGCACCTTAATTGGTTGTTCTAATAGAAATTGTTGCACAAAATTTGAGGAGTTAGTAACTTCAAGAATAGAATAATAATCTTTTGCTTCAGAAATACCTTCATTTATAAATAGATATTTTTTTATCATTGTTGGTTTTATATATATAGATCCAGACTCAACATCGACTGGTAGTCTACATACGATTTTACTTTGTGGTGGAGCAGCATATAACTGAGATGTATAGTTTGGCTTGTATTTAAGCTGTATTCTGACGTTTGGGGTTTCGAGTGTTGATTTTTGGAAGTCTACTTTAATACCCAGCTGTTTCATTATGTCAATTCCTATAAGACCATCGAAATAATTGTGGAATTTAAAAAGAAGAAAATTTAATTTTTCATTTGTTTTTAATTCCTTAAGACCATTAAAGGTAATTTGTTTATTGACAACGTGGGTGTTAAATGCTGTTTTTATTTTAGTTGGATTTATATATTGAATAACCGATGGGTTACCGCTAATTAATGTTGGGTCTATAAAGGAAATACTGCTTCCCGAATCTAGTAAAAACTTATATGGTTTTTGATTTAAACCTGCTATGTGAATGTAAGGCAACCGATAAGAATCATGATTATTAAGTTCTAGGTAACCGATTTGTTTTCCGAGGCGAGTAGCCGAAAAACCGAATCATCAATCTCTGGTTCGGAAGCCTGATTTTGATCCAAATTTGGAAAATAATTAGTTTGAACAATATCTTTAAATTCATGGTCACCTTTTGGTTGATCACTATCTTGATATTGTTGTTCTATGTTAAATAATTCTTCTGAAATAATTTTGGAAGCATTGTTTGGCCTAATAAAATTGTTCGGCCGGAAGGACGTATTGTTGTTAGATCGTTGAAAATTGTTATTATTGTTCCTACCTGAAAATTTTGATCTGCTAAAATTTGTATTACCACTTGAAGTGTCCATAGGTTCTGGCCGATTAGTATTAGTATTATGTGATTTTAAATCTGTTTGGAATTTATTGACGTTTGGTCTATAACTTGGGTTTTGTTGAGGGTGGTATCTTTGGGGTTGTTTCATGTATTGATTATTATAAGATTGGTTTGAGAAATTTCTTTCTAAAGGATGTTTAGCAAATTGAGAGTTTTTGAAATAGTGCGTATTTTGCTCTTTCAGACAGTATGTAAATGCATCTGATAGAGTAGTTGGTCTCATGGCTCTTATGGTCGGGCCTAAAGGATCCTTGAGTCCCGAAAGAAATGTATTGAGGCACATTTCTTCATATAATTTATGTTTGGCATTGGCAACACTTTTCTCTTTTTCATGGATTTGTACATGGTTTGTAATTGTCGACATGATTTCAATAACTTTTGAATAAAAGACTTCTACTGTATCATTATTTTGTTTTAAAAGGTGAAGATCACGAATAAGGCTGGTTTCGTTTCGTTTGTCCGAATAATGTGTAATAAGATTATTTTTTATGATTTCCCAATTTAGAGGGGTTCCATATATATTTAAAACTTCATTGGCCTGTCCTATAATTTTGTTCCTAATTGCTCTCAAAATTATCTTGGCATAGGCACTACCGTCAATATTAGTTAATAGAGCAAGAATTTCCTCAATATTATTTATGAATTCATATAATGTTCTTGGATTACCATTAAATGTTGGCAAATCTTTAATAGCATCAGGAATTCGGAGACTATTGAATATTTCTGTAGGGTTTGGGGGGGTAGGGTTGGTCATTTTGATTTTTTGTTTTATTTATACTTTTGTCAATAAATATATGTATGTATTTACTTTATTTTATTTAAAATATTTCTTCCGATAAAAATTTATAAATCCAATAAAAATTTTATGTAATATTTTTATTAATTAAATTGTTAAAATAGATTCAATAACCTTATTCGTAGTTAATTGTACCGTTCGAAATCTAATTGAACTACTATTATCTTATTTCTTAATTATTGATTTTTTTTGTTTGTTTTTGTTTTTTTTTTTTTATATATAAGTTGGACAGAGGAAGTAACGAGTATTATGTATCAATATATGCAAATTTCACTTACCATACCAAAATTGAGGTGGCTATGTATAATATTTGCATCGTAGGTTCGTTGAAGCCAAGAGATTGAAATCTGCCAGGAACGATATTCCCTCGTTGCTGTGCTTCAGTTTTGCGATATATGGTAAAATTTCACCGATGTTCCTTCGATGTGAGATTATAATCTACCAATAAGCCGTTGATAGATTTAAATGTCAGTATTAACCACAATCACACACTTCCAAAAAATTTGTCCAACAAAAAAAAAATTTCACTTTTTCACTTTATATATATTTTTTTTTTATATTTATCGTACCGACTGCGCCAGTTTTGTTCACAAAACTATTGAATTCTTTTTATTAGTTCTTTCACATTTATATTTTAATAAAACACGAAATTTATTTATATTTTTTGAATTATAATGTTTTTATTAATTATTACAATTTTTAAAGAAAGGTATAAAAATTGTCTTTTATTTTAATATAACTAATTATTATTATATTATTGATTACATATATATTCAAAGTTATAATTTATATATTAACCTTTCTTTTTATACAACTGTACTATTTGAGAATCTACTATGTTCTGCTCTTAATGATTTTATTTAATTTTGAATGAAGCTTCTATATAGGTATATTTATTACTTGTGAATTTTTTATAATTAAAATTCACAAGAATTTTGAAATCTGATACATTAAATTTGCGATTAGAAAAATACTTTAGTTTAAAAAATTAAATGATTAATGAATTATAATAATTAAAAATTCAGAGTAAATTTGAAATCTGATACATTTATATTTAATTTACAATTATAAAAATATTTTAGTTTAAAAAAATAAAATGATTATGATATAGTTTTTGTCGTGGGAAGAATATATTATAAATGATAAGGTATAATATATATAAGTATTTTATATGTAAGTATTAATTTATTGTGCAGGGACGTATCTTGTGCAGGAACGTAACTCTCTACATAAAGTAAATTCGTTATTAAATTCTTTTTTAATATTATCCCAACTCGTTAAATTTTTATTTTTTACTAAGTCGTAGGCCAAGGTATATAGATTATTATATGGTAATATAATCCGAGATTTATTTCTGACATCTACTGCGCATCTACGTCACTCAGGAGGTAAATTTATATAATGAGTATCGGCGTGTATTTATTAACTAAGTATATTATTTAATTCTTTCTTATTAAATATGCTAATAGAATAAATTTTTAAACTCATGTTTTGGTTGTATAAAAATAAAATAAATTGTGTATTTATCATAAAAATTTAATTAATTGTTTTATTGTATTTTCTTTTTTCACAATTAGCTTTTTCTGCCATTTCAGTGCTCAAAATTCTTATTTTAAAATATAATTTACATCTAAAGTACAATTTTTTAATTTCCACTTCTAATTCAACTTTTTCAGCAAGCTGTATTAATTTTTTTTAAATAATTGCGGCCTACTCGAAAAGAATTAATATTATATGTATTAAATATTTTTTCCAATTGTGAATTTTTTTCCATAAATAACAAATTTGGTTTACGCAAACCACCTTCCGACAGTTGATCAGTCCATGTAAATGTAGTTGAACTTTGGTTTCTTTCACAATAATTTTTAAGCTTATGGGGTATTTTGGTATGTAACCGATATATTACATATCCAGCCAGATGCTCCAAACCATCGTATGCCAAATCAGACATCAAGTCCTCTGGTTTGTTTGTAGAAGATTCATTATTTGTTAAATCTACGAGTAGATTTGATGTTGTGACTTCTGCTGCTTCGAATTGAAATTCTTTATCTAAATATTCGACATCCAACATGTCATCGTCCTGTGAATTATCTACTGAATCAACTGCAGCTAAATCAATTTCCATTTCCACGTTTTTGGTTTCGTCACCCTGAACATTACCATATTGAGAAATTATGGATTCGTTTTTGCCCAACAAGAAACTTTTAAGCCGATATTTGAACTACAAAGCTGTTGGATGATCGAAGAGTCCACCTTTTGCTCTCATCACTCCAAAAAAAATTTCCAATGGATCCTGGTTGAGACGATATGTCAATAAATATGATATATTGTACTGTTTTTTTAGATCGGCATATAACATTTTCAGTGCTGCGACGTTGTTAAGTACACCTTTTTGGAATGGCAGTAATGACTTATTTTTTCCAATCCGCACATCTTTAATAATACGTGCCATTTCATTTAAAATTTCTGCATGTTCCACCATAGCCAAACCATATGCTGCCATTCTTGGACGCGAATCGATTTTTGGCACTCTTGAATTAAAAATATCGAACCAGTCGTTTACCTAAAAATATGAAACAAGTGGATTACATTATTTTATATTAAATAAAATTAATACAACTCACAGTTTTGAGTAATGTTGCTAATTCTTTCCAGTTTTCATTTGCAGCTAAACCTAAAACTCCTAATCTCATTAACGCTTGGGAATTCGTGTGCGAAAACAACTTGTTGTGAATTGAGGCACCCTGTGCTTCAATTCACAACGGAAATTATAAAATTTCAATCCATTTCAAATTAATTAAATTATTAAAATTAATTATTCGAAAAACAGAAGTTCCAAATTACGCTCGTGCACAGAGAAATAATTTAATTTAATTAATAATAATATCTCTGTGCTGACAACGCGTAAAATCAATCAGCCAATTAAATTAAAATTGATTTTAAATATTTTGTTGGAGAAGCTGATTGGTTTTCCAAAATCTTATTGGAAAGATTTTGGAAAGCCAAAAAAGCTCTCCAACAAAATAAAAAAGAAAGTAAAATTAAAACCAGGCCAGTTGATCGGTTAAAGTTCCATTTGAAAATCGTAAAAATAAAAATTATTAAAACAGTCAGTCGATCCGTGTTAAAATTTTATGGTTTATTTTAATTTATTAAAAAAAATTATTATCGTGTTATAAAAAAAAAAAGTCAGTTGATTAAAAAAGGTTCTCATTTCTAAATCGTGATTTTGACGTCAAATAAAATAAAATAAACTAAGTTCTAATTAATGAAAATTAGCAAATAAATTGACAGTTTTCATAAAGTTCCTTTTTATAAAAAATGAAGAAGTTAACAAATGTATTAAAATAGTAAATACGAAATTTAAGATTGTGAATTGTATAATTTATTGAACTCGAAAATTTTATAATAACTAATATTAATATAATCTTATAATAAATTTTTATAATAATAACTTTTTGATAAATAAACTTATAATAAACTATATTTAAATTTTATGTAAAAAATAAAATACTAAAATTGTTTTATTTATAAATAATAAAAAAGAAGAAAATTTTGCATACAAAAGGTGAGAAAACATTATTTTTGATTGTAATATAATATTTTACAACAAACTGAGTGGCATATTTCACCTTTTGTCTACATCCAAACTTACAATTTAAATGCATAGGAGTTAGTCGACTGGCAATTTTTAAATCCACACATTTTTGTTTTTCATACAATTCAACTAGTGGTGCTTTTGTCAGAAGTTTATTGTTAATTAAAATTCCGGAATCCAAGATATGATTGCGCAGTAGTTTTATTAGATGAGGTACATCAGTAAAAACATAAACATTTTTATTATTTTCAATAGGATTGACAAAAAAGGGATGCAGTTCATTTATCCCCAGTTCGTTCCATAATCCTCTATTACTTCCGCCTAAATCCGAAACAACAACAACAACATTAAAATTAATTTTGTGAAGCTTTGAAATTGCTGTGTTTATCATTTCTTTTGTAAGTTTTTGATCGTAATTGTAATATATTGGTTGTTTCCAATTTTCAAACAACCCTCTGGCCATGATAACTTGAACGTAATTAGCAGGAGCAAGTAGAATGGCACTTTTTTGATCATATTCAAAAGATTTTTGTACTTTCATTTCATCTGACATTAAAATGCATACTCTTTGATATGGAGTCAAATTGCATTTTTCCAATAAACTAAATACAACATTCAAAAATACAGGATTGATGTCAATTTTTGCAGACCAGCATTTTAATGTTGATACTGCTGGCAATGGATATTTTTGCTTTAACCCTTTGAGGCCGAAGACAAAAATTAACAAAATTAAATGACTTTATTCAACAAAATATAGTTCATACATTATAGTAAATACAAAAAATAAAATAAAAAAATATATTCATTGATTCGATTATCCTGCAGGATGTGGTTACCATAGCTAGCCACTAGGCACTTAGCTCACTTTTTGTGGTAAGCCGCAAAACAATTTCTATCCTTGTTCAAGCAAAGTCCTACGTTACAAGAAGTGCATTTCCATATTGTTCGGTGAACAGCCTTTGCCGTACTGCACTTTGCACATCGAATAGATGTAGTCCGTTCAGGCATATGCGAGTTTTTATCATATCTGATCTCATATGGTACTACTTTAAACATATCGAATTTATCAACATATCCCATATGTTTATTATAATCCACGACAAGTTGTGGACATGGTATATTTTCAGATGAACCATCTTTCTTTTTTCTTGGTATCACAGTAGTTATATATGGATTATGATAGTTTCCTAAAAAAAAATACACTGCGGTTATCTATCCATTTCACGTTCACAATTCCATCTGTAGATATTTTCCAATCAGATTCACCCCGTTTTAGCATCTTATCAGATTTAAGAACAGGCATCATTTTTCTTCCTCGTCTAACTGTGCCACAACAATAAATACCATTTTGCAACATTGTCTTTGCAAAGCGATAGAATTGAAGAAATTATCAAAAAAAACTTTATGATACTTTCCAACCAACGTATTTGTTAAATCCATAACGACACGGTCTCCCAAATTTACTTCAACAACATTCGCAATCTTCCCAGTATATATCTGAAATTGGCACATATATCCAGTAGGATCAGCTCTAACCCAAACTTTATAACCACGTTTTGTTGGTTTCATAGGCATGTATTGTTTTAAGGTGCTCCTACCTTTAAATTTAATTATAGATTCATCTACAGCTTGATATTCTTGAGGATTCCATGATGCTAGGAATGTTTCAGACAGCGTTGTTAGCAGTGGGCGTACCTTATATAACTTGCCATATCCTTGTTCACCTTTTTTAGGTTGCAAAGTATTATCGTTGATATGAATATTACTTAAGAAACATGAAAATCTATCACGCGACATGATTGAACTTATATATTTATCTCTCATTTCTTCTCTAGCAGACCAATAATCCCTATAACTTGGCATTTTCTTTATACTCATTATTAAATTTATTGCCAGAAACTTTTTAAATTCTTCATTATTAGTTGGTACAATATTACTTTTTCCACCATTATTTTGTATAGCATATAAATTTGTATTAAAAACAAAATTATTAATAAGAGTTTCTGGGAATAAATGCAAAAAAAAATCTATTGGATTTTCAAGTTCTTCAGGAACATTCGGTCCACTAGATTCTGAAAATGGTAATGTAGAAGTGGAATATGAAACATCGTCAGTCCATAGAATTTTATCTTTCTGAAGTTCCCGCTGAATATTTGAAAGAGGAATTTCGTCTTCACTTTGCCAGTCCTCATTATCAATTTCTATATTTTCATCATTTTCACATATGATGTCAACACTCATTGCCTCAAAATCAAATAAATCGTCATCATTCCGCAAAATTTCTGTCTCTTCAATAGCTTCGTCATCATTTATGTCACAAATAGACTCGCCGTCGCTAGGTATTTCATCAAACAATTCTTGAATCTCCTGGTCAGTCATCATTTCTAATTCCTTTGCTGTCCATTTTTTTTTATATCTGAAATCAATAAGTTCCTAGTGGTTACCAGCAATAACCACAATATATTTTGTGTAATATATAACAGTTTCGCTTAGAAAACTGGCTAAAAAATCTTATTATTATAATTTATGGACATTTTGAAAATACTTACATGCCATTTTTATTTATTTTATTGAAAAACACACTACCTAAATAATTAAAAACTCTACACCGAACAGCTTCTGAAAAAAGACTTGTTTCAAATGGATTTTTTTAATTACTCATACTATATACATGTGTATGTATTTAAATTTGTATTCGCTTACTCTTTAGAGTCTTGTTATATTATGATGGTTATTCTTAATAACCAGCAGGAATTTAAGAAACTTAATTTTTAATATGTGGTTACCGTAGGTAACCACTTAGCCTGAAAGGGTTTTAATAAAAAGCGATAAGCTTTTGGTCCATTGGCATAAATAGCAATGTATTTTGATATGTCATCAAGTGTCCATTTAATTCTTTGTCCATTGTTTCGCATTTTACACAGTTGTGTTGGTGTAAATATTTTACTGATGTATTTGGTTTCTTCTTTCAAAAAATGACATTCTTTCTGCAACTTTATATTTGTGGCTCTTAATTGAAGTATTTCACTGAAAAAGTAGATAGACTAAAATAAATATATTAAATTCTACACTGTGTCTTATAAATTTTACTTTTCTTAAGCCTTTGTAGTGGATTCTTGTAAACTATTTGTACTTGTGGCAGTGGCGTGCGGTCTAAGGTGCTCTAGGTGCTGAGCACACCCTACTGATTTTCCTAATTATTTTCAAGTAAAATTTAAAAAAAAAATTTAAATATTGGACAAAAAAACAATTTTTGGCTTACAACCAATATGTTTACCCTATAAATTTTCTCTTACTTCAATTTTTTTACAGTAAAATAATATTGCTACCCACCTACTAGATGCAAAAATATCCATACTCATACATTTTATTAAATTTGATGTTGCGATTGCGAGTGCTAATAATTTTCAGCACGAAATATTCAATCAAATTTAAAAATTCAACGCCACAAATTTCTTATAAAATATATGATATGGATGTGCTATACTTCTTACAGCACCGATTCTCATATAAAAATATTTTGTATAGTTTTATATGTGTGTATAACATTAAGAATGGAAAATGCAACATTACAACGCGACACCATATACAGTTTGTGGTTTGAAGGGGAAAAATTTAATGAATATTTTGTGGTTCGTGCTACATTTTTCTCAGCACAATTCTTGTTTTATATGAAAAATATTATTAAGAAAATGCATACATAAAATATACTCGTTCGTAACGTAATGTATGTAAAACTACATTGTATTTTTTTTTTGTTTAATTTTGTGGTTCTCTCAATCTCTTTATTTATGTATGTTTTCCTTATAATGGTTATGAAGTTATGATGAATATGCGATTGATATTGCTTTGCTTGCTAATTGCTATCTATGTATGTACATATAGTAATAATATTGAATTATTGAGTAGTTGGAGAAATTGTGCGTGCTACAATTTTTTAGCACTATATGAGAATTTATAAACTTTTTTTTTACCAATTTCAACCCTAAAAACCTCGGTTATATCTGTTTTCAGTTAATAAATATTTCAGCACACCCGGATCTAAAAGTCACTGCACGCCACTGACTTGTGGCCTTGTCCAAATATTGGTTAGTGTCTAAGATGCTAATTTCTTCATTTGTAATTATATCAGTGGGTACAGGAGGCTCTAAAGTTTCATCCGGTGTTTCTCTAAAAACAATTTTTTTTTGTATTTTAGTAGTTTAATTTGTGTTGACATTAATATGATTTCTTTGAAGTAAAATACTTACAAAATACCACGAACAATTTCAATTTGATTTTTTTTAACCCGCCTTTTCTGAATATTTTAGCACTTCATGTTGCAAGTTACGTAAATAATACTCAGAATTGAAATGTTTAGAGCATATATAAGCATTATTTAAATTTACATTGTCATTTCTTTTACACCTTTGTAACCATATTTTTGAAAAAACTTTGTCTTTGGGGAATTTAAAAAACTTAATTTGAGTTCTGGCTGACTCTATTTGATTTCTTTTTAATCGTTTATCATTATTACTATCGCAACCAAAAACCGCGCAAATTGTCATAATCACTAATTTTTTCACTTACAATATTAAATTATAATCACTTTACAATATTAAATTAATTTTGCGATTAATAAATAAATGTTTTCAAGTTCTAATTATTAATCGAAACGAAACAAAAACACACAAATATTATTTTTTATGCTTTACCTCCTGAGTGACGTCATTTGACAGCAAAATTTGAGAAAGAAAAAAGAATGAGACATGCGCAATATATTACCATGTATTCTATATACCTTGGTCGTAGGCTGGTCCGTTCAGCCTACTTTTTACAATATTGATAAACAGCGTCATGTCGGCGACATCTGTCATATTGACATATTATGTCGCCACACGTAATAAATTTGTGGAGTTCGGATGCATTCCCATCAAATTCAGGAATGCAATTCCTAGTATCCGAAATCGAAAGTTTTGCCATTATTGTTTCGTCAACAATGGTATCTATTTGAGTATTATCTGGGCTTTTTCCTTCGAGCCCAAGTCTACTCACACTTCGCGTTATAATTTGATTACTAATGTTGAGATTTTTTTTTTATTTATTTAATGTTTTAATATTTAGAATTTATATATATATATATATATATATATGTATATATTAAATATAAACTATATATATATATATAAAATTTTTCCCTATTTCATTTAAAATATTATTATCAAAAATTTTTTTTTTTTGATTATTGATTTTAAGAAAATAACTTTTAAAATAATAAATTAATAAAGATAATTTATATTTTGGTAGTTAATTTATTATTTATACTTGTAGTAAATAAAAACGTATTTTAGAATTTAAATTCTAAAATTTTACTTAAGAGAGGAGTAAAAAAAATTATGTTTTGTATAAACAAAGTTTTTGTATATAGTTTGAAAATTATATTTTAATAATTTTTTTTTTTAAAAAAAAGTTTAAGAATAAAAGCAGAATTCTTTTAAGAAAATATATATATATTTATTTATATATATATCTTACGAATTAATTTAAGATATATAAGATATATATATATATATATATATATATATATATATATATATATATATATATATATATATATATATATATATATATATTTCCTTTCAAATATATATATATATATATATATATATATATATATTTCCTTTCAAATATATATATATATATATGTACGAGCCCATAGCCATATTAATTCGTTTAATAAATTTTGAAATCAAAATATTTACCTAATACAAAGAAAAAACCGTTGTATAATGTAAAAAGGCTATTTTATTTTTAAAATATGCTCTTTTTACGATAAGAAACAAATAACAAAATTTATTCATGAGAAAAAAAATTAACGGTATTAAAGAATTTTAAATAATATATTGAGTTCATAATAGTTCGTTTACTTCATTTAAGAGTCATAATAGTTCGTTTACTATTCTCAGAGGAATTTTAAAGGAACCGTTAGTTGTTTTCTCTTTCACAAAATAGCATCAGTGTATCCATATGATTGTTTTGCATTTTAGTATTTAATTACATTTTGTTTAAATCACATAAAATGCCTCGTGGGAAAGCTTTATCTGCTGATATTCGGGAAGCCATTGTAAAAGCCCATCTTGAAGAAAAAACTACATATCAAATCGCAAAAGATTTTAATATTGCACAGTCTACCATTCAAGGAATAATAAAACTAACACCACAGGACAAATCGCACTGAAAAAAAAAACTGGCCGACCGTCGAAGATTTCTGCATCTGATCTGCGTATATTAAAAAAAATTGTGAGAGAAAATCGACGTGCTGCATCAGCGGAAATAACATTAAAATTTAAAAATGCTGTTAAAAAGTGTATTTCAGTATCAACGTGTAAGAGACATATTAAAAAGCTAGGTTATAATTTCTATAAGGTAAACTTAGTAACTTTTTAATATTTTTTACTAATCCTTATACAAGGTCGTTCTTACAGGCTAAAGAAAAACCATTATTAACAAAAACCCAAAAGAAAAAACGTGTGATTTGGGCTAGAGACCATAAGAACTGGACGTCAAATCAATGGAAGTCCATTATTTGGAGCGATGAGTCCAGGTTTGAGGTCAGCATTGGCGATACCAGGAAGCGTATCTTGCGACAGGCAAATGAAGCTTACCACTTGGACTGTTTAGCTCGTAAAGTCAAGTTTCCGGCGTCAGTTATGGTTTGGGGCTGTATGTCAGCTCGAGGAGTAGGCTCTCTCCGTTTTATAGATGGAATTGTCAATGTAAATATGTACGAAACAATATTGGAAGAAGATTTATTGCCATCGATATCTCACCTTCAAACTCCTGAAGGTGAATATATTTTCCAGCAAGATGGCGCTGCTTGCCATACAGCAAAAATAATTAAAAGCTGGCTAGCTGCAAAAGAAATCACACTACTTCCATGGCCCTCAAGCAGTCCGGAACTTTCACCAATTGAGAATTTATGGGGGAAAATGAAACGAGTTTTACGAAATCACCCAGTACGGACAGCACATGAACTAAGGGAAAAACTACAAAATATTTGGAGTTCATTTACACCTGAAATGTGTCATGAACTTGTAAGTACAATGCCTAGAAGGATTAATGCTGTTTTGAAAAGCAGAGGTGATGCCACCCAGTGGTAAACGAACTATTATGACTCTTAAATGAAGTAAACGAACTATTATGAACTCAATATATTATTTAAAATTCTTTAATACCGTTAATTTTTTTTCTCATGAATAAATTTTGTTATTTGTTTCTTATCGTAAAAAGAGCATATTTTAAAAATAAAATAGCCTTTTTACATTATACAACGGTTTTTTCTTTGTATTAGGCATCGAAGTAAATATTTTGATTTCAAAATTTATTAAACGAATTAATATGGCTATGGGCTCGTATTATAAATATTTATTAAAGTGATTTTTTTTTTAAGTAAATAAAATTACACGAACAAAGGCAAGATGAATAAATTTTTTGAAATCTCGATTTGAATATATATTTCTTTATATATATATATTTATATGAAGTTTATTAAAAGAGTTTTTGTCTTGGACAAAATAAGTTGTTTTTTATGTTTATATTAAGATAAACGATTCATACATATTCGTTTTCTATTAATATAAAAATTTGATAAGAAAATTTTTTTTTGAAAAATAATTTTTGTTTACTATTTCATATATATAAATATGTAGGTATTATATGTATATGTATATATTTAATGTTGGAAGGAATTATGTTTAAAAAAAATCAATTTTTAATCAATTATGTCATTGAAAGAGGACGTGTTACACATATACATTCTTTTACGCTGACATGCAACTACCTAGTATAGTACGTTTTATGTTAAATAATAATTTAATGATTTTATCTATGTCTATTAAAATTGATTAAGATACTTTTATCTTTACTATTCCATATATATATATATATATCCATATATATACACATATATATCCACTAAGGAGAGTCAGATCAGGCAAAATGAAAAATATTTCGTTGTTTACTTAGTGAATGTTTTTTTTTGATAGATATATATATGATTTTTTTTTGTATATATATATATCTATTTTTAATATAAATTTAAGAAAAATGAATGAAACTATAATTTTTATGTTACATATACATATATTTTATTTCATAATTTTATTTATATATATTTTTTATTCTTTAATAAAAAAAAATTGATTAATTATAATATATATATTGTTTTTTTAAGGCTTTTTTAAAGCGGCTAAAATATAACAAACGTCGGTAATTGTTTTTATTATATGCAATTCCCGTTGTATTTTTTTTAAGCAATACAGGAGCATAATCGACTGTATCGCTGTCAGGATCTACAATTTTCGGTTTTTTAATTTTTTCACCGATACTATTATTATTTCTTTTGGTGATAGTTATATTCAATATTCAATATATTTTTTTTTATATATATATCTTAAATGTATATATATTAATGCAACAAAAAACAGTGTTTATTAAATTAAATTTATGCATATAAAAATATCTATACATATATACCTATAGATACAATAAAAAATTTTTTTTGAGGTTTTTTTCCTTTTTACAAGAAATTTTTTTTTTTTTTTACAATATAAGCGTTAAGATTTTTATAAATGAAAAATTTTTTTTTTTTTTTTTTAAATAAAGTACTTCTTGTACGAAAAGTATTAAAAATGTGTTTTTTGATTTTATTATATTATAATACATATATAATTTTAAAAATTTTTGTTAATTAAATAAATTTTTGTTAATTAAATTTTTGTTAATTTTTTAAAAAAAATTTGAATTTTTTTGCTCATTTTTATAATATATTTTAAATCAATATTTTGTAGCATTTTCCTGTAAATTCAGGTTGGGCTTAGCCCACCCTGCCCAATATGACGAGCCGCCGCTGAGAATTAAGTTGATTTAAAGATGAATAAAATTTTTTTGATGCTGCTGATGATGCTGTCGTTGATTCGTGTTGTATTTTTTTATTGTTGATTCGTGTTGTATTTGTTGTATTGTTAGAAAAATTTAGGTGCGCATTGGCCTCCTTTAAATTTTTCGCCTTTACTTATTTTGCTGGTTTTTATTTTTCTTCCTTTTTTTTTTTGGAAAAATTAAGGTGCACTTGGCCTCCTTTAATTTTTCGCCTTTACCTTCTTCTTAGATTTCGCTGTAAATTACGGCGCTCTTGGCCTCCGTAATTATTTGATGCACTTTTTTATTATTTTTTTTGTTCACTGTGTTTGGGAGATCAAAAGTCGTACTTACTTAAGATCATCCCACCGCTGCCACCAAAAATGTTAAAATACGCCCGGCGGAGCTTAAAGATTGTATTTTTTTTAAAGTACAACACCGACCGTACTTAACCGGGTTCTTAATGAATAACTTTAAATAAAACTCGTTAGTATGTATTTTCTTCTTATTTATTTTAATAAATAAATTATTTATTAATAATTATTTATTTTGATATTATTTCGATTTTAATAATCTTACACGTATAAAAACTTTTACATTAAAATTGACAAGATTTTTGTTATATATACCCTTAATAGTATATAGAAAAAAAAGACTTATACTTTTTTTTTGTATTTATTAAAATTTAAAAAATTAAGTTGTACGGACAACTATGCGGCACTGATCTCTAATTGACTGACTCTATTTTTGAAATCGACTTCTAATTTATGTAGAATTTTTGATTTTGGAATTATTAATCAGTCTAAGCGCTGATTCTCAATTACTCAATCAGTTTCAGCTAATTAGGAAATTAATAGGAGCGAGCATAATAAGATTCGTATTAAAGTATACGAATAAGAATATATGCGCGATAGAATTATTCTTATTCTATCGTGCTCTCATTAGAATAAAAGAAATTATGAATGTATGCGCGATAGGATACGAATATTCTTATTCTATCGTTCTTTCATAAAAATAAAATAAGATAGGAGAGAAATAAAAATGCACAAGCATACTCAGTAAAATTCTTAAGTATGTGGCTTGGCTTACTTTATGGCTTGGCTTCGTTTTTTTAACGCTTGGCTTGAAATTTGAGAGAAAACGCATTTCTCTTGAATATTATAATTATTTCAAGATTTTTGAACTTGAAATAATTTCATGGTCAAGATATTTGGAAATGTAAATTTGGAAATGTAATTTCTCAAGTATATGAAATTAAATAAATTTGTTTGTTTTTTACAGGATAGGTATTTAAAAGAAATTTAGGGTAAGTATGTAAATGATGGCCACATCATTACAGTATGGTAAATAACGAAAATTTCAATGGAAAGAGATCAAAAAATCCATTTCATTTTGATCATCAGAATTTATATCAGTTTCAATTATACGTAAATGGCGTGCCGGTACCCCATTCTCCAATTGAAACAAACTTTTCCGACAGTGGTTGTAATGCAAGAGCGTATTTAAGTTTATTCAGGGGTACAGGAATACATCATTACGATAAATGGCATGAAATTACAAGAGCTTTTTGGAAAAGGGTTTATAATTTTAGCTTTTGATTTATCTTCCGACGGGACCGGAAACGAGCAATGTCAAAGTCTTTTAAATCGAGGTACCATCAGAATTGAAGCAAAATTTAAATCCCCCCTGACATCATCATTAACATGTATTGTATACGGAGAGTTTGATGTATCTTTAGAAATCGATAAAAATCGTAATGTCTACGCAAATTTAGAAATAGCTGACATACCACAAGAAGTGACATTATAACATGTTAAATATTAATACTCAACCGTCATATGCTTTGGTGGATATATCTTTTACCTGCGATAAAGTTCTTAATTTTGCACGTAAATTAAGCATCGCAGGAATTGAAGAATCAAATAAAACAGTACAATATGATTATAAATATTTATATCCGACAACAAAAACAACAGCAGAAAAACAAAATTGCGCAACAAACGGAAATTTATACAACGACAACATAACTCAAATTTTAAATAAAAAATTAAATAAGTTTGCCATAATATTAGTAAATGGTAAAGACAAAAAAGATTTTTTGGTCCAATATATAAAATGTAAATCGATAATTTATGATATTTCCACACTAATCGAACAGCATGAATAAACAGCAGATCACAAAAATTCTTCAGAAGAATAAATACACACAAAAATGTTTTAATGGCGTTTATGCTTTCAACCGTATACCTAAACACATAAGAAAAAAACCATTTTGTATTATTGTTAATTCTGACCCTGATAACAAACCTGGATTACATTGATTCGTATTAAACTTTCCGAAAAAGGGGTGTGCTGAATATTTTGATTCGTATGGAAATCAAACAATAACAAAAAATATTATAAACAAAATTAATAAATATTCAAAGCAAGCTTGTTTTATACGTAATAAAAAACGTCTGCAAGCCGATTATTCAAATGTGTGTGGGTGTTATTGCTGTGTATTTTTATACTTTCGGTGCAGAGGAATTTCAATGCAGAATTTTTTAAACATATTTAACTCTAAGGATTTCAATCAAAATGATTATTTAATTTTAAATTTATATCATAATATTTTTAAAAAATAAATATTTTTTATTAACAAGTTAAAAAAAAAAAAAAATAAAATAAAATCGCAAAATAATGTTTTATTTATTTATTCATTTATTATACATTCATTGCATAGCAAAGGTATTTCTAAAAATCGTTTTGAAAAATTAAATGAGGTATTAAATTTTGGTAAAAATAAATGCTCACTGTTTAATTTTTTAACATTATAAATTGTACACTTTCTAAAATATTCATGGATATAATATTTAACATATATAAGATTTGTGTAGTTGAAATAGGCATGACTCGATATAAAATCTCTTATTTCGTTTACTTTTCTCCATTCTTCAGCGTTGAGTAAAAATGTTAAATTTTCAATATCGTTTTCATTGCATATATTTTGAACAAAAAGTACCCAGAGACTGTAGCTAAATTTCAGTGATATTTGACCAAAATTAACTATTGGATTTCATGTATATGGATGAAAGCCAGATGATATTTTTGCTGTATTTTCCTCATTTAAAAAATAATGATATGCCAGTAATAAATTACTATCATTTATATTATGTGCTTCCATTTTAACAATGAAAATATAACTAACGAGCGTGTGAGAATATTACAATTAGGTACACAATTTTTAAAAATCAATTTTATTGTATTTTAACAAACACATGTAAATTTTAAAACAATTTTTTATAGCACACCTATTTCTTGTACTTTGATTGCACATTGAGTGTACTCCGCAATATGTGTCATAATCTTGTAGCTCTTCTAATTTTGGTATATCAGAGCTTATATCAATAATATTAATTGTTTCCGGTATATATTTGTAGAGAAAATACTTCTTTTGTTTGCCTTTTACGTATATAATGTATGATTCTAGATTTTTTAAAACATGAGGAAGAAAATTATACTCAATAACTCCGCTTTCCCATTCCAGTCCGTTAATATATTTTCGTTATAATCATTTTGATGTATATTGCTGACACCTAACTCCTGTTTTGGATACGGTGGTTTAAACAAATAGTGCTCTGGTAATAAAGACCCCTGCTTTAACAAAGCCAATTCTTTTATAAAATATTGTTTCCCGTTTGCAATTACAAATTGAAAATCAACGAAAATAATTTTTTTCTTCATTACAACCGTTTACTTTCAAAAAAGTTATATATAACTGATGTTATTTTAGTTTTTTAATTAGTTACAAAGTGTCAAAAGTCATTTATAAATGAGTTACATAAATCGGTGAGAAAAAATTTCAAGAGACAAAATGTTAAACAAAAAGGAATTAACGATACATGGCAAATTGATTTAGTAGAAATGCTACTTTTTACTGAATTCAACAAAGGTTATAAATATCTATTAACAGTTATTGATATTTTCTCAAAATTTGCCTACGCTGAACCAATTAAAAGAAAAAGCGGTACAGATGTAACAAACGTCATGAATAATATTTTTACTAATAGTAAAAAAATACCAAAAAATATTCATTCCGATCAAGGAAAAGAATTTTTTAATAGTAATTTTCAAAATTTAATGAAAAAACATAATATAAATCATTACCACACGTACACAAAATTAAAAGCGTCTATTTGTAAACGTTTTAATAGAACATTAAAAAATAACATGTGGAAACAATTTAGCTTACAGGGAAACTATAATTGGATTTCAATTTTAGATGATTTAACATATAAATATAATCATACCCTACACCGTACAATAAAAATGAAACCATATCAAGTAACTAAAAAATGAAAATCTTATATTGACAACAATATACAATAAACCTACAATTTACAGAAAAGCAAAATTTAAAGTCAATGACTTTGTACGCATCAGTAAATCTAAAGGAATTTTTCAAAAAGATTATGAACTAAATTGGTCCACTGAAATATTCAAAATATCAAAAGTAAATACTACTGACCCAGTGACATATTTTTTAAATTGATTATAAAGAGCAGCCGAGCAGAATTTGAATTGCAAAAAACAAAATACCAGAGAAATATCTCGTTGAAAAAATAATTAGGCAAAGAGGGAAACAAGTTTTAGGTTAATGGCTTGGGTTTGATACCACACACAATTCATGGATTGATAAAAATGATATTTTAAAATAAATTATTGTTTGTTAATTAGGGTTCTATTGAAAATATATAGGCAAAAAAGGAAATCAAGTTTTGGATAAATGGCTTGGGATTGATTAAAATGATATTTTAAATAAATATTTGTTTAATAATAAGATGTTGATTTTTATGAATATGAATTCTTAATTAATGAGCTAATTAGTAAAAGGATTAGTAACAAGGCTGCACTTTCATATGATTAGATATAAAAATCGAACATTTTAGATTTTAGAAATTAGTTTCAAGCTGAAATTAAGAAAGTATGATACCAATTTTCTACAAATATTTTTAAAATGGATCGTGAACAACAACAACAAAAACTACTACGACAAATACTACAACAACAACAACAGCAAGAACAACAACTACAGCAAGAGCAGCGCCACCAAAATATACACGATGATGACGGATTCTATGAAGGTTTTAATGAATGGGATCCTGATATGTTGCAGGACGATGTAATTTATCGTAGAATGTTGATTGACAACAAAGACAGCGTTATGGAAGAAATTAACACTGTAACCTTAAGAGCAGATACGTCAAGAGCGTATATAAGAGCGCTTATACGTAACATCAGAGACCCTGATATTGCATTTAATGAGCTACAACGCGAATTTTTGTTTATTCGTGAATGGGAGCAGCATCGCGATTTTCTTTACCAAACATGAGAAAATTTAACGCTAGAATTTGAAAGGCTTTTATTAGTATAAATAATTTTGTTTTTCAATTATATATATATATAAGTTTTTTTATTTATTAAATTTTTATATTTTAAATTATAACTATGAATATTGAAAAATATGTATATTTAAAAAAAAAAAAAATGTATTAAATAAAAATTAATAGTTATGCAAATATTTATTTTACTTATAAATTTTTTTTCTTATTTTATAGCCAGCCATATGATCAAAAGCTTGGTTTAAAATTGAAGTTTGAGGTAAATTTTCTCTCTGGCCGAATTTACCCAAAAAAGAGTTTAAAATTAATTTTGCTAATGATCTTAATCCACTATTTTTTTTGATTTTTAGAAAACTTCAGTTTAATGCCTTCCTTTTTAAAAAAATTCGCAACATAATTTATTTTTTCTTCAGTAGTTGAATATTGCGCTGGAAAGCCTGAAGCAGTTTGCTTCATTTCTATAAATTTGTTCATCATTGTAGCAAACAAACCCCCTGTTTTTTTATTCCAATCATATTGTTCGATTTTATACTTCCATACTTCGTGTATTAATATTATTTTATAATTTTTCTCAACCGCTTTTATTACTTCGTCAATCAGAGCCGTCCTAACATATTTGGTACCTATGTGCTAATTATTTCCTGGTGCCCATATCATAAAAATTATATAAAAATTAATTAAAGATTTATGTTTTTTATATATTTAAATATTTTATTTAAATATTTATATGTAATATTAAAAAACAAAACTTTTATAGAATATAAAATAATATTGCAAAATAAAATTCAATACACTTTCGAAAAATTAAATATAAATATTACAAAATATATACTATGTAGAACATACATATAGATTTATAATGTTATTTATTTAGTTCGTAATAAATGAGAAAAAATTAAATAACAATATTAAATATTTCTAATATTAAATAAAGTAGACAATAAAAAACATAAAAAACAATATTATAAAATTCAATTCAATTGAGGAAAAAATAAAAAAAAACAACAATAACATATTGAATTAACGTAACAAATTAATTAAACATAAAGAAATCAATTAGAATTTAGAATTACAAAATTTTTTTTTTGCGAGATTTTGACAGAGAAAAATTTTGTATAATTGCATCAAAATTTATTTCTTTAAATGTATCTGACTCAATTGCCAGTAGACTCAAACTATTTAGTTTTTCTTGCCCTAATGACGATCTTAAATGATTTTTTATTCTTTTTAAAAGGGAAAATGATCGTTCGCCCGAACAATTTGTCAAACCAATACTTATAAATATACGCAAAACTATTTCAATATTTGGAAAAGTTGATTCAATTTTTGATTTAATTATTTTTTTTAACATAGTTTCCGATTTCGATATATTTTCATCATTATTTTTTGGAATATATATATTTTTAAAATAGAGACACTCTTCAATGAAATTTTTATCAATATCATTTTTATACAGTTCACATAATTTTGACGCCTTATTCCTTATTTCATTTTCATTTAATTTTTCGAGCTCAAACAAAAATCCAAATTTGTTATATATTTCATCATATGCATTTTTTCTTTTATTTATTTCTGATATAAGTTTGTCAATAATTAAGGTGGGTTTTCATACATCAAAACTAAGCCACAGTCTGCGGCGATAAATGAATCAGCTGATTTTTTTTGACGTTTTGATTTCATTTCTAATTGAAGTAGATTTTCATACCGTGCGGTTTAATTTTAAATTTATTATCATAAATTGTCATTAGTACAAGTGAAAAAAAAATTATTGTTATTAAAACTTAATTTATTGGTAAATAAGTTGCCAAAAACTTATAAAAAAAGAATTTTTGGATAAGAAATATATATAAATTAAGACCCAAGTATGGCTACTACCATACAATCGTTCCAATTCTGAGGTTAAGAAATGCTAATGAAAAAATGAACGAACAGTTCTTTAACTACTTTAGAATGACACCAAATAATTTTGATGAATTATTATGAATTATAAGCATTCCCTTTATTACCAAATCTTATGCGGCCTTTCCCAGGAAGAAATAGTACCATGGATACGGATAAAGCGATATTTAATTATCGTTTATCAATAGTAAATGGATACGGATAAAGCGATATTTAATTATCGTTTATCAAGGGGACGCCGACTAATTGAAAATACCTTCAGGATTATGTCGGCCAGATTTAGAATATTTCGTAGGCCTATTTTAGCTTCCAATGAGACTGCTACAAATATAATCAAAGCCTGTTGTTGCCTACATAATTGGTTAATTACAAAAAAAAAACACAAAATATTTAACAAGTGGCTTTGTAGATCATTATTATTCCGAAGGTAAACTAACAAAAGGTACTTGGAGGGAAATTTCATCAAATGATTCTGGTATTACAAATATATCAAGAAACAATTTAATTTTCCAACTACCAATGGATTGATTGTCAGAAATACGTTAAAGGAATTCTTTGTCAATGAAGGGAGTGTTCCATGGCAGACAAATCACATTTATAATGTGCATTAATTTTAATTTTTTTTAATCAAAATTTATTGAACAAGTATAAATGTAATTAAGAAATTGTATAAATGTAAATTGACGAGGAAAATATTTAAATAAAACATCATGATAAATATCTATATATTTTGTTTTTATTTTCACGGTTTTTTTATTTCAGGTTTTATAAGTGTCATCTTTTAATATTTTAGCTATTTCAAACTTTACTCGTTCCTTTTCTTTGCGATCCATATCTCTCAAAGCATCTGCTACTGTTTGGCCATAAGCTTCTTCAGCATCAGCTTTACATGTATTTAGTGAATTCAGAACAGTGTTTATTTCCGTAATAATCTCATTGTTGGCGCTGGTACTTCTTCGTTTTGGAGTAGATTTTTCAGTAGAAGAATTTGATGAAAATGATGAATTCATTGAACTTTGTAATGAATAATCTATTGTATCACTAACAATTATATCATCATCTATGGCTGTGGGATCACTAACAAATTCAATTTCTAAATTGCTGCAAGTCGGCCTAAAAATGATTTCTTAATAAAATGATCTAAATATATATATACATATATATATATAATACTTACTTTGATTGTACTGCAAATTTATTTAAAAATGATAGATCACAAGAATATATCTCTCTTTTTCTGCCACTACCACTCGGCTGCTTATTTTCTCTAATAGAAGTTAAATATGTGTACCTGATATTCTTCCATCTTTGCTGACATATTTTACCTAAATTCAGTTATATGTATTAGAAAACAATAATATAATTAGTTTAAACATAAATTTTCTTACTTGTCGATCCTAATTCATCCGCAATGGTATTCCATATTTTTTGCCGCACGCTATTATTTTTATAGCTATCGGTGGTAACATCATATAATATTGGTGCTAATTGCACCGCATTAATTAATTTTTCGTCAAATTCTTCTTTATTCATTTTACAAAACAAAGACAATATTTTTTCAAAATATGAAAAACTGAAATGAATCAGCTGATAATTGTCACGTTGATTTCTGCCGCGATAAATAAAACAAGAGACACAATTTCCTAGACACAGACTTGTTAGCTTCGTTGCTAAATTCTGATTGGTCAAAAATCAGCTGATTCATTTATCGCCGCAGACTGTGGCTTAGTTATGATGTATGAAAACCCACCTTTATGTAATATGTATTTACACGTAAATTAGTATTGCTGTCAAATAAAGTATCTGGTGTAGAACTTTCACCGAATTGCTGCTTTCTTTTACCTTGTCTAGTAATTTTATAGTCAGAACAACCAGATATTTTAATTCCTTCTTTTTTATAATATCATAAGATTCTGCATTTCGTTTCGACTGTAAATATTCAGATAAGCCGTTGTAAAGTTCAATACCAACTTCAATATTTATATCAATTTTCTGTAGAGACTTACTTACAGCATTAAGTTGGTTCAAAATATCAAACCAAAATGATATCATAATTCCAGTTTCTAAAAAGTTAAGTTGGTTTAATAATCCTTCTGCTTCCAGTTTGATACTAGGTTTTTGTGCTGCATCTTCAGAAAAAACTTTTAATACATTTTTGTATGATCCATAGCTTAATTTAATTGCCTTAACAGCATCTGATCTGGCAGACCAACGGGTGTCACATAATTTTTTTGGTACTAGTCCGGCTGGTTCCAAATATGTTTTTAAAATTTCCCACCTAGACGTTGATGCTGAAAAAAAATTGTATATATTTTGTATTAGCATAAATATTTTTGTTGCTTCTAAGCAACATTCTGCTGCACATTCACCAACTAATTTTAATGAATGTGCAGCACAAGGAACATATATTGCTAGCTCATTTTTTGCTCTAATACGAGCTTGAAGACCGCTATAGATACCAGACATATTAGCTGCATTGTCATATGACTACCCACGACAATCTTGTAGATTAATATCTAAATCAGTCAATATCTGTAGGATAGAATCTTCCATTGCTGCACTCTTATGTCCCACATTTGCTTCAAATTTCAAAAATCTTTCTACTGCAGTTCCATTTTCCTTTACATATCTTACTATTATTGTTAATTGATCTACATGGGATATGTCGGGCCTTTTTTTATATTTACCTTTTTTTAATTCAGTAATTATAGATCTTCGCACATAATTTGCCAATACTTCGATAAATTCATCACAAATTCTTGCTGATAAGTGTGAAACATTTCCTGTCCCTTTGTTTCCATAGTCCAATAGATGTTGTTCTAATAAAGGATCGAATTTAGCAAGAAGTTCTATACAACCTAAGTAATTTCCATTACTTTTGTGTCCAATAGTCTGATTGCTACCACGAAAGGCCAGCCCCTTTGAACTTAGAAATTTGATTACCTCCACAATTCTTAACAAAATATTTTTCCAATATTTGATAATTTTTAATTCCTCAACTTCAAAACAGTTTTTCAAGCCCGATATTGCAGTAGATTGATTAACGAAAATATTTGTATTTTCTTTATGTGTATTAGAATTTTCATGTTCAGTAATTAAATTTGGGTGCTCCAATCGTTAAAACCATAAATGAAATTATTATTTATTTTTCCAAATAATTTACAAAATAGACAATAAACTTTTCCTGACGTTTTGGAATACAAAAGCGAATTTCTTTTCTTTTTTTCGGAATTCACCAATGTCCTATAAAATAATTTTCTGTTCGCAAACCTATTCTGATTTTTGTACGTTATTTTGGAATTAGAAAAGTCTATTTTGCTTACATCTACTTCTGATAAATTACTAATAATTTTCTTCCTTTTCTCATTATTTATATCGCCCCAGCATTCCGGATCTTCATAGTCATTATTTATAGTGACATTGTCGTGCAAGAATTGTTTTAATATTTTTTCACTCATAAAAAAATATAAAATAATTATAAATAAAAATAAAACAATCACCTTTTTTTTTTATTAGAACAAAAAGATTATTTATTACCTTATTAAGATTATTAATTTTGGTTTTATTAACTTATTAAGTAATTAATAATTTTAGAATTCAACTTATCGACACAAGTAACAGACTAAGACTGATTTACAAAAATTGAAGTAAGAAATTATTACTATTATGTCACGTTGCAATAGAATGTGATTATTGCCAAAAATTAAGAATAAGCATAAAGTAAATTATATTTTATAATTCACATTCTATTGTAACTTGAGTAATTAAAATTAAATTTAAAATTAAATTAAATAAATTTTCCGTGAGAAAATAAAAATTAGAATTTCCGAATAAAAATATGGTTTTTTATTAAAAAGTTCAAATTTGCGAATTTGACAATAATTATACTGTGGGAAAGGAAATGGAAGTATTTTTGGTTAAAGACAAGCTAGACAAGCTAGGATATATGATCTCCCCCTCCTTAAGCTGGACACTCTCCTGAGTGTTCTCGAGTTTATTATTATCTGTTAGTACTAATTTATTTTTCTCACCAAATTTTATTTTTACAAAATACAAAACTGAAATTAATAAAATCAAATTTACTGAACTTACAAATATATATGTTAATATTTTATGATTACTAGATTCATTTTTAATTTCTTCAATTACTTTAATATTTTCAATTTGCTTAAGATGAATATTTCGGCACCAATAGGTCCGAGTATATTTTGTCCTAAAATTGCTTGGAAAGTTTTGTTGCTAAGGTCCATGATTTTCCAGGACATTGTCGAGTTTTCATTAAATTCTTTAGGCACTTTTGTGATGATTTCCTCAGTAATCATTTTAGTACCAGTTAGGGTTTTTATTTGAATAGGTTTGATCAATTTTTTACGATTTTTTATAGGGAATATATTATAGTTTATTATGGAAGTAGCTGCTCCAGTGTCTATGAGACAATTTATTTTTTTGTTTTCAATTGTAAAGGTAGCTATGGGTAATGACGATTGTGAGGCGACAGACGAAAATTTTCAGAAGTAGTGGCATTATTATGTTCAATTTCCATTGGTTCCGAATTGGGTTGGTTAGTATTAGTATGTCTATTGTTAGAATATCTATTAGAAAATGTTCCAGAGTTGTGATTACTATTGCTAAATTTATTGTTATACCTAAAATTTCCAGAATTTGGAATAAAACGTTGGTTTTGATTACGATAAAAATTATTGTTACTATTATAGTTTTGGGTATGACTTTGGTGGGATTGCCTGAATCTATTATCGTTTTGATTGATTTTTTCTTTTTGTTGACCAAATTGTTTTTGTTTAAATTGATTAGGATATTTTATTGAGTCTTGTCATTTTTTAAGGTAATACCAGTACTAACTAGAGCTTGATAAGCTTCCTCAAGGGTTTGAAGGTTACTTGTTCGAATAAACATAGCATCGACGCGATTTATTTTGTTTAGAAATTTATTTAATATTGACTTTTCATTATTTATTGGTTTAAATTCTTCAGGTTTATCATTATCAAGTAAATATTTTAAATTAAGCTTATCTAATATTAACATTAAATTAGAATACAATTGACTTACATTTCGATATTGTAGTTGGTCAGCTTCCTCTTTCAGGTCTAGATATTTTTCATTAACACCAAATGATTTAATTAATTACTGTTTTACTCTGGTCCAATTAGTGTCTTCGAGTCTACGAATTGCTGCTGCTGCATCACCTTGTATTTTTGAATATAATATTCGATAAATATATTCTTTTGAGTTTTCTTCTGTCACCATTGCTGCGAGGGTCTCGACTTCTCTGATAAATGATGACAACGAGTAAGAATCTCTGCCAGTAAAAGCTGGAACGGCTCTGGCTTCACTAATAACATCTCTAATTGTGATACTTTGCATTGCCATTACTTGGTTAAATTCTTCTTGGATCGTTTCTAATTTTTTTATATATTCAATTTTTTGTGCCTTAGTAGTCATATATCTTATTTATTTATTTTTATTATATGTTTTTTTTATTTATATATTATTGTATATAGACTATTATCTATTAAATTTTTTTGTAATTTATTTATAGACTTTTATTTATTTATTTAAATTCGTTATAGATGTTTTTTTTTTTTTTTTTTAAATTAATATATTACTGTTCTATTATAAGTTAACAACAAAAAAAATCTATTTGTTATGTCACTTTTAATCTTTTGAGTTCTAAATTTTTTTTTTTGCAGGTTCGTTTTATTTTATTATTAAACATATATCGATTTTAACACTTTAAAAAAAGAATCACTGTAACATTTGACTTTTAAATTAATAATTTTATGTATTATATTATTTAAAAAAAATTAATGTCACAATGTCGATATCGTACCGACTGCGCCAGAATTGTTTTAATATTTTTTCACTCATAAAAAAATATAAAATAATTATAAATAAAAATAAAACAATCACTTTTTTTTTTATTAGAACAAAAAGATTATTTATTACCTTATTAAGATTATTAATTTTGGTTTTATTAACTTATTAAGTAATTAATAATTTTAGAATTCAACTTATCGACACAAGTAACAGACTAAGACTGATTTACAAAAATTGAAGTAAGAAATTATTACTATTATGTCACGTTGCAATAGAATGTGATTATTGCCAAAAATTAAGAATAAGCATAAAGTAAATTATATTTTATAATTCACATTCTATTGTAACTTGAGTAATTAAAATTAAATTTAAAATTAAATTAAATAAATTTTCCGTGAGAAAATAAAAATTAGAATTTCCGAATAAAAATATGGTTTTTTATTAAAAAGTTCAAATTTGCGAATTTGACAATAATTATACTGTGGGAAAGGAAATGGAAGTATTTTTGGTTAAAGACAAGCTAGACAAGCTAGGATATATGATCTGCACATCTACCACAATATCAGTTTCTATTTCAGTTTCCAAACGGCTTTCAAATTCTTTTTCTATTTCTTCATTATTGTTATTTATCTCTTCTTGCTGAATATTTGAAGGGTTTTCACCAATAACTGCAAAAAATGTTTTTAAAGTTGGTGTATTCTGCAACAAAACTTGCTCTTTCGCTTCTTTTTGTATTTTTAATTTCCGTCTCGCATTTCCACATAATTTCTTTTTTTCCATGTTATAAATTATTCAGTTTCTAAAATCTAAATAAATAATGAAGCTGTTTTTAAAAAATCAACAATAACTTTATTTTTTTACCATTCACGAAGATCAGTTGGACTTAAAAATATAATAAATATTATTTTGAAAATTAAATTGCTTCCATTTAAAATATAATTTTGATATTATAATATAATATCTTGACGACATAAAATAAGGATGATAAATCGATTAGCTGATCTGACGGTCAATGTCAAACTTAAACACGTAAAGCCTTATGACGATGATATGGAAATCAGTTAAGAAGGGGAAATCTATTAGAAATTATGGAAAATATATCTCTTCGTTTTATGGAAAATATATCTTTCTATTATAAATAATAAGTGTTACCACATTATACAGTACTTATTACATATATATATATATATAACATATATACCAAGCAAGAAAAAAATCGACGTCAAATGTTTGACGTAGTTTTTACTATAATATTTTACGTCAATTATCAAATTATTATTAAATTAATCAATTATTATTGAATTAAATTTTGAATTTTATTTAATTATTATGTTATGATTATTGATTATTTTGCGTATGTTGACTCTGATAGTTTTTGGTAAATGAAGATTTAAGTTTAAATGTCTGTAACTTATTTTCTATCGGAGCGATATTTATCAAACTTCCTCAACATTTTCGTTGAGATTTTCTTTTATTAATGTCACAATTTCTGTACTTTGTTTGAACAAAGTTATGATGTTTAATATTCAAAATCATTTTGTCGTATGTGCATTTTTGGCGCAACTTTTGACAAGTCAAAGAACGTACGACAAAATAATCCTGAAAATCTGCCACACGACATTTAAAAACTAAGCTGCAAAACTGTGTTAATTTCATGTAAAGAGTAAAGAATCTTTTCATTTTAAATAAGAAAAAGCAAAATTTAATAAAAAATATATAAATGATTTTATTAAATAAAAAAAACATAAAAATTAAAAATAGTAACACAGCTTTTTTTCGTAGCTTAAGTAAAAAATTAAAATTAACAATAAAATAATACAAATATAATTCAAATAAAAATTAACATAAATAAATTCATATTTTCAAAATGGCTTTAAAAAAATTTTGATCATCTGTTTTTAAATAAGGTATAATACTTTTAAGGTCCTTTTGCTTCTCAGCGCTTCAATTTTTGGTCGTTGCTACTTGCAATGTCTCTGCTATTATAGTTTCATAACTTTTTAAATTGAAACGAGTATTTTTTTTTGGTTTAATTTCAATTTCTTTGAAATTAATTTCTTTTGCAGATGTTTTAAACATAATTTTATTTAAATTCTGTGTGTATTTTATTATTTTACATTTTAAAAATGGTAATTCCTGGAACATTATTTGACTTGAAAGAATTGCATATAATTTAAAATCTTGTTTTTGCATTTGAATCAATTTTAATTTCACATTTTCATAATTAATATGTTTTAACTTTTTTAATAAACTTACTGGACTACCAATCTCCATATTTTTTAAATACTTTTCTATTGAGCTGTGGACACAGTCTACTTCTTGAATTTGTGAATGTCCTGGTTCTGAAAATTTTTGTATAATGTATTGAATATTTTTATTGTTATGTAAAAATCGTAGTAAAGCTGTTGACATAATCTGGTTTCGGTTCTGAGGAACGCAAGAATCGCTCCATAATGTGATTCTGTTTATTTCTGGATGGTCATGAACAATGTTATTAAGTCTTTTTACAAGGCAACTAGCAATGTCATTTCCAGCTCTACCATTTGAAGACTCGTTCCACAAAGAACAGTAAGTTATATTGGCTTTATTTGGAATTATCAATGTTCCTGTGAGATTATAAGTAGCCAATTTTCTTTTGTAAAACAAATTAGAAGCATAACTTATTGGTAAACTTAATACGTTTTGTAGATCGAAGCAAACAGTTGCTAGCAGTTCATCTATGTTTTGGCGATCTGCAGTTCTTTCCGCTTTAATAAAGCGCTTTTCATCAAGATCTTTTTGGTATATCGTCAGTTTTTCTTCTGTTAAAATATCCTTATTATTTTTATACACTACACACTTGTCGCACTGGTCCTTTTTGGGGCGATGAAAAGATAAATTGAAAGCATAATTGAAAACATGTCGATACACATTTAAAGTCACAGGTTCATATGTTTGTTCTTTGTATAATGAATACATTTTACTTAAAGTAAGATGACTTTCTAAATATTTAATTTGTGTTGATGATCGACAATAGTGGGATTCTACGACAGGAAAACTATTAATATGTTGCTTTACACCTTCAATTTTTAATGGATCGGTCGGCTTTTTTCCTCTTTTTCCAACCTTTGAAGGTATTGGTACACCAGTATTTTCAGTATAATAATTTTTTATAAAATAATAAATTCTTCGTTCACTTACTCCTAATGTGTTTAAAAAAAATATTTTGCAACATTGGAATATTTGTTTTTTAGTTTCCATATAATATTGAACGGTTAAAGTTTTCTTAGGTGCATCCAAACATTGATTTAGTTTACGCCGTTTCTCACAATTTGTTTTTTTGACAAATTTAGCATAGAACACTTTTTTCTTCATCTGAAAGTTTCCAAAAGTTCTTATGGATATCAGTTTTTATTTCTGCTGTAAAATTCTTATTGCATTGGTGGAAACAATTTTCTTTGCAAGATGGACCAACAGTCTTTGCAGGAACTTGAACACCCGTGCTACTTACATAAGAAGATCCTTTCTGTCGTAGATTTTTTCTTATATTAGCTTTCCATAAATCCGGTTTTCACGTACGCTTTTTAGATTTAGGTGTTGATGAAGCACTACTATCGCTCTTTAAAAAAAAATTATTATTATAAATTACTTTAGTATTCCAAAATACATACAGCTAAAATCGGATGGTAAGGCTCTTTCTTCCAGATAGTTCGGAAGCTGTAAAATATTTGACGGCCCTGGTTGTGCAATATCAATGTCTGATGCAGGAATTGAAACTGAACTCAAATTATTACCGAATTCTTCGTGTAGTTTTAAGTTTTCAGGAATGTACTCTGGATCATTTACATCGTCATCCGAAGAAAAATCTGATACCGGTTGATCTAAAATTTCTTTTCTCATACTGCGAAAAAAATAATATTATCACTTAAAAGAATAATTAAATTATTGCTTACCTTAGTAGAACTTCTGATAGTTCAGGTGATCATGACGACTCAGAAGAAAAATCTGTTTCGGATTCATCTAAAATTTCTTTTCTCATACTGTAAAAAAATTAATATTATCACTTAAAAGAATAACTAAATTATTGCTTACCTTAGTAGAACTTGTGGTAGTTCAGGTGATGGTGAAAAGTCATGGAAATCGCTCATGGTTCACCAGCTAAAAAATGCACAAATCAATAAAAAATCAGAATTTGTAATATCTTACTTACTTTTCAGCAAACTAATACAGAGTAGAAAACGATATGACCTTCCTCAATCACTGTTCGTTAGGCACTGATTTTTTTTAAGTTGTATGAGTGAAATGCGATTTACTTATACACATACGACATTTAATTTCCGAAATTACTGTATTAATTTGTTGTATGGATAATAAAAAATAATACATACGACACTTAAATAATAACAAAAAAAATTTTGTTATTTGTTCTGAAATTTGTCGTATGTTGAATTTTTCAGAAACATACGACACTTTTTTCCCAAAATGAGCGACAAAATGATACTTACGATAAAGTCAACACTAAATATCACAGAAACTATAAGGAATATTGAGAAACGGGTTAGAACAATATATTGAGCTGCGTTTAAAACCCCAGTTTTCATAAAAATCAGAAAATCGAAAAATATTACATACGACATTTAAATTCGCACGCGACGATAGGCTGAACATTAATTAGTTGTTTTGCTTAATCGGAAGTACAGGGTGGTATAAGTTTTCTTGTGGTAATATTGTGCATTTTATTATTCCATCGATTTTATTTAAATCAAACGATTCACATTTATCATGACCAATATATAGGGATGGCCTACTGGGAATTTTCCATATTTGCACACCCAGGGGTATAAAGAACATACATCTATATATTTTATTTTTTCATTTGCCTTACATTTATAGTATGTCCTAGTGTTACCTGTCCTACCACGATAAAAAGCTTCCGTAGGGTTTAATGGTAGTGAATTTAATAAGTTATGAGTAGGTAAACAAAGGGGCTTTTGGCTCACCGTTAAGCAAACCCCATAATTTGAGAATGTGCTAATAAAGTGGAATGTGCTAATAAGGTGTCTGATAAGAATTTGTAAAACCGCAGGCTAGCATTAGATAAGAACTGTTTAAAATTTAAAAAAATATATTATCTAATACTATTTTGCGGTTTACAATTTGTTTTTCTGATGAATATTTTATTTTCATTCAAATAATTTTAGCGAAAATACATAATTTGAGAATGGATTAATGATGTGTATGATAATACTATTTTGTGGTTTTACAAATTGTTTTTCTGTATATTTTATCTTCATTCAAATAATAAGAATGTTTATGTTTTTGCTAAAATTTGTAAGAAGGTAATAAAAGTCATTAGTTAAAAATTGGCTTTTGATTTAATAGATACAATGGTGCTTAATATAAAGGAAATAAAGCAGTTTTTAAATAAATATTATAATTTAATAGAAAATTATCATAAACAAATAATTATTGCATTCATATTAAGATTTCCACACTTCAGTGTTAATTATTATGATTGTCCATGTAATAAAGATCCTTTAAAATGTGATTGTATAATAATGGGTATTAGATATCTTGAAGTCAATCGTATTATATATACATACATATATAATTATGGATTACTATTATAAAATTATCTATAAACTAAAAATAATTTATTAAAACCATGATGCAAGGCATAATAAATTCAGTGCAATTTTAGAAGTACAACTACAAACATTAAAACAAAAATGATGAAATTTTTCTTCTTACTATTAATCTGTTGTTTAATGCTAAACAGTTATGGAAATGGTGCAGCTTTAAATATATTTAATGATAATTCAATTCCAGGAGTGGTTGTAGAAAAAAATGGAACAGCAAATTTGGGTTTTGTATTACAGTTACCTAATGAAGATCGAGTTTCAGTTGAATTATTATTCAAATTAATGACTGTTAAAGATTTAGATGCGGCAATTGATGTCTTATTAACAACAAAAGAAACACCTCTAAGAGCAATGGCAACAACAAAAACAAGAAATCCAGATTTGGATCCTAATTTTTTTAAAAACCATTACAAATTTGTTTCTGTAGAAGCAGCTATTGAATTATTTAGACAAGATTTAATAAGAAAGGAAGCAGATATAGCCGGATATATTGAAAGTACTAATATTTTTTACAGACATTTTAAGCTAGAATTTGATGAACAAGATAAAGAAATAACTATTCGATGTGCATATGATAGCAATTATATAGAAAAATCACTTAAGATATATTGTAATGAATATCGTGAGTTTGAAAACGAGAGAATTCTCAGCGATGGTGAGATTGAGATTTTCAGAGATCGTGATATAAATTATAAATCAAATGTAGATATTATTAATATTAAGTCCATGAAACAAACTTATCAAATGGCTATTTCCTAAAATTGTGAAATTAAAAATTATAGTAAACATTATTGTTATAAATAAAAAGTGTTTTTTTTTTTTTATTTCAAAATCTCAGTTTTATTGATCCAAGAGTTATGTTGATTTGAGAAACCAAGCCATTTTACAAGAACTTTATCACCATTTTTCTTTAAAAATTTTTCTATCAGATACATATCATTATTTTTCACTTTATTTAGTTCTAATTCATAGAAACCACCTTTAATTGGCAACCCTTGAGAATCTTCAAGTAAGTATGTGACAGGATTTGTATTTTGAATCTTTATTATTTTAAATATTTCTGTTGTCCAATTTGGTGTGTAACCTTTTTCAAAAAGATGTTTATATTTACTTATTCGAACATTATCACCAACATTAAATTTCCCATCAACAAATCGTTTTATATGTGAATATACAGTTGAAAGTAAATGTTTTGAATTTTGCTTTTTAACATCACACGGTTTCATTTGTATCGTTCTATGTTTTTTATGATTATATTCATCAATTAGCTTATCTAATATATTAGTCCATCTATAAGAACCATTCATACTAAATTTTTTCCACATCATAATTTTTAAAGTTTTATTAAAACGTTCAACTATTGATGCTTTTAAAGAGCTATATGTGGAATAGTGATTTATACTCTGTTTTTGTATAAGGTCTTGAAACGTTTTATTAAAGAATTCTATTCCATCATCAGTTTGAAGATTTTTTGGCTTTCTTCCTTTTCTTAATATTGAATACATTGCTTTTGTCACTTCCTTACCAGTTTTGTTTTTAATCGGTACCACCCAAGCAAATTTTGAAAATGTATCGATAACTGTTAAGAGATAGTGATAGTTTTGATTATATTTAGCATATCCCCCCATTTCAACTAAATCAGCTTGCCAAAGATCATCATAACCCTTAATAATAACACGCCGGCGATGAAAGTTTTTTCGAGCTGGTTTATGTAACTCATTAACAACATCACTCTTACTCATTTTGATATAGAATGATTATTTTTAAGGTTTTGTTCTGTCTAATACTTTTATTCAAATATTGGTATGGTACTTATTTTAAAAGGTGTACTTGTACTTGTACTTGTACTAACTATTTTGCCTTCTTCTTCATTTTTTCTTAAATCTGACAATGTTTTAATATGATTAAGTATGAAACTTTCAAAACTTTCATATTTCTCTTTTAAATTTCTTTGTTCTTTTTGTAATATATCCAATACATATTTCATCTTTTTTTCAATTGTGTCATCTGTATAGTCTTTTGTAACAGCATCAGTTTTTTTAACTGGTTGATGAAGGTTAACAATTCTTTTATTTTTCAAATCATAATCATTATTTTCAGTCAAAGCAAACCCAATTCCATGAGAGCCTACAGATCCAGGTGGTCCTGCAGGTCCTGGTGGTCCTGGAGGTCCTGCAGGTCCTATGACACCACGTAATTGTTTTCTCTTTGAGTGAGAGTAATCAGTACGACCGAACTTATCGATTGGCATGTTGACAAATGATATGATTTTTTGAAAGTATAAGTTTTTATACTATAATATTAGCTTCTCTTAATTCATCCAAAATAGAAATTATTTCATTGTTATGATTATTATGACCAGCTTCTTGGGAACCTATTAACAAACGTAATCTATTAACTAATTCATTTGGATCATCCCAGTAAACATAGTCAAGTTTTTTGTTAGAAAGATCCATCATAACACCTTTTCCATATTTTTGGCGAGTATCATATTTATGTTCAAATAATTTTCTTATTATGTTTTGATATTTAACACTTCTATTTCCATTCATTTGTTGAGTTGAATTAAATTCTCGTTTATGTGCATTACTTTTACTTAATATATCTTTATATTGTAACAAATCGTCCTGCGTATATTTATTAGAATCAGGATTTTTCATAAATAATAATTCAAATAATCCAATTGTACTATTATATATTTTATTATCAATAATTATCTGATCTTGTTCAATTTCTATATGAGAATTTCCAATTTTCCATTTATTAGAACTTTGATCTAAATATGGACTATAAACTGTATCAAAATTGTTTGGTATATGAGAAGAATTGAATATTTTCATATATTTCATTATTTGATCACCATCTGATATCATGGGTTTATCAGTTGATTGTTGTATAGATGATTGTCTAAATATTTCAGGTGAAGTTATAAAATCTAAACGTTTTGCAACAGATAGTTTAGGAGTAGATGTTTTTAAAGATTGCTCTGAAAATTTATTTGCTTCATTATAATCTATGGGATTAGATGTACTTAAATTTGTTGGTGCAGAGACATCATTGAGAAAAGATAACATGGATTTTTTTTTATTTTTATATTTGAATGTACTGATAGGTTCTGTTTTCAATTTCTTTGGTTTTACTTCAGAGTTTAATGGTTTGTCTGCAATTACTTGTGCAAAGTGTTTCAGAGGTGTTGTAAGGGGTTTAAAAGTTTCTTCTAGTATATTTTGGGCTTCCACATTGTTTGTTTTCAAAGTCAGATATTTTTTTTTTACTGCATCTCTAGTTTTAATAAGTTCCTTCATTATTTTTTCATTCATATTTATTAATTTTAGCCAATTATTTCTATATTGTAAAGCTGATGAGCTGTTAATCTGTAGAGCTGTTAAGATGTAGAGCTGATAAGCTGTTTGGCTATTAAGCTGTTATTTTGAACTAACTTTTCACATCAAACCAATCTATTTTATATGTATTTATTCTCCAATATTACAAAATTGATCAAATCCTTTACGATAACCACCATTTTGTTTTTCACTATCCTTGTCTATAACCAAAAAATTGTATTTTTCCTTCCAACATTCCATGCATATTTCATGAAATTGATTAAATGACGTATCATTGTTAACATGATCATTATAAATATGTTTAAGATTCAAATCATCTTGTTTGAAAATTATTAAAAAGTTTGCATTATCACGAATTAAATGTTTTGGAATATGTGTGTAGGATTGACATAAATAGAAACTATCAATATTATTATGACGACCCATACAAAAATAATTTCGTATATTATTTTGTTTATCACATGCAACATCATCAAAAATAAATATAGAATGAGATTTTGCTTCTGTAGGTAGAATCACATCACTGTTGTTAGAATAAGTGTAATAGCCTAAACCTGGTATAGTTGACATAATTTCTTTAAGGAATTCATATTTTGGTTGGTGTAAAGATTTAGAATATATGTAAATATTTTCAAACTTCAACCCATTGGGATGTTCTAATAGACTAAATATAACATTAGTTTTTCCACAATTAGATGGACCCACTATTATTCCTCTTATACTATTAGGTAGTAAGTTTCCATGTTTTTTTTATTTTAGATTCCATTCCTTTTATCTTTATGTCAACATTTTTAACTGCTAAAGATTCATGTTGTTTAATGAATTTCATTTTGATAACTACAAATTTTTATTATAGTTAATTAATTTATATGTTTATAATAAAAAACTAACTACTAAGAGACTCATTTATTGTCAATCATAATGATTGAACATAACACAATTCGAAATAGTCAACGTAAAGTTGTTAAAGGAGCAGGTATTCTGAATAAGCTTATAAATAAGTTACCATTTGAATTACATTTACCTGGGGGTTATCAATATTGTGGGCCTGGTACGAAACTAGAAAAAAGATTAGATAGAGGTGATTTGGGGATTAACGCATTGGATGTGGCTTGTAAAGATCATGATATAGCATATTCAAAATTTAATACAACGAAAGAACGACATATTGCTGATAACACATTAGCAGAAAAGGCCTGGCAGCGTGTTGTTTCAAAAGATTCAAACTTATCAGAACGAGTAAACGCTTTTTTAGTAACAAATGCAATGAAGGCTAAAATTAAATTAGGAATGGGGGTAAAAACTTTAGGAAAACGAAAAAAAAATAAAATTAGCAAATCCAAAACAAAACTAAATATATTACAAAAAGCTGTTAAAGAAGCCAAAACTATAATAAAACTACAAAAACCTAGTAATATTCAGGAGGCTATAAATTTAGCTCTGCATGCTGCAAAAACTATAATTAAGAAAAAATCGATGACAAGTCCTAGAATTATTCCAATACCTAAAGTTGGCGGAGTGATACCATTTCTTGTCCCTCTTTTTGCGGGGCTTTCAGCTCTCGGTGCATTGTCTGGAGGTGTAACTGGTATAGTTAAGGCTGTAAATGATATAAATAGTGCAAAGAAAGATTTAGCAGAAAATAAAGGACATAATCAAACAATGGAAAGTATTGCTATTGGTAAAGGTTTATATCTAAAACCATACAAGACAGGTTTGGGCTTATATTTAAACCCACAATCAAAAAACTAATAGACATCCTACCCAACAGACCTTTAAATGAGATTGAATTACACAATTATGCTAAGTATGTTCCACATTTTCGAGGCGTGTTTATGCGATATACTTTGCCAACAAACCCATTCAAAAATGAATGTGGTATTATCAATTTGGATAACTCATCTGGTTCTGGAACTCATTGGGTAGCATATTATAAAAATAAAAATAATATTATTTATTTTGATAGTTTTGGAAATTTACAACCAGTTATTGAAATTACTAAATACTTAGGTTATAATATAAAGTATAATTATAACTCTTATCAAAGCTTCAATACCATAATATGTGGACACTTATGTTTAGCTTTTTTAAACAACTGTTATGGATTTTAATAATTTAGAACTAGTTTAATTTTCTATAATAAACATAAAATGATTAAAAAGAGCACGTTTTGTTTAAAAAGTTTCATTATAATTTTGTATACAATGTCATTAACACTAACATTCAAGGGAAATAAATCTGTATTAACTGCTGATTATTTCCCACCTTTGGAATTAAATGATGACTATGTTTGTGGTCTTGTAGAATTTGTAGCTTATAATTCTATTCCAAATATTGACATTAATAACAATTTATTTCATATGGGTGATAAAATTTATAAAATACCAGTAGGTTCATATGAAATTGATGATATAGCTTCCTATTTACAAAATGAAATAGATGAATTAACAAACAGCAAGGAAGATCTTCAAATAATTGCCAACAATAATACTATGCAATGTGAAATAATGAGTACACAAAAAGTTAATTTTAATAAAGAAAATTCTGTTGGAAAGCTTCTCGGATTTAGTAAAAAAAAATTAATTGCAAATGAATGGCATACATCAGATTTACCTGTAAATATTACAAACATTAACACAATACATGTTCATTGTAATATTATAGAGGGATCATATATGAATAATAAACCAGTACATACACTACATGAATTTTGTCCAGAAGTTAGTCCGGGTTATAAAATAAATGAAGTTCCAACAAATGTAATCTATTTACCAGTGAATGTTAAACAGGTTAGTTCTATTACATTAAAACTTGTTGATCAAAACAACTCCTTAATAAACTTTAGAGGAGAAACAATAACAATTCGATTACATTTGAAACACCGAAATGCTTCTCTATAATAAATATCCACACAAAACTAAAATAAAGATTAATACATATAAATTCTTGAAACAGTTAGGATCTAAGAAAATTGTTCCTAATCAAAAACTTGCATTATCAAATCAAAAATTTTTGAGGGCACTTGGATTAAAATTAAAATAATAAACATGAGTGAAATATTAGATATTTCTCAAGATATTAACTATGATGAGAGTATTTCAAAAATTGAATATCATAGTTATTCACCATTTCAACAAAATTCTAAAAACAGTGACATAGTTCAAATATTAATACAACATCAGAATCTTAATATTTTACCAAGTGAGAGTTTTTTATATATTGAAGGAGCACTTACGGATGACAAAGGTATAGCTTCAACCACTGCTCGTTTAGTAAATAATGCAATTGCATATCTATTCGATGAAATTCGATATGAAATAAATCGTGTTGAAATTGATAAAACTCGAAAACTAGGATTTACATCAACATTGAAAAACTATATTTCTTTTAACAATGATGATAGTAAAGTGGCATACAATGCAGGATGGGATACTAAAAATGAGCTTAAATTATATAAAGGATTTTTTAATTTTTGTGTACCACTAAAATTTTTATTAGGATTTGCAGAAGATTATAAAAAAATAATAGTTAATGCTAAACATGAGCTTATTTTAACCAGAGCTAGAGATGATAGTAATGCAATTGTAATACAAAAAGAGGATGAAAAGGTTAAAATTGATATCTTTAAAATCCAATGGAGAGTTCCACACATAGTTGTTGCAGATAGTTCAAAGCTGTCATTATTAAAGTTTATTGATAGGGGTATACCAATAAAAATGAGTTTTCGCAGTTGGGATATGTATGAATATCCAGTGTTACCAAAGACAACAAGTCATGTATGGACTGTAAAAACTACAAATCAATTTGAAAAGCCACGCTACGTAATTTTTGCATTGCAAACAGATAGACAAAACCAATATTTGAAAGATGTTAGCTATTTTGATCATTGTAATATTACTGATTTCAAAGTGTATCTAAATTCAGAAGTTTTTCCATATGAAGACTTGAATATTAATTTTGATAAGGGTCACTATGCTGTCATATATGATATGTATGCAAAATTCCAACAATTTTATTACAATAGAACATATCAACCATTATTATCAAATAAAGATTTTTTAACAAGTGTAATTATAGTCATAGACTGTTCACATCAAAATGAGCTTATTAAAATGGGGCCTGTTGATGTAAGAATAGAGCTTAAAACTTCAAAAAATATTCCAGAAAATACAACAGCTTTTTGCTTATTACTTCATGATAGAATAGTTGAATACAATCCATTGACGAGTGAAGTTAAAAAATTGTCATAACATGAGTGTAATAATAGATTTACAAGGTTTTCGTGGGAAACATAATAAATTCATTTTAAAAGAAATTGTTGTATTAAACAATGAAACACCATTTGGATGTGCACATTTTATTGTAAAATCATCATTTAAATTTCATAAGTTATCTCTTGATCTACAAATACAAAATAGTTGGTTATATCTTAAACATCATGGTATACATTGGGATAAGGGGCTAATCGAATTGGATGATGTAATTAAATATCTGACAACAAATTTAGTAGACAAACATATATATGTGAAAGGAGAAGAAAAAGTACGTTGGATAGATGAATTAACTGGATGTATGCTAAACTATTATATATACATAATTTAAATGATTATGGTTGTCCCAACTTGAATATTTTAAAGAATCAGTACCCAAATATTAGCACATGTTCTCAACATAAAATGTTCTCACCCAACTGTTGTGCTTTACAAAATGTTCACCTTTTAAAAGAATTTATGGAAGGTAAAAACTTTAATTCTGAAAGAGAAAAACAAAACAAAATAATACTAGCTTTTTCACCTTTGTCACATCAATATTTTCAAAATATTTAAATAAAAGTTTTTTTTTATATAAAAATTTGTTTTTTATTTTAATTTTTTAATAATTATTCTTTAATACTATAATGCCCCCAAGATAAAGTATACGTGGTATTATTAATAAGATATCGTTTATCATCATCATAGCTCAATGCAATCTTATTTTGATTAATGGTGAAAACATTATGTGCTTCTGAAGCTATTCTACATTGATATCTAGAAATTGTACATTTATTCATTAAGCAATGCAAGTAATCATCAAAATTTGTAGTTTGCTCTAAAACTGATCGTTTTAAACCTTTTGATTTCTTAAATACATCAATATTATTAACACGTATGCTATACATTTTTGATTTTAAACCAATAAATTCTGTCATTATTTCACCATTATTTTCATCTTTCATCAAACCAGGCACTTTTTTATTTACTAATGGTATGCTAAACTTATTATTATTAGGAAAGTCACTTGTATCAAATTTATCTATATAAGTTTTCATAATTTCATAAATATCAGAACATTTAATTTCATATATTAAAGAATCTGTATCAGTATACAACAATTTAATATTATTATAAAATTTATTTTTTATGTAATCATAGTGAAAGTTATATAGATTAGTTTTTGATATATCTAAAATTGACATTCCTATATAAATTGGTTTATTCATTAAGATATGTGTTTTTGTCATTTCTATTGCAACCAAATTTTTATTAAATATTGTTCGGCTATGAAAATTTGGTTTTGATATCATATTTTTAGCACCATATCTCCCATACCATTTAGTTAATAATTTTACATCACTGTATTTTCGTACATTTTCTATTGTTTTTCCAAATGCTGCATTATTCATTAACTTATACATATTTTTTTCATGATCATTTGTTGCTTTAGCTCGCATTGATGTATTCAGTTCTATGTATGGTTTTATCCATGCTTTTTGATTAAATTGGAGAATTCGATGAATTCTTTTTAAAACTAATCCATGTTTTAAACATTGTTTCATAGATCTATAGTGTATAATATATCGTGTCTTTGGAAATAATGTTGTCAACAATTTTTCAGTTTTTCCACCTGATGTATTGGACATTATGTATTGGACATTATGTATTGGACAGAAGGGTAGATCATTATGATGATCATGAATATTTTGAGGATAATCAACATCAATTTCTAAAATATACCCTATTGCAGACTCATCATCAATTGTAGTAGCATCAAAATTTTTAACTTCATTTTCATTTAACCACTTAAAGTTGTCTGTTGGTAAATACTGTGACATAGCCCAACCATATAAATTATTAACATCGAAATACATTAAATATGTTGACTCTTGATTAGAATCATAATCTTTCATATATTTGTTATTAGCTCTACTATATCTGTTACAGCATTGGCTTACACCTCCTCGTATACCTCTTTCAATAAACAATATCATATCAATATCAGTTAATAACTCCAACTCAATTTTTGTATATTTTAACATTGCATCCCATGTTAAACCTGGTAATGTGTAGTAATTTGCAGGATCCAATTCATATGCAGACATACTGCTATCACGAAAATTTTCAAAAACATCTGCTAACAATAGTACATCGGTTTTTAGATATAAATCTGAATAATGACCTAAATCTCTTATATTAAAAGCTCTCCATATATCTTTTGCATGATTATAACTCTCTTCTGATATTTCTGAATTGTATAATTTACTATAAAATTCCTCTTTTGTAGGTAGTTTAGAATGAAGTAATTTTTCCCAAGAATCAATGAAGTCATATGGAAGCACTCCTTTTCGCGTTATCATTGCAAATTCATAGTCATTGAGATGAAACCATTCAGTTTTTGTTATTATTAACTGTTCTTGAGGAAGATATGATACTAATTTATCCAATGATGTTGATAAAAATTTGAATGAATCAATGAATTTAAATTTAATTCACTTCCTTTAATATGTTTTGTGAAAGAAATATAATTTTCTTTTGTTATAGGTAAAAGATTTATTCTCCCTTCGAATGCATTAGCTATTTCAGAAATAATAAAATGAACATCATAACCTGATAAATTATGAAATATTACAGGAATTGTACGAGAATCTATATTTCTTGAATTGCATGAATTATGTGCAGCCCCCCGATATTTTCCTGTTAAATGACAATGATCTTTTACTTTTTCATCACTTATGGAGAAAGATTTTTCACATATGTAACATAATAATGTTGTATACCACAAATTTTGCTCTATTGTAGTTAAAGGAATCATTGTTTTTATATCATTATATATATTTTCTAGTTCCTCACTAATTTTTTTTAATTGATTAGCAAACCATAATAGACAATTTTTACCTCTATTAAAGTTATAATATGATTTACTATTATCATAGGAACACTTCAAATAATATCCTACACTATAAGCTTCATGTTCCTGATATTTAAAGGTATTTAAATTTGTATTGTTCTTAACAGGTTTTAACAATGATTCCAAATCTGCATATATACAAAATGGTACACGTAGTTTGTAAGCATAATTTTTAAATGAAATCCATTTATTTTCCTCTGTTGGTAATATTATATTTACACCACATTCATTTTTTTGTTCACAATCAATTGTATGAAGTTTCAATAACTCACTAGTATAAAAAAAATGAAGGCATCTATCGCAAATAAATTTACCACTTTTACTTTTAGAAATTTGTCTACTTACTAACCGAGATAGATTTTTTATCCAACAAAAATGGTATTTGTTTTCATTATCATAACTATTACAATCATCTTCATCATTATTATCATCAGTATCATTTATGTTTACATAATTATATTCCTCGTGAATCATTAATAAATTAACATGTTGAGTTAACTTATGTTTTGTTATCCATAATGGAACTATTAAAAATTCTTTTTTATATTTTTCCAAAATAAAAACATTGATTGAGATGTTATTTATTTGTTCAAATTTTTTAATCTGTTTTAATGTCATAGGAAATGTTATACCCTCAAAGTTTAAGACTGAACTATAATGAGGGTATTGTGAAGTTCTATAAGGGTTTTTCAATGTTGGTGATGAATAAAGAGCTGAAACAACTGCCCAAGCAAAACATGCATCATCTTGATTTTGAATATTTACACGAGCATGTTTATTTACAATTTGCTTTGGGAGTTGTATATAAGATGATCCATTAAATCTTTCACATTTATTTATATTAATGTTTAAGTTAACAATATTATGCAAAGCCCATCCACTATCTCTCTCTTGAAATTCTTCTAGTTTCAAAAACAGTGGAGTTTCAATATGTGTATTGAAAAAACTATTTAAATCCTCATTTTGCTCAATAATCTGATTTTTAGTATAGAAATATTTTAGTTCGTTAAGAACTTCATCACTTTTTTTAATTACAAATTCTGCACAAAGTATTACATTTACTTTAATTGTAATATGAATTTTTAATATATCTGTAATTTTTTGAACAAAAATTGGTATAGCTGCTTCTAAAAACATTTTAGGATCTTTATATTTAAAGTTGCTGATAACTGCAGTTGTTATTCTACCTCTAAAAGCTGATTCTACTTCACTCCATTTCAAATCCTTAATAGCTGACACACTTCCACTTCCACTTCCAACATGTATTTTATTTTTTATTATTTGTTTATATGTTGTAATTTTAATTATTTTCCCCTCAATATGTTTCTTAGCTCCTATTGTTTTACTCTTCATTAATGATTCTTTTAACACATTTATATGTTTCTCACATATTTCTACCCACTTCACTAGTTTTTCTGTTGGTAATGTTAAATTTAAAACTGATTCAAAACTACTATAAGAATCCATTTTTTTTTCTTTTATACACAAACAATGACAAGTTAAATAAGAGACTGTTAAATAAAATGTAAAACATCAGCTATTTATAAGGAAAAAATACTCCACAAAATCAAAATAAAACCCAAAACCTAAAAACCAAAAACCAAATACCAAAAAAATAAAAAAAATAAAAACAAAATTGTAATTATAATTCATATTTTATTTAAAATTTATATTTTAAGACAACTTTTAAATAAAGCATAATTAATGTTTATATCTTTTTATATTGTATTTCATTATTTCTTCATTATGAAATCAATATTGATTGGTGCTATATCAGCATCAAATTTTGACATATGAGTATTATTTATTATGAATTGGTATTACAACTTTCCACTTTCAATGAATTTGTTCACAAATTGAACAAATTCCTTAGTATGTACCTTTGCATACCTCTTGGGTATGTATGTTTATGAATAAAAGTGTTTTGCAGTACATGATGACACCAGCTATTTATAAGGAAAAAATACTCCACAAAATTAAAATCAAAACCAAAAACCTAAAAAACCAAAATCCAAATAACAAAAAAATAACAAAAATTGTAAATATAATTCATATTTTATTTTAAAATTTTATATTTTAAGACAACTTTTAAATAAAGCATAATTAATATTTTTATATCTTTTTATATTATATTGTATTTCATAATTTCTTCATTATGAAGTCAATATCGATTGGTGCTATATCAGCATCAAATTTTGGCGTATAAGTATTATTTATTATAAATTGATATTGCAACTTTCCACTTTCAATGAATTTGTTCACAAATTGAACAAATTCTTTAGTATGCACCTTTGCATACCTCTTGGGCATGTATGTATAAAAGTCTTTGCAGTACATGATGACACTTTCACCATCATTTTCGAAGGCAGATTGTGCCTTCACTAGCTTTAATATGCTGTAAAAGAAAAAACAAATTATAAATTTTATATATTAAATATTAATTTATAATACGGTATTTAGTAATACATATATGTACATACTCAAATTTTATACCATATGCCATATTTCTCAATCCCATATAGTTTTTCGTATCCAATGATGTGGTTGCATTGTTTTTCAATGGTTTAATTATTTTATTAAATTCTGTTAGAACTTTTTGAAGTTGCGGTTCCTCATCAACATCCTCATTTTCATGGGGTGACCCCCCAAAATTTAGTCGTCGTACAGCTCTTGGTTTCTGCTTTCTTAAGACAGCCTTCCAGTGTTCATCTTCTGAATCCTCAGCCTCAGGTTCACCCATTTGGTGGAATATTTCTTCACAGTTTAGTGGACTCTGATTCTCCTTATCCATTTCTATTTTTTGTTTTTTTGTTTGTAGGAATGACATTGACTGACTGAATGCTTTTATTCAAACACTATTTTATAATTAATTTAATAATGAAAATTTCATTGATATTTATATGATTTTTTATCAATTTATTTTTTACTATTTGTTTATATTTCAATTTTAATTAACTTTGAGGATGTGAATGTGGTTAATCCAACATGTGAAAAATTTAATATTTAAATTCAAATTTATATTATTTAGAAGTTCTTAAAACCACTTTGTGTCCCATGTAGATTACATTTTTTAAAGTGAAATTTATTTATTTATTTTGATTAAGACTTATTTTAAAAAATAAGCACTGACAACAAAAACAAACTTTTTTATTTTGATAATGTTCGATAATGAATTTTCATTCTGAATTTTTTTAAATTTGTATTATATGTATGAAAAACAAAAAGAATCAATCATTTTAAAATCGGTTGATTGTTTATATAAGAATTTTTACTTGATTTGAAGTTCTTTTTTCTGATAATATAAATATCCTTTTAGTTTAAATTATACTTTCAATCAATTCAGTTTATTGCAGTTTAAATTTAAAATGAATGATAAAGCCAAAGCAGATAAAACCAAAGAGGTTAAATATTGGCTAAAATATGTTAATACTCAACATTTTAAGACTGATTCAAATAAAAAAGATGAACAAAAGAAGAAGGAATTAGAAAAAACAAATATTCCATATAAACGATTTAAATAAAATGATTTTATAAAAATTGTGAAAAATGTTCAAAAATTTATTATAAATACTTTTTAATAAAAATTAAGATATATAATTTGTTTTATTATTATTTAATTCAATCCTGAAAATAAAAAAGTGTTTGATTTTGCAAAAGTAAGCAAATGGCACAATCCAGTTTTGAACCTTAGCTGCATGAAATTTTAAATTTCTCTATACTTACTTTTACTTAAACCTAAAAGTTATAGTTCTTTCCACTGAGCCACCATTGCTTACAAAAATATGGTAACATAAACTTTATAAATATATTAATATTATAAAGTACGAAAAGTACAGTGAAGCCTTGGTTATATTAAACCCTTCAATTATATGAATTCTATTGTATTATATCAACTTTAAAAATTTCATTAAATAATTTATATGTGTAATCAGAAATTCACTGTACTATAATTTCATTAAATAATATTTTAATATTCTTATAATTTTAATTAAGATAGAATATATAGAAAAACAATTTGTAAAACCACAAAATAGTATTATCATACACATCATTAGTCCATTCTCAAAAAATTATATATTTTCGCTAAAATTATTTGAATGAAAATAAAATATTCATCAGAAAAAACAAATTGTAAACCGCAAAATAGTATTAGATAATATATTTTTTTAAATTTTAAACAGTTCTTATCTAATGCTAGCCTGCGGTTTTACAAATTCTTATCAGACACCTTATTAGCACATTCCACTTTATTAGCACATTCTAAAATTATGGGGTTTGCTTAACGGTGAGCCAAAAGCCCCTTTGTTTACCTACTGTTATGTGAGTGTAAAAAATCCATTTCAATATTTGTTTGTAGTTTTTTGCGAAATACACATTCCCACATTTCACAGATTTCGTAACCAAAATCCTGCAAACGTTTACTTCGCATCACTGTAGACTCCAAACTCGTATTCAATGTTTCATTCGAATTTTTAAATAGCGGTTCATTTCGATTATGCTTGAAACAGTCAGGGTGTCCGTGAAAATAGCAACCATAAAATTCAAAAATCAACAAGCATGACAAAAACCATCCACTTTAACTCCGTTTATTATAGCCTCGTTACCTTTTATTGCATGCTGAATATCTATATTCCTTTGTTTTTCGTCCCATAACAACCATTGTATCGGGATTTTCGACTGATTCTTATCTTTATAGTTATTTTGTGGTAAAATTACGATCGTTTTTGGCATCAAAAAATTACGTCGAAATACTAAATTGCATGTAGAAGCAATAGTACAAGCTTCTGTGGACGGACATACATTACATTCCTCTAATAATAAATTTCTAAATTTAACGCAAGCTTCTGTTAGTATACACACATCATTCTGACAATATGTCACTAATTCATTTTGCATATTAAAAGTACTATTTTTGTTAGTGTTGTACCATGTTAAAAAATCATCGTTATCGTTATTTTTCATGGTATCATTACTATAATATTTTATGTCCGGTAATGTTCCTATGTAATTAGAATTTTCTGTTGTGTTAAATAAATGAGGAAAATATCCTTTTTTAACTGCTGGTTGTAACTCAAAGGCTTTAGGTAATTGCGTTAGTGGCATTGGAAAACAATTTAAAGAATCAATAAATTTAATATTTTTCAAACACAGCATTATTATTTTTGTCCCTTGCATGATTAATTCAGGCTTCAAATCGGTATTTAGTAACAAATAATTTAAGATAAACTGATGGTCAAAAGCTTTTCCATTATGCGCTATTACTATAACTTTTTTAAATTTTTTACTTGAAGAAATCAGATGTTTTACAAAAATTTTTATTACTTCTTCTTTGTAAATTATTTCTCGAAAACCACAGCTTTGACAAAAATATAATGTACTGATATTAATACATTTACTGCAGCGACTAGCAAAAACGCATAAATTTATGGGATTTCTTAAAAAAATTGAATTCTCTTGGCTTTGTGTATGCATTTCGTTTTTATTACAGCAACAAATTCTACAATAAAAATTAGAGCTAAATGACTTTGTAAAACCTAATATGCTATTTAGACCCAAGTTGTCACCAGTAACTGCTGCTAATACTAGGTGAATAATTTTTTCTTCATTTTGAAGCTGAATACAAATACCATTTTGTGCTAGTAAATTAAGCTCGGCTATCATAGCACTGTAATTAGATACTGAACCATATTTAATATCATTGCTTTTAATAAGACATACAGGAAAAATATTTTCTAATTTAGATAACTGATTAGAGTTTAAAAGAGGAAATGACATATAAAATACAGATTCTTTATGAACCCCCCGTTTGGAGCCTAGTGGATTGTTTACCTCGAAATCATCTTGATATAAAATATAAGGAATTATAATTTTATTGTTGTGTTCATACATTTTTTTTTTCCACACTTCACCCTGTACTATATTTGTTATAATGTTATAATTAGCAAAGAGTTTGTAGTTCTCTAACATTGAATCTAAAATATTAGGAAGTTGAAAAAAATTAATCAAATTTATCTTTAATGGTAATAATATTTCGGTCGTATTATTTTTTCCAATATTGTCAGTTCTGATTGAATTATATATTATAAATTGTTTTGGTTCAGAGTAAATGTTCTTGTCTTTTAAAAATTTTTTAATTTTATATTCCGACGTTATATTATCAAAAGTTTTGTTCAATTCTTTTATATATCCTTTTAATTTAGAAATATCTGGAACGTTTTCTGAAATATTTGATAAATTTTCATTAAAAAGAAAGAGAAGTGGATCAAAGATATCGTTTTTAATATCAGATATGATATCATTTGCAATTTTCCTACTTAAATTAATGTTCCCATACAGTTTTATCCCGAATTCATTTATATTGCTAATAATATTAATTGTTAGTAATTTAGTTTTATTTTCTAATAAAATAGGTTTTGAACAGTCAATTGTTATATCAGGTTCTAAATTACTTAAATTTTTTTGTTGATTATATATCAAATTATCAATTATACTTTCATCATGATTATCTCTTAAATTATTAACTGCCTTTTGTGCCTGATTATCTATTAGAATATTAATCTTATTAAATTTATTTTCATGTTTTCTTTTTAAATGTCTTTGAAATGTATATATTGAATGAAAGCATTGTGGACAAAATGAGCATATATACTTTGACATACTTTTATGAAAAAACTTAATATGAGTTATATATGTTTTAATACAAGAATATTTTTGTTGACAAACGAAACAGTCAATCATTATAAAAGTTGTTTTAATAAATTATTTATAATAATTTAAGTATTTTAATTAATTATTACAGTCAGTTTAGTAATATTTAGTTACTTAAATCACTAATAAGGCTTATTAAGGAATTGCTTTTTTTCAGATACAGGAAAATTAAAAAAATATCATTCAATGAAATGCCAAACCTGTAAACATTCCTTTACATATTCTATGTTAAGCACTTGATGAATTTGAAAACATACTGACAGCGCCTTCAAAAAATTTTCGCATTCATAAAAAATGTCATTATAATGAATATAAAAGCTTTCCAATTTTTCTTTGCATTCAACAACAATAAATGGTTGAATTGTCAAATTTTTGTCCATGTATTTTTTTCTTCGGATTTTAATTTGAAATGGAACATCTTTAATATTCTAAAAACAAAAAAATGAAAAGTATATTTAATATCTAACAACACATTGTTTAAGTTAATTATACAGGGTGGCGCAAAATGAACGAACTGATTTAAATTTGTTATAACTTTTTATTTCAGACATATTTATTATATATTTTTCTTTTTTAAATACAGTTAATTAATGGAAAATATTTTTAATTTACTTATGAAAAATTATATCTCGTAAATGGTGGCCATTTTCTGCTTCGCAAATTCGTGCTCTTTCCAAAACATTTTCCATGACATTTCGCAAAACTTCAGGTGTAATGTTGTTGATTTCGTGTCGTATATTGTTTTTTAATTGCTGTATGGTTCTAGGCTTATTGTGTCCCTCGGGGTTGCGCTGTAGCACCATCTTGTTGGAACCATACTTGCGGATGGTTTTCGACAGCTGGCCTTAAAAAATTTTCCAACATTGTCCGATATCGAACACCAGTGATGGAAACGGCAAAACTGTGTTCATCTTCAAAAAAATATGGACCAATTATCTTTTCCGACGAAACACCGCACCAAACAGTACACTTAAGTGGGTGTAATTGACGCTGTTGAACTCTTCTTGGATTTTCCGTAGCCCATATCCTGCAGTTTTGTTTATTAACGAAGCCATGTAAGTGGAAATGGGCTTAGTCGCTCATAATTAAATTATTGCCGCAAAAAAATTGCATAATCAAGTCGTTGCTGGTAATCTGTCGGTTTCAATTCTTGGACAAGCTGAATTTTGTATGGAAACAATCTTATTGTATGCAAAATTCTCTGGAGCGACCTTCGTGAGAGGCCAAGTTGTGTCGAACGTCTCCTTGTTGATGTTTCTCCATCTTCCTGAATACTCTCCTGTACACGTTCAATATTTTCATCCGTGTGCACCGTTCGCCGTCTGCCGACACCAGGAAGGTTTCTTACTGCCCCTTGTTGTCGAAAATTTGCAACCAGACGGTTTATTGTTGACACTGAGGGTCCAACCCGCACATTAAAATAGCGACGATATGCACGCTGAGTCAAAATAATGGACCGTTGATTTGAAAAGTAAAGTTCAACGATTTGGGCACGTTGTTGAATTGTGTACTGTTCCATTTTAAATTCCCCAAGTCTTGTTTACAAAATACTGAAAAAAGATACAGGTAACCCTCGATTAACGCGGTATATCGGTTCTTCAAAACTACCGCGTAAAACGAAACCGCGTTATTCGAGACATGAAATCAATACAAAAGGGGGCAATTGGTTCCAAAGAAATTTTTTTTTTTTTAAATAATAATTTATTTGCTAAATTCAGTTTATTTATTAATATATAATAAATAAACATAAAAAATTCATAATAATACATATAAAAAATATTGTTATCACAAAATAAAATAAAAGAATTTAATAGAAAATATAATTGAAAAAAAATTAATCTGAACTTTCATTCTAATCTGTACTGTACTGTACTGTACTGTATAACAACAAAAGACTAAAATGACTAATTACATTTTGTTTTTTTTTTTGCTGAGAATATTTTTTAAAGGGAAAATTCCCTTTTACATTTTTTACGAAAAAAAAATTATTGCATAAAATTTTTTTTACTGCTTAAAACTGAGAATAATTTTATACTCTCTCTTCATCGAGAATATTTTTTAACGGGAATTCCCTTGTATACAATTTTTTAAAGAAAAAAAAAAAAAATCAAAATTTTTTCCGCGTAAAACCGAATTTTTACACGCGTTATTTGAAACTTGTTGCAAATATATTTCCGCGTAAAACCGAAACCGCGCTATTGAAGTACCGCGTTAATCGAGGGTTACCTGTATTTAAAAAAATTAATAATATACAAGTTATAAGGAATTCAAACCCGTTCGTTCATTTTGCGCCATCCTGTATATATATATATATATATATATATATATATATATATATACTTATATATACTTACATTTACGAAAACAGCTAATCCATTTTGTCCATCAATAATAGAAGGTTTCCATACAGTTTTTCCTTCTTTAATAATTGTTGGTACTAATACTGAATTCAACAAAATAGTTACTAAAAATTTTTTTGAATCTGTATTAAGATAATCGTTATCGAGACTTTTTAATAAATCTTTGCTGGTGTTGTCTTTTATTAAATTTTTGTAAATAACGTTTATTTTGATAACAAAATCTTCCCATTTTGTAAATAAAATTGTATTTTTTTACGGATATTTTCTTTCAAAATCTAATTCAATCTAAAAATAATAACTCAGTATTGATATTTTTAATATAATATTAAAACTTACTAATTGTGAAGCAATACTTTGTTTTAAAATTGACCAATTTAAAAATAAATCAATATTTTTCTTTAAATCTTTTTCTCTTAATATAAATGTTTTATTCCATTTTTCAAGTACTAAATTTTCAGGTGTTTTATTAAATTTCAACCAATCAAAGTCTTGTAATATTTCATCGCTGTATTCTTCACTTGAATTTTCTGAAAGTAATTTAATTATTAAATTTACATATTATTAAATTTACAGTAATTTAATTATTAAATTTACATAAACAGGATGAAATTGTAATACCAAAACTTTCTAAATTAGCCTTTTTAGCAACATCAACAGGTTCTGCAGAATTTTCTCTTTTTAAATTATATCGGCTTTTAACTAATCCAGATGACTGGTATTTTTTACTTAAGCTGTAAAATTTTTGTACTAAAATACCTCTTGTTGTACTATTACCTATGTATAATTCCTAAAATAAAAGCAAAGACAATTGAAAATTATCTATTTAAATACGGAAAACTAACCTGATTTTCTTTTTCAAAAATTTCAATTATTTGAGTTGCAGCGTTCTGATAATCAGTTTGTTGCGGATAATAATTTTGATTCAGCCAATACTCACAAATTAATTGTATCAACTGTTTTCGGTCAATACTCGTTATAATGCGAGTACTCGTTATAATTATATACTAATATAATTATTATCTAGTATAATTATCGTCAATGTCTATAATTATATGTCTATAATTGTATTATTATAATTATATTAAAGAATAATTAGTATAAATTTATTTACCAAACTTTTATAAACTTTTTAATTGCACCACGTTTCGCGGTCACTTTAACTAAATAAATAAGATGTCGATATAACTGATGCACTTGTTGTTGCAGAAATTACGAGAAGGAATAGACTGTTTATTTACTTATTAAATAAATAAATGAATGTAATTTATTGATTTTACTATTGTTGTAGTTGATTTACATATTTGTTTTTAAATTCAACTAATTCAAGTAATTGAAACTTATAGTGTTTGAATGACTCCGAAATTTACCGTTTTTCATTAGTTCGGTTCGGTTTTCTTTTACTGAACAAAAAAAAGAACGAACCTGATGCATAAATTTTCAGAAGGAATAAAGAGTTTATTTAATTGATTATATAAATCAATGAATGTTAAATTATTGATTTTACTGATTTTGTAGTTGATTCAACTATTTGTTTTTAATTAAATAAATTGTTTGAAATTTAATCAACTAATTAATCATTAAATTTTATTTTCAATGATTAATCAAAAGCTTCTAAAGAATTAAATAAAATCATATAATGCATGATCAATTAATTTAGTTTAGTTAATTATTCTAATTTAGTTTTTTCTGTGTATGATTCTTTCAATAATTTGATAAGTACTATTCCATCTCGTTTTAACATCTTGTATCAACTTATATGGTTCATCTCGATTTTGCTCTTTTTTGAATAAATCCATAGCTATTGAACTCATTTTAAAATGTCGTACAATTATTTTACATTTTGAAATAATATTTTGAATTTCTTCTGTATTCAGAGCATCTTGTACTATACTAAATTGAGGGTATGAGCATAGCAACCAAGGTGTTTTTTTTTTAGAATTTCACAAGCCTTAATCATTGAGGCGGCATTGTCAGTAACTATACATGATATTTTTTCTTCAATAGCATAATCTGCAAAAACTTGATTTAGTGTATCGGCAATATTTTGAGAAGAGTGATTTAATCCATCAATTAGAGGCTTCGTAGATAAAACCGCGTATTTTAATTCGAAATTAGATGTTATAAAATGACAAGTAACAGTTAAGTAAGATTCTGCTGTTCTCGAAGTCCATGCATCAGTTGTATTTTGTTTCATATTTTGTTTCGTTAAGCAGGATCTTTAATTTAGCTTGAGCTTTCTTATATGCTTCAATCATAAAATTGTTTCTGATAGTAGTCTTACTTGGTATAACATATCTAGAATTAATATAATAATTATAATTAGTATCAGTGTAGATTTATTTAATTATATTACCTACCTTGAATCTAAAAGATGTACAAATTTCTTGAATCCTTCATCATTAATAGGTAATATTAAGTAAGGTTGCAAATCTAGAGCAATCATCATTGTTAGCGCCTTGTCCAATTCTTTTTTTCTCATTTGACGAGCTTTCGTATTCTAATGCTCTTTTAAAAAATTCTCGTGATGAATTCAACGCTATACTACTGTTTGATGAACTTGATTCATCTGATCTTTTCTCAATAAAAGGATGAGCTCGTTTAAGGTGATCCGCTAAATTTGATGTGTTTCCACTAGTTTTGTACTCCTTTCCACAATTTACACATTGTGCATATTTTTTATCTTTTGATATTGTGAAATATTTCCAAACTAAGGACATTTTATTCCTTTTTAATTTTGGAGATGTTAAACTGCCATTTTCTGAATTGGAATCAAAGTCAAGATCAATAACGGAATCGTCGTCGTTAGTGTTAGTAGATTGAGATTCACGTTCATCATCATTAATTTCTTTTGAACTTAAGCTCTTAGCTTTCGTGTCATAAAATAAAATGCAATTAATAAAGGTTCTTGTTAGTTAAGCTTTGCTGCTCCATTTTATATTCAATTCAATTCTCAATATATATATATATATATATATATGTATGTTCTTGTTAGTTAAGCTTTGCTGCTCCATTTTATATTCAATTCAATTCTCAATATATATATATATATATATATATATATATATATATATATATATATATATATATATATATATATATATATTGAGAATTTATAAAATGGAGCATCAAAGCTTAACTGAATTTAAGGTTATTTTCTTAATATTACCTGTTTTTAGTAAGAAATTCATCCTCATAGATTTTTATTTTTGAAATAATGTATAATTTCTTTATTCTATTACAGATTACACTTTTTTAATTCTTTGTATTTGTTGTTTTTTTGTAATGTAATTATATATTATAATTAGTCAATAATAATAAAGTTATACACTTTTGAAATAATAATTTCTTTATTATATTTTGATACACTTTTTAATGTTTTGTTTAAGGATGTTATACACTTTTTGTTGATTTGATCACAAAAAAATCAATTGTAATTATAAAAATTATAATTAGCATTAACGCCAGTCAATTTCACTAATAAATCTCCACGTGCTCCTCTAACAAAAAGAAAAAGACCAAATGTAATGAAAATAGAAATACAACATTCATTACACAAAGATGGGCGCCGGCGCAGTAAGAAAAATGAATAAGATAAACTAAAACGTATGATCTGTCAAGAAAAAGACACGACCAACAAAAAAAAAATTAGGTGTATGTAAACCAAATAATAGAAAAGGACTCGTTTACGATCAAATTTAGCTATTTTCTCCCGCAAATTAGCCGTTTTCTGAATAAAATTGTAATTGAATTTTTGAAGGGTAAAAAAAAACTATCGATAGTTTTTCAATACTATCGATAGTTTCGATAGTATAGATTTACCGATAGTTTAAACTATCGATAGTTTCGATAGTAGAAAACTATCGATAGTACTATCGATAGTAGAAAACTATCGATAGTACTATCGATAGTTTTCCACCTCTATACCTTTACAACTTCAAATTGAGACTAAACAACTTCAAATTCAGACTAAACAATTTCAAAATGAGACTAAACAACTTCAAAGTGAGACTAAACAATATCAAATTGAGACTAAACAATATCAAAATGGGAATAAACAATTTCAAAATGGGAATAAACAATTTCAAAATGGGGAAAAAAAATAATTTATTCCAACAAATATTATAACAATTTAATAATATAATAGAACAATTTAAATAATAACTAAAAAGTCATATCATTCATATTTACGGCGTCCGGTATAAATTTTTGAATATGAGCGACGTGCCGGTTACAATTAGGAACAGTAATCATCTTAGCTATGTTTTCGCGAATAATATTTTCTAGCCGTAGTAGACGGAACTCGGTTTGAGTCAAATTTGATCTACCTTCATTAGCTAGGATTTGCGGCATTTGAATAGTTAAATCGCATTTGACTCCAGATCTTAGGTTTGACCAAGCATATTCAATAGCATTTAACATTGGACTACATGGTGCGAGTCTTAGTAGGTGATTATTAAGAAATTCTTCTTCTAGGAAAACTTCTTCAATGGCAGCATGACATGGTGCATTATCAATCACCATTACGATTGAGGTTCTATACATATTTTGAGCATTCCGAAGACAACGACGCATAAATTCTTTTGCTTCTGGTTTCTTAAATGCTCCTCTTCTAAGTTCATGATGAATCAAACCCATATTACCTATACATCCAATTACATGTATATTGGATCCTCGACTTTTGGTTCTCGATATATATAAATTGAAATTGGTTTCATCCATGTAAAGTATGGGTGTATTGTTTTATTGATGTTCTAAAAGTTTTTGAACTTTTATATATACATATATATATATATGTATATCATTTTTGAAATCGTACTTTTTATATTACTTAATAACAAAAAATATAAGTACACAAATTTCCAAGCGCGATCTACTATCTTTGATAGCCGAATGGGTAGCGCGTCGGCATACAAATCGAAGCTTGATGGTTCAAATCCACTTCAAAGCAGCAATTTTTTTTTTAAATATATTTTTTTTTTAGAATATAAACAATTTTTTATGAATATTTACATATTTTTTTATTTTTCTTCTCCCTTTTGTAGTCGCATTCTTGACCAAACCGGTTTCCGTTGCTTATTTATTATACAGACTTTATATCTGTATATAAAGAACATGGAACGCATAAATGTTGATTATATATCAAATATAAACCATGAATACAAAATAAGTTGATGGCTCAACAGGTAGAGCGCAGTCTTATTAAACACAATGTCCCCAGTTCAATCCTCACAAAGCCACAACTTTTTTTCATAATTAATTTAGCCTCACCCATACATACAAAAACCAGTATACACAAGCTACACAAAATATACACCTAAGTCCCTTATCCATTTACACTTCCAGGAAGTAGCAGAATACACAACAAAATCAGCCATGCGTAATGACATATACACAAGTGACAAAAAAGCAATAACCAGATGACCTAAATACCACAGCAACACTCCACAGCCCATTAACCTAATTTCCCACGGTAGCCATTAAAATCAGCCATTAAGAACAACTATTAAAACAGCCATTAAAAACACCAATATTAACAACGCCCATTAAAAACACCCATTAATCACGCCATTAATAACACCATTAAAAACCCATTAATTGCCTCCCATTAATTACACCATTAATTACCCATTAATGACACCATTAATTACCCATTAATTTTCACCACCCACGCAATTTGGTTCCCACGGTGAAGTATCCTAAGTACTACTAGAAATTTTTATACTTGTATAAAATCATAATCACTTGAATTGAGGCTGTTCTTTAGGAAAGATGATTTATTTGATGAGATGAGACGATCTCCAAGGATTTAAAAATTCCAAAAATGATTTTATTCCCAAAGAAATTACTGTTGTTCCACACTTAGAAAACAAATCAAAACATTTTATTATAAAGCCACTATGTAATTTTATAGCGCTATCTGCAGCAGAACAAACTCAAGCTGATTGGCTTTATCATAATAATCATGGAATTCAGTGGGTCGCTGGATTTATTTGATATAAAAAAGTTGAAAAATATTTAATTCGAACACTGAGAAATCAAATCGTTTTTGTCAAAGGTGTTGAAAAACAAAAATGGGTTGAAAATATAATTGGTGATATTGCATGTTTACGTAATTTAGAAGATTTGGGATGCCCTAACTTAAAAACACTAAAAGAAATTTATAAAAATACCCCAAGGTGTTGTTTCCATCAAGGTTGTTGCTCACTGCAGAATGTTTTATTATACAAAAAATTCCATAACATACCAGCATTAGATTGGTCATCATTAAAAACAATAACTACATTTGATTAATGAAAACAACTTGCTAGCTGTTAGCTGTTACCTGTTAGCTGTTACCTGTTAGCTGTTACCTATTTAAATCAAAAGACATCTGTTGCAATATCTGTTGATACCAGACCTCTAACCAACATAGGAAATAAAAAATAATATGGAACGAAAATTAATTAAGGATATTATAAGAACTAGGAAAGCCATATGTGAAAAATATAAAATTTTAAAGAGCGGAAGATTTATTGCGGATGCAGCCTTACAAAATACTTTTAAATCTATCAGTAAACCTTTGAAAGATTTTGTTGAGGTTGTAAAACCACAAAAAATTCAAATTAAGGAAGAACCAAAGCATTTACAATTAAAAAAAAGATGAGGGTATTCAAAAAACAAAAAACTTCCACACCAGTCGAAAAATCACACACCAATACAAATTCATTATATGAAACACCTTCATACTTAAAAGCTATTGAACCTGAATCACTGAGTATTGATGTGACACCAGCTTCACATACTATTAAACCCAAATCATTAGATTTTGATGTAGCACAAGACTCACATACGGATTTATTTTCAAAATCTCAACAACTATTTAATACACATAATGCATCAACTCTAGATATGAAATATGGACCACGTAAAAATATATCAACTGGTGGTTGGAAAATGGGGCATGCGAATCTAAAAATAAATCCTAATGATGATATCTTAATTGATGATGATGATATAGTGGTACAGAGGGGTTATTTGATCTATTATTTAAGAAAAAACCTACAGGTTATACTGAAAATGATTTAGCGCAACACAAAGAAATTTTAACAAACACAAATGCACATAAACGTAATTTTGATAAAAAAAACAACAAATAAATGGTAATAAAAGCTTCAAATATCAAAATATAGTTGGAAAACTTTTTTCACATAGCTATGAAACTAGAAAAAAAGCAAAAGTGGATGATGGTATAAACATGCAACTTTCATCGAAAGGAATTGATTATATCTACTGGGATGATCCAAATGAATTGGTTGATCGGTTAAAGCTATTAATAGCTTCACATAGTGCTGGGCATAATAATCATAATAATGAGATTATATCAATTCTTGAAGAACTAAGAGAAGCTGATATTATTATATAAATATAATACAACACAACCATATAAAATCAATATAAAATATAAATAAAAAAAAGTTTTTTAAAAATACTTTCCGTTAAAGAAATATTCAACTAAAAAGTAATAAACAAGCAAATAATACCACATCAATGTACTTTCCCGTTGAGTTTAAGCCACTGTCAGCAATAGTAAGGGTAAGTAGACCTCCTTATAATGGCCTTAATTCTGATAAGATCTACTTTCCCTTACTACTGCTGACAGTGGCTTAAACTCAACGGGAAAGTACATTGATGTGGTATTATTTGCTTGTTTATTACTTTTTAGTTGAATATTTCTTTAAGGGAAAGTATTTTTAAAAAACTTTTTTTTATTTATATTTTTATTTTACATTTTTTAGTCGGTCAAATATTTATTAATTTGACCGACTAAAAGTATTTAAATACTTTGACAACTTGGGAATGATTTGATTCAGCTCCTCATGGCCCACTATTTGGAATTCCACAAGTGGCCGATGTTTTGGGCCTTCCATGGCCCCCGGTGCTACACATATTTTTTTTTGTATAACTGGCTCCACATGACCCAGGGTACTGCTCGGACTACTCTTCAAGACCATTCATTTGATGCCCCACATGATTTTTTTATGATGGGCCCCCACATGACACAGGTTTTGGGCCCTAACATAAATTACGAAGCCCAACGGACTTCGAAACGAGATGTATTCTTCAATATCTTTTATTTGATACCTCTCATGTCTTTTTACATTATGGGCCCCACAAGACCCAGAGTACCTCTCGGAGTACTCAACAAGATGTCCTCTTCCAGAGCTTTCATTTGATACCCTACATGATTTTTGTATGCTGGTGCCCCACATTACCCCGTTTTGGGCCCGAGATGACTCAAGGCGGCCTCCGGATTACTCCCCATTGAGATGTACTGTTGGAGACCTTTCATTTGATACCCCACATGATTTTTGTAAAATTGGGCCCTACATTGCCCCCGTTTTAACCCCTACATGACTCTCGAAGCCCCACGAAATACTCCCCATTGAGATGTACACTTCAAAACCTTTCATTTGATAGCCCACATGATTTTTTGTATAATGGTACCCATCAATGCCGCCGTTTCGGCATGGCCCACGGCGCCCCCCGAACTACGCCATTGAGATGTAGTCGGCAAGACCTTTTATTTGATACCCCACATGCTTTTTTTGGTACATATTAAAATTTAAGCAGCCCTCCGTGCCTCTTCCCCCTGATCAAAAAGGCCCTTAAATTAAAGGGCACCAATCATCTGATGACACGAACTCAACTTCCAAATTGGAGCTCAATCGGTCCAGCCCTTTAAGAGTTATGGCCAGGTGAGGAGATACCGACATAACGATACAGGAAATGTGAATTCATAAAAGGGAAAGTAATAAATATACTAGAGGTGTAAATTTATAAAAGGAAAAGTAATAAATTTTACATTTTTCGTAAAATTTTTCATTTTCTGTTAGATTTCGCATTTTGCAATAAATTTTACATTTTTTGAATTTTTGAAGGGTAAAAAAAAACTATCGATAGTTTTTCAATACTATCGATAGTTTCGATAGTATAGATTTACCGATAGTTTAAACTATCGATAGTTTCGATAGTAGAAAACTATCGATAGTACTATCGATAGTAGAAAACTATCGATAGTACTATCGATAGTTTTCCACCTCTATACCTTTACAACTTCAAATTGAGACTAAACAACTTCAAATTCAGACTAAACAATTTCAAAATGAGACTAAACAACTTCAAAGTGAGACTAAACAATATCAAATTGAGACTAAACAATATCAAAATGGGAATAAACAATTTCAAAATGGGAATAAACAATTTCAAAATGGGGAAAAAAAATAATTTATTCCAACAAATATTATAACAATTTAATAATATAATAGAACAATTTAAATAATAACTAAAAAGTCATATCATTCATATTTACGGCGTCCGGTATAAATTTTTGAATATGAGCGACGTGCCGGTTACAATTAGGAACAGTAATCATCTTAGCTATGTTTTCGCGAATAATATTTTCTAGCCGTAGTAGACGGAACTCGGTTTGAGTCAAATTTGATCTACCTTCATTAGCTAGGATTTGCGGCATTTGAATAGTTAAATCGCATTTGACTCCAGATTTTAGGTTTGACCAAGCATATTCAATAGCATTTAACATTGGACTACATGGTGCGAGTCTTAGTAGGTGATTATTAAGAAATTCTTCTTCTAGGAAAACTTCTTCAATGGCAGCATGACATGGTGCATTATCAATCACCATTACGATTGAGGTTCTATACATATTTTGAGCATTCCGAAGACAACGACGCATAAATTCTTTTGCTTCTGGTTTCTTAAATGCTCCTCTTCTAAGTTCATGATGAATCAAACCCATATTACCTATACATCCAATTACATGTATATTGGATCCTCGACTTTTGGTTCTCGATATATATAAATTGAAATTGGTTTCATCCATGTAAAGTATGGGTGTATTGTTTTATTGATGTTCTAAAAGTTTTTGAACTTTTATATATACATATATATATATATGTATATCATTTTTGAAATCGTACTTTTTATATTACTTAATAACAAAAAATATAAGTACACAAATTTCCAAGCGCGATCTACTATCTTTGATAGCCGAATGGGTAGCGCGTCGGCATACAAATCGAAGCTTGATGGTTCAAATCCACTTCAAAGCAGCAATTTTTTTTTTAAATATATTTTTTTTTTAGAATATAAACAATTTTTTATGAATATTTACATATTTTTTTATTTTTCTTCTCCCTTTTGTAGTCGCATTCTTGACGAAACCGGTTTCCGTTGCTTATTTATTATACAGACTTTATATCTGTATATAAAGAACATGGAACGCATAAATGTTGATTATATATCAAATATAAACCATGAATACAAAATAAGTTGATGGCTCAACAGGTAGAGCGCAGTCTTATTAAACACAATGTCCCCAGTTCAATCCTCACAAAGCCACAACTTTTTTTCATAATTAATTTAGCCTCACCCATACATACAAAAACCAGTATACACAAGCTACACAAAATATACACCTAAGTCCCTTATCCATTTACACTTCCAGGAAGTAGCAGAATACACAACAAAATCAGCCATGCGTAATGACATATACACAAGTGACAAAAAAGCAATAACCAGATGACCTAAATACCACAGCAACTCCACAGCCCATTAACCTAATTTCCCACGGTAGCCATTAAAATCAGCCATTAAGAACAACTATTAAAACAGCCATTAAAAACACCAATATTAACAACGCCCATTAAAAACACCCATTAATCACGCCATTAATAACACCATTAAAAACCCATTAATTGCCTCCCATTAATTACACAGCCCATTAACCTAATTTCCCACGGTAGCCATTAAAATCAGCCATTAAGAACAACTATTAAAACAGCCATTAAAAACACCAATATTAACAACGCCCATTAAAAACACCCATTAATCACGCCATTAATAACACCATTAAAAACCCATTAATTGCCTCCCATTAATTACACCATTAATTACCCATTAATGACACCATTAATTACCCATTAATTTTCACCACCCACGCAATTTGGTTCCCACGGTGAAGTATCATAAGTACTACTAGAAATTTTTATACTTGTATAAAATCATAATCACTTGAATTGAGGCTGTTCTTTAGGAAAGATGATTTATTGTCGATCTCCAAGGATTTAAAAATTCCAAAAATGATTTTATTCCCAAAGAAATTACTGTTGTTCCACACTTAGAAAACAAATCAAAACATTTTATTATAAAGCCACTATGTAATTTTATAGCGCTATCTGCAGCAGAACAAACTCAAGCTGATTGGCTTTATCATAATAATCATGGAATTCAGTGGGTCGCTGGATTTATTTGATATAAAAAAGTTGAAAAATATTTAATTCGAACACTGAGAAATCAAATCGTTTTTGTCAAAGGTGTTGAAAAACAAAAATGGGTTGAAAATATAATTGGTGATATTGCATGTTTACGTAATTTAGAAGATTTGGGATGCCCTAACTTAAAAACACTAAAAGAAATTTATAAAAATACCCCAAGGTGTTGTTTCCATCAAGGTTGTTGCTCACTGCAGAATGTTTTATTATACAAAAAATTCCATAACATACCAGCATTAGATTGGTCATCATTAAAAACAATAACTACATTTGATTAATGAAAACAACTTGCTAGCTGTTAGCTGTTACCTGTTAGCTGTTACCTGTTAGCTGTTACCTGTTAGCTGTTACCTATTTAAATCAAAAGACATCTGTTGCAATATCTGTTGATACCAGACCTCTAACCAACATAGGAAATAAAAAATAATATGGAACGAAAATTAATTAAGGATATTATAAGAACTAGGAAAGCCATATGTGAAAAATATAAAATTTTAAAGAGCGGAAGATTTATTGCGGATGCAGCCTTACAAAATACTTTTAAATCTATCAGTAAACCTTTGAAAGATTTTGTTGAGGTTGTAAAACCACAAAAAATTCAAATTAAGGAAGAACCAAAGCATTTACAATTAAAAAAAAGATGAGGGTATTCAAAAAACAAAAAACTTCCACACCAGTCGAAAAATCACACACCAATACAAATTCATTATATGAAACACCTTCATACTTAAAAGCTATTGAACCTGAATCACTGAGTATTGATGTGACACCAGCTTCACATACTATTAAACCCAAATCATTAGATTTTGATGTAGCACAAGACTCACATACGGATTTATTTTCAAAATCTCAACAACTATTTAATACACATAATGCATCAACTCTAGATATGAAATATGGACCACGTAAAAATATATCAACTGGTGGTTGGAAAATGGGGCATGCGAATCTAAAAATAAATCCTAATGATGATATCTTAATTGATGATGATGATATAGTGGTACAGAGGGGTTATTTGATCTATTATTTAAGAAAAAACCTACAGGTTATACTGAAAATGATTTAGCGCAATACAAAGAAATTTTAACAAACACAAATGCACATAAACGTAATTTTGATAAAAAAAACAACAAATAAATGGTAATAAAAGCTTCAAATATCAAAATATAGTTGGAAAACTTTTTTCACATAGCTATGAAACTAGAAAAAAAGCAAAAGTGGATGATGGTATAAACATGCAACTTTCATCGAAAGGAATTGATTATATCTACTGGGATGATCCAAATGAATTGGTTGATCGGATAAAGCTATTAATAGCTTCACATAGTGCTGGGCATAATAATCATAATAATGAGATTATATCAATTCTTGAAGAACTAAGAGAAGCTGATATTATTATATAAATATAATACAACACAACCATATAAAATCAATATAAAATATAAATAAAAAAAAGTTTTTTAAAAATACTTTCCGTTAAAGAAATATTCAACTAAAAAGTAATAAACAAGCAAATAATACCACATCAATGTACTTTCCCGTTGAGTTTAAGCCACTGTCAGCAATAGTAAGGGTAAGTAGACCTCCTTATAATGGCCTTAATTCTGATAAGATCTACTTTCCCTTACTACTGCTGACAGTGGCTTAAACTCAACGGGAAAGTAAATTGATGTAAACGGGGTAATGTTGGGCCTTCCATGGCCCCCGGTGCTACACATATTTTTTTTTGTATAACTGGCTCCACATGACCCAGGGTACTGCTCGGACTACTCTTCAAGACCATTCATTTGATGCCCCACATGATTTTTTTATGATGGGCCCCCACATGACACAGGTTTTGGGCCCTAACATAAATTACGAAGCCCAACGGACTTCGAAACGAGATGTATTCTTCAATATCTTTTATTTGATACCTCTCATGTCTTTTTACATTATGGGCCCCACAAGACCCAGAGTACCTCTCGGAGTACTCAACAAGATGTCCTCTTCCAGAGCTTTCATTTGATACCCTACATGATTTTTGTATGCTGGTGCCCCACATTACCCCGTTTTGGGCCCGAGATGACTCAAGGCGGCCTCCGGATTACTCCCCATTGAGATGTACTGTTGGAGACCTTTCATTTGATACCCCACATGATTTTTGTAAAATTGGGCCCTACATTGCCCCCGTTTTAACCCCTACATGACTCTCGAAGCCCCACGAAATACTCCCCATTGAGATGTACACTTCAAAACCTTTCATTTGATAGCCCACATGATTTTTTGTATAATGGTACCCAACAATGCCGCCGTTTCGGCATGGCCCACGGCGCCCCCCGAACTACGCCATTGAGATGTAGTCGGCAAGACCTTTTATTTGATACCCCACATGCTTTTTTTGGTACATATTAAAATTTAAGCAGCCCTCCGTGCCTCTTCCCCCTGATCAAAAAGGCCCTTAAATTAAAGGGCACCAATCATCTGATGACACGAACTCAACTTCCAAATTGGAGCTCAATCGGTCCAGCCCTTTAAGAGTTATGGCCAGGTGAGGAGATACCGACATAACGATACAGGAAATGTGAATTCATAAAAGGGAAAGTAATAAATATACTAGAGGTGTAAATTTATAAAAGGAAAAGTAATAAATTTTACATTTTTCGTAAAATTTTTCATTTTCTGTTAGATTTCGCATTTTGCAATAAATTTTACATTTCTTTTAAATTTTTACATTTTCTGTTAAATTCGCATTTTCTGTTATATTTACATCTTCTGTTAAATTTTAAATTTTTTGTTATATGTACATATATTACATTTCCTGTCAAATTAACAATTTCTGTTAAATTTAAATCTGCTATTAAATTTTACAATTGCTGTTAAATTTTACATTTTTCTGTTAAATTTTACACTTTCTGTTCAATTTACATTTTCCTGTTAAATTTTAAATTTTCTGTTAAATTCTACATTTTCTGTTAAGTTTTACATTTTCTGTTAATTTACATTTTCTGTTAATTTTAACATTTAACATTTCCATTTTCTGTTAACTGGGGCCCGTTTGACCTATGGACTAAGCAACAAGATGTACTCTTCACGAACTTTCATTTGATACCCAAAATGATTTTTTTGATTTTGGACCCCACTTGACCCACGGCAATCCCCGGACTACCACCCATTGAGATTAACTCTTCAAGACCCTTCATTTGATACTCCATATGATTTTTTGTATTACAGGGCCCAACATTGCCCCCGTTTTGGGCCCGACATGACCCACGGCGCCCCCGGACTACCACCCAATGTGATGTGCTCGTCAAGACCTTTCATTTGATACCTCACATGTTTTTTTGTATTATGGACCCCACATTGCCCCCACGGCGCCCCCCAGAATACCGCTCAATGAGATGTACTCGTTTCATTTGATACCCCATATGATTTTTTGTATTATAGGTTCCAACTTTGCCCGCGTTTTGGGCCCGACATGACCCACGGCGCCCCCGGACTACCACCCAATGTGATGTGCTCGTCAAGACCTTTCATTTGATACCCCACATGTTTTTTTGTATTATGGACCCCACATTGCCCCCGTTTTGGGCCTGGCATGACCCACGGCGCCCCCAGAATACCGCTCAATGAGATGTACTCGTTTCATTTGATACCCCATATGATTTTTTGTATTATAGGTTCCAACTTTGCCCGCGTTTTGGGCCCGACATGACCCACGGCGCCCCCGGACTACCACCCAATGTGATGTGCTCGTCAAGACCTTTCATTTGATACCCCACATGTTTTTTTGTATTATGGACCCCACATTGCCCCCGTTTTGGGCCTGGCATGACCCACGGCGCCCCCCAGAATACCGCTCAATGAGATGTACCCGTCAAGACCTTTCATTTGATACCCCACATGATTTTTTGTATTATGGGGCCCCACATTGCCCCGATTTGGGCCCGTCATGACCCACGGCGCCCCGCGGACTACAATCCAATGAGATGTACTCGTCAAGACCTTTCATTTGATATCCCACATGGTTTTTTTGGTACATTCAAAAATTAAACGGCCCTCCGCGCCCCCGTCCCCCTAATCAAAAAGGCCCCAATTTTATATGGTACCAAGCCATTGATGACACGAGCTGAACTTCCAAATTTGAGCTCAATCGGAGTTATCGCCAGGTGAGGAGATATATATATACCTACCTATATACTGGAAGTGTGAATTCATAAAAGGGAAAGTAAAAATGGTTTTAGACAAGTTTGGTCGCAATAACAATAAATCTGTAGTCGGTTTGCAAGGTCCTCCAGGACCACTAGGGGAGGGGTTAAGCTTAACTGTTAACGGTAATTATGATGCTAAACATAAAAAAATTATTAATCTCACACAACCTGATGAGGATAATGATGTTGCAACTAAAAAATATATAGATGTAAAACTTGATAATTATCAACAAGTTATTAGTACTAAATTATTAGCAGCTAGAGAATATTCAAATTTAATCAAAGTTGGAATTAAAGATTTTGAAGAGAATATGAATCACTCATACGTTGAAGTGGAGGAAATGGTCGATAAATGTTCAAAAAGTAGTGGAGAATTGAAACCGTATATAGATAAACAAATAGCTGGACTTAAAGCTGAATATTATGATTTTAAAGAAAATATGGATCAATCTTATGTTGAAGTAGAAGAAATGGTTGATAAATGTACAAAAAGTAGTGGAGAATTGAAACCGTATATAGATAAACAAATGGCTGGACTTAAAGCTGAATATTATGATTTTAAAGAAAATATGGACTAATCTTATGTTGAAGTAGAAGAAATGGTTGCTATATATAAGAAAAGTATTGAGGAATATATAAAAATAAAATTAGATGGTGCAGAAAAATAAGAAATCAGAATTAAAAGAGTATAATATGATTCATAATATGTTGTAATGAGTAATAGACAAGTTGTTGTTGATGAACTACATAAACCGGCTCGTAAGAACTTTAAGCGTCGTCGTGTCATTCAAAAGGGTATAGATGATTTATGGCAAGCAGATTTGGTTGAAATTGGGGCTTATGCTACTCAGAATAAAGGTTATCGGTACATGTTAACAATAATTGATACATTTTCTAAATTCGGTTGGGCAATACCTATTAAGAATAAAACTGGATTGTGTGTAAGCAAAGCGTTTCAATCGGTATTGACTGAAGGTCGCATTCCTAAGAATCTGCAAACTGATGATGGAACCGAATTCTACAATAAGACTTTTCAAACGGTCATCACAAAATATAACATTAATCACTATTCAACATATAGTATATTAAAAGCATCAATAGTTGAACGATTCAATAGAACTTTAAAGGGGAAAATGTGGAAAGAATTTAGTATGAGTGGTTCTTCTCGGTGGGTTGCTATAGTAAAAAAATTAGTTTATGAATATAACCACAGTAAACATAGTACTATTAAAGTGCGACCTTTTGATGTCAATATTGATAAGGAAAAAAAAATGCTTTCAACAACATATTCCAATATTAAAATGTATAATATTTGAGAAATTAAGAGGCCTTTGCCCAAAAAGTAGGATAAGGTTTTGCGCTGGAGCAGATAACTTCAGCTGTAATTATCGGATTTTGATCTGGTTTTTTGCAAATGGTTGGTAATAGACCGACCTTTTACACTATGTAGATTTTTTTTTAACTTTTTGACCTAGGTTGTCTGGAAATTTAAAAAAAAATTTCATTTCCATACAAAAAAAACGTTGCGATTGCGACCTAGATTTTTTCCACAATTTGCATCCAATTTGGGTGAAATTTTGAAGACAAGTAGTCTTTATAAAATTAATCTACACTAGGCAGCCGGAATTTTGATTTTTGACTCTAATTTTGATTTAACAGCAATTATATTTTCAAACTTTGATATGTAATAAGAACTAAACTAAAGAAAATAAATTCATAAAATGAAGTCATTTTTTAAATTGACTCTTTTCCCAAATTTCCTAATTAAAATTTTCAAAAATAATAGAAAATAAGTTTGTAGGAGCCAAATAAAGGAAGTAACTTTTTCCAAAATTTTCAATAAAATACTAATTTGAAATTGTTATACAGAAAATAGTTCCACTAATTCCTAATAGGATCGTCGGTTGTAAATTGTTATATTCGCTATTATTCTTTGTAACTATATCTCTCTCGTTGTTCTCTATATCCTTTCTTATTTTGGGTATACATATACATACTTTTTTTTTGCATTTTCTTAAACAGGTTTTAGTTATATGCAAATATTTTCATTTAAATTTTAAATTTCAATATTTTCGTTTTCTATATTCAGAATATTTATAATTTTTTAGGGGTTTAATAATTTTTTTGTTGTATGTGCTAAAAGTCTGTCGAGTAAGTTTAAAAAAAGGATAAATAAGAAAACTCAATAGCATATTTAAACGGGAATGTTATTTAAATTATAATAAATAACAATTTTTAATAAATAATAATATTTATTATAATAATCAAATGCATCAGTTCAGTATAAATTGAACTATGACTTTTTTTCCTAAAAATAAGAAAAATATAAAAAGTATACTTTTTGGTATTTTCTTATAGATAAATTTCATGCATATTTTTATTTCAATTTGAAAATTTAAGAATTTTTTATCTTTCCCTATTTTTGGGAAAAAAGGATATTTTTGGGAAAAAAAGATAATCAAATTATGAATGATTTGTTTATTAAAATTATTATTAAAAGAGTATATAAATAAAATAAATTATTCATATGTATATATTATGTAGCAAACATAAAATTCATACAAAAATCAAATCCATACATTTTTCTTATAATAAATAAAAATTCGCTAAAATTCAAACTTCACATTTTTTTACAAAAAAATACAAAATTTTCTAAAATTCAAAATTATTTTTTTATTGTACATAATTCTCATTCTCACAAAAAAGGCACACGCTTCGCTTATTTGAAAAAAAGTGAGAAATTTTAAATACACAATTTGAGAAAAGTGTTATACCAAATATTATATTTTATATCCAATAACTAAAATTGTGTGTGTGCGCTTTGTAAATTGTTATACACACCATGTATAGTATAACAAAACGAAGTATACCAGATATAATTTTACTTTTTGGGCAAAGGCCTCTTAATGGTTGGAGATTTTGTACGTATTAGCAAGCATAAACATGTTTTTGAAAAAGGATACACACCTAACTGGACAACTGAGATTTTCAAAATAATAAAAATTCAGATAACAAATCCTACAACATACCCTACAACATACCTTTTAGAAGACTATCTGGGTCATCCTATAAAAGGAGCATTTTATGGAGTCGAACTAAATAAAGTCAAATATCCAAATCTTTATCCAGTTGAGAAAATAATAAAAACAAAAGGTAATATGGTGTTTGTTAAATGGCTTGGATTTCCATCACAACACAATTCGTGGATAAATAAAACAGATGTATTATAATTTATTTATATGTATATATGTATTTAAAAAATAAAAAAAATTATTACAAAGCAGTGTATATTCTTATTTATTTATTAGAAAACTCCTATTAGTCATAAGAAAATATTTTATGTAATATTCATTTTATATGTCTGCTTCATCTGCTTATAATTTATGATTTTCAAATCAGACTTGTAATCTGGATCATGTTTCATAATAGTGTTGTAAGTTCGATTAACATAAATCCTAATTAAATTCCCGTAATAGGTTTATTTTCTAAAAGTAATTCCGTAATTGATAAATAATAAGACCGTTTCGCTTGAATACCTTTTTTCAACTCACTTTGATTTTCCTTTTCTTATATTCTACGCTAATTTTTTACCTTCAAAAAATGTATAAATCGGCATATTTTGCTTAGCAAAATATTCGTTACATGATCCAATTTTTTGGATATATGATCCATTATATTTAAATATTAAATTTTAATTATTTGTGGGAACATCCCCCCAGGTAATTTATTGCTTACAAGACAATTTGGAATCGTGGGATAATTGAATAAATTGGATTTATACAAATGTTGACGGCACAACATCCCTACCTATCCGGGGTTTTGCGTTTCGAACATAAGTAAAGCATCCTCTTCGTGTTTTAATTTATTTAACAATATAAATTCATATTTCATACAATTTCTATTTATTTTAACATAATTTTTAATTAAATTTTTTTTTGTCTATTTTAAATTTTAATTTGATAGTGATATAACAATTTAATATTTAAAATAAAAATTGTTTTTATATAACATATGTTTTATGTTATTTTATGTTTTACTGTAAGATAAGAATTAACTGAAATTTTAATAATTTTTATATGAGAATTTAAATTATAAAAATTTTTATATGAAAATTTTAAATATTTTTTTTTGTAATCATTACTTTACAATTATATTTATTTAATTTTATACAATTAAAAAACATTTTTTTTTTTGATTAATTTTAAAATTCGATTATTTATACACAAGCGAATGTTACCTCATGTGGTCGTTTAATAGATGTTCTAGATGAGTTTCTTTCCATTGTTCTTGACGATAAATGGGATCTATTTTGGTTTGGTGTAGTTGTTGACGATAAATGGGAACTATTTTCGTTTGGCGTGGTTGTTCCGGTAGATATCGTTGTCAATTGTATAGACTATTATGAAAAGTAGTATGCCCCCACTGATTGATGCCTGGGTGTATCAGTGCACTGACAACTCCCAACCTTGATTTTCAATCTTTCTGGAATCTTCTACACTTTTTAAATCGTCATCTAGCTCCTCGAGCGATTTTCTTCCCTCCAATAGATTTGTGCTGATATCCTTATGGTTTCCTATATGTAGTGGTAGTCTTTTTCTTACTATTTTCGTAGTTAATGTGCTTTCATTATTAAATTTAAATTTGAGTGCTTCTAATATGCTAGTATGATCTACTTCTAATTGCTTGTATTCAGTTTCGGTAGACAAAGCTCTTTCATATGGTAGCTTTATTTCCTTATTTCCAAATTCACATGGTTTTAGCAATCTGATGATTCCAAATCCTTCTAGCTTGCCAGTAAAACGTATACCGTCACAATTTATATTTAATATATTTGATGTTTTAAGTTTAAAAAGCCAATTATTGCTGGTCATCATTTTTGATAAGACGCCTTCTGTTCCTGGAATGGCAGTATATTTGCAGTATTCTGAAGATGTTTTTGCGTTTTGAGCTAATTCAACCAGACATTCCGTGCTTCCACTTGTAAGAATTGGTGAGCTTATTTTACATATTTTTATTTCTGTTGATGTGTTGTACGCTACAGGCACGCAATTTTGATAGTCGTCGTGTGTTAATGTAATGAATGATTCGTGATTTTCGGCTTCTGCGAAGTATTCAAATTTTGTCTGTAAATATAAATCATATTTTTCATTGAACTGGCCTGGTAATGAGTGAACGTTTTGAATGAGATATAGTGAAGTTTCTGGAAGTGGTAATATAATTTTGATGAACAGGCTGTTGCCATATGGTAACACTGTGACTTTAGCTGCTTGATGTAATGCAAACATGTTTCGGAACAAGGATTTCATTTTATAAGTTATTGTAAATTTCTGTAAAATTTCGGTTATTTTATTTACATCCATAATAAATGGATGTAACTTATTATTATACAAATCGTTCAAAATGGATAACTCCGTCGACTGTCGGTTTTGTACTTCTAAAACGTGCAAATTCAGCATTGCAAACATTTCGTGAATTTCTGACTTGATTTTCAGTTGGTTAATATCATATTCTGATTTGTTCTTAAAAGTATCATATTGTTCTCCTAGTTCACGAAGATGGTTTGCAATTGTAGTAATATCAGATTCTAGTGTTTCTATCGGTTTACTTAGCTTATCAAAATTTGAATGCATAACAGTTATTTGATGTTTAATTAATTCCAGATTTTGAGAAACTAGCTTTGTCTAATGTTGATAATTTATTGTAAATAGCGTGCGAAATTTATTTATTTCCTTATTTTGAGTAAAAAAAATAATTAAAACACAAAACTTTATTTTCGGAAAAAATATATAATTAAATTTGTATATAACAAAACACAACTTAATTTCTCGGTGATACTAGTAAGACTAAAATCTAATTATGAATTATAATTTATTTAAATTTCAGAAATCAAACAGTTAAAAAAAAAATGCAATTGTCGACAAATAAATATTCTCACGCGAAAAAATAATTATTTTAATTTTTCAGGTATTTTATGTAATATGATATTTAATAAATTTATTTTAATAAATTTATTTAATTTAGAGTTTAGGATTTCGTTTAAGAATTTATTTTAATTAATTTATTTAATTTAGAGTTTAGGATTTCATAGTGATTAAAAAATGAATTTTACGTGAGAACGGAAGTCGAGTTAGCAGAAATGATTTCATTTAACATTTCGTTGCTAGGGTAGATAACTCCCCCATCCTTAAGATTATTGTTCTCCTGGACAATATTTTGAATATTATTTTCTATATTTTTATTAACTGAAACTGTGTGATTTCTTTTTCTAAATCTTAGATATACAAAAATTATTACAAATATTATTACAAAAATGGTTATAAATGTTGTATTAGAGTAAATTACAATTGTTTTTCTTTTCTTTTCATAGATCATATCTTGTATTTCTCTATTATTTTTTGTTTGTTTAATATGTAACATTTCTAAATTTATTGTATTATTTATTTTTTTCATTATAGTGTAATTTGGTAGTATAATATCTTGTTTAAATTCCTTTTGTTTATTTGAAAATTTTATATTATTTATTTCAATAGTACAATTATTAAAAAATATTATATAATTTTTATTTAACATATATTCAACATTATTACAATTACTAATTAGCTTAAAGTTTTTTGCATTTTTTACTAAAATTATTCCTATATCTATTTCAATCAATTTAAAATTATTTTCAATATTTTTTGAACAATTATTATAAGAGTTATTTAGTAAATTTGAAAGACATTCTGTGATTGGTTTCAATTTATTTTTATACTTTTCTTAACCAAGATAATATGATCTATTTTCAAATGTAATGATATCAGAAATGTTTATATTGACTTCTTCCAATTTTGAATTTGGAATGGGAAAAAGCTTTTTTCGAATAGCTTTTTCTTTACACATTGCTGGAATTTCAAAAATGAATACTAGGTTATTATTATAATTTGCTAGAGAGCTTTTTAATTCCTGAATTTTAAAAATATCTATATTGTAAAAATCTATTTCCTCTGGCGTAAGAATAGACCTACTTATTATTTGATGTTTAGAAAAGATTACGTTTTCTTGTATCTTTTCAATTTCTTCATTAAGAAGATTTATATTTGATAATATTTGCAAAAAATGAAATTCTTTTATAAAATTTCTATTACTTATAGCGACTTCATTTAAAAGATTACTCAAAGCTATTCTACTTTTATTTAAAGTAATCTGTAAATTTTTTATATTTGTATTAATAATATTATTGATTTTTATTTGATTGTTAGAGTTAGATATAATATTATGATTATTTTCGTCTATTAGTTTTAAATGATTCTCTAATTCTATCCTATCATCTTCGTCCATTGTACCGAAGATCCATTTTAACATCGAGCCACCGAAATTAACTAAAGCTCTTTTGTGTCTAAAGGGAATCAAAGTTTTAAATGTATGTTTCATTTTATTGATTTGATTAAATAGATTAATATTATTTTCATCTGCCGGTAAATTAAAAGTTTTATTTATTTGTGATTCTATCATATTAATTGTATATTCAATTTCATTTAAATTTATTATATGAATTATTTTATCATACCTCTCTATTATCTCAATATTTTCTTGTTGAATGACAGTATATCCAGCTTCGGTTTCTAGTTTTTCTACATTAATTAACCAAGATAATATGATTTATTGGCACGGATTTATTAGAATTGAAATTATTATTATCAATATTATCTGAAATATGTTTTTTAAAATTTCTTTTAATTCTAAAGGGATGAATATTTTTGTTTTTATTATCTATTAATTTATTGTTAATTTTAGAGTACGGAATTTTTTTATATTTTGGCTGTTCTTTATGTCTTACAGCTGCAGGATTTTCTACGAGAATCTCTTTATTATTGGAAATTTCAAAATCTTTCCTATTTTTATTTAATTTCGCTATATTTTTTTCTTTTCTTTCTTTAATTTTATTTCTTAGTTTCAAAATTTAAAATTTTACCATTAACAAAATCAATTGGCCTAACATCTGTTGTTGAGTGAATTGTATTATTATAAGCTTCTGCGGCTTTAAGTATTTTAGTTTCTGTATCTAACTTAGATTCTGTAATATTAAATATTCTAATATGCTCATTTATTGTACCATGAACGAATATCTGAATTACCTGTATGATTTCGAGGTGAAGTAAAATGAACTTCAATATTTTCTATTCTACAAAAATCTTTTAAATTTAAACTATCAAATTCGTTGTCAAATATGAATTTTTTTGGTTTACCAAATAGAGAATTTCTAAGTTTTAACGCTTGAATTATTGTTACACTATTCCTATCATTGAGTTTTAATATAGACAAATGTTTACTAAATTTATCTATTGTTGTTAAGAATATTTCTTTTTTTAGGTAAAAAATGTCGGCATGAACGATTTCATTCATTTCACTGGGAGTATCTGATATTTGGAATTTATATTGGATAGGATTTCTATCGTATTTGGCTAAATTACATGTGTCACAATTGTTTATATATTTATAAATAAAATCTTTGAAATTCGGAAAATAGTATAATTCCTTTATCTCATTAAAATTTTCTAAGATTCCTCTATGATTAGTTTGTTTATGAAACTCTTTAATTAATTTCAATAATTCTTCCTCATTCTCGATATCTATTGCTATTTTAGAACATTTAATAAGCTTGATTTTACGATCGTTACTGAACAAGGAAATTAATTTATTTTGTAAAATTACAAATTCGCTATCGTTTAATTCACAATAAATTGCTGTTATACCTTTTTTAATAAATCTTCGCAAAATATCATTTAAATAATTTTCATTCTTTAGGTCTTCATTAGATATATATAATTTTCTATATTTCTTGTATTTCGTGATCAACTCAACTGATTTGTTTTTTACTAAATGGATCTGATTGAGATATTTATTGACGATATTTTCTACAATAGGAATATGGTCACCCAAATTTTCGATGCCACTATGAATTGTAGCCATATCACTTCCATTTTCAGAATTATTATTTTCTACATCTAAAACATTAATTTCGTTCTTGTCTACATCTACTCTACTTAAAAAATCAGCAACTTTATTATCTTTACCTTTTAGATATTCTACATCAAAATCAAATTCATTCAACTTAATTCTCCATCTTTGGAGTTTAGAATTTGGTTCTTTTAGTGAATTTAACCAAACTAAAGGCTTGTGGTCTGTTTTAACTATAAATTTAACTCCAAAAAGATATGGTCTAAAATATTTTGTAGACCATACGATGGCTAATAACTCCTGTTCGATTGTACTATATTTTATTTCGTGTTCGTTTAATGTCCGGCTTGCAAAGGATATGGGATGGCCATTTTGTGATAGAACGGCTCCAATGGCATACTGACTAGCATCAGTTGTCAAGGTGAATTTTTGCTTAAAATTGGGATATTTTAATATCGGATCTTTTGTAATTATTTCTTTGAGTTTTTCAAACGCTTCAATATATTTAACATTATTTGCATCAATTTTATTATTCTTTTTCAGACATTGGGTAAGAGGTTGTGCTATTTTAGCATAGTCCTTAATAAATTTTCGGTAGTAACCCGTTACTCCGAGAAAACTTTTTATCGATTTGCGTGACGTAGGAATTTTCAAATTTTTAATAGCTCCGATTTTGTTTGGGTTTGCCTTGATACCATTATCTGTTAATAGATGACCAAGATATTCAGATTCTTTTGAAAAGAATAGACATTTGTCAATTTGTATTTTTAAATTAAATTCGCGTAATTTTTGAAAGATTTTAGAAATAGCATTTAAATGTTCTTGAAATGAAGTACTGAAGATTAGTATATCATCGAGATATACAACACAACATACATTAATAAATTCACGTAAAACATGATTCATCATCCGTTAAAAAGTCGCCGGAGCATTCTTTAACCCGAATGGCATCCTCACATATTCATAATGACCTTGGGGTGTGGAAAAAGCAGTTTTTGCTTGATCCTTTTCCTCTACAAGGATCTGATGAAATCCTTTAGCTAAATCTATAGTCGTAAAATATTGAGCTCTGCCTAATTTGTCGAAGAGAGATTCTATGTTTGGTATGGGGAATTTGTCGTCGACAGTAATCTCGTTGAGCTTTCTGTAATCGACCACAATTCTCCATTTCTTTTTACCCGATTGATCTATCTTTTTAGGGACAACCCAAATAGGTGAATTGTACGGAGAATTACAAGGTTTTATGATACCTTGATCCAACATTTCTGAAACTTGTGTTTCTACCTCTTTCTCATGTATTTTTGGAAATCTGTAAATTTTTGAATAGGTTGGCTGACTATGAGTTGTTTTTGTTATCGTAGACAATTTTCTTCAAAATTTGACATTCTTCTTTATTGAGATGATCAGTTTTGATATAATCAAAAATTGGTTTCGAGTTTAAGTCAATGGCGTTTAATTGATGAATTTCAGTAAAAGGACACGAGTTTTTAAATTTTGTTATTTTACCTTTAATTTCTATTGATTCATTCTCTAAATCTATCTTTGCACCTACTGCTTTTAAAACATTTTGTCCTAATATAGCATCAAAATTATTTTTATTAAACCTAATTACTTTCCAAGCTATTTCTGCGTCATGATTAAATTCTTTTGGGACGTCGGTTATTAATTCATAAGCGATTCTATTTGTGCCAAATAAAGTAACTAATTCTATGGGTTTGTTTAATTTTGTACGTTTTATGTGGGGAAATAAAGTGTCATTTATTATGGAAGTCGTAGAACCGGTGTCGATTAGACAATCAAATTTCGTGTTATTAATATTAAATTCTACTATCGGTAACATATTTTTTGAGGCTCTAGCCGAAAATTTTCCTCAATGTTATTTAAATCAACTTCCATTGGTTCGACTGATCGATTATTATTAGTACCAGAAAATCCAGAGTTTTGATATCTATTTCTAAAATTACCACTTGGCCTATTATTAAATCTATAAGAATTATTATTACCATTGTTGTTATAACGATTGTTAAAATTATTACTATATCGATTATTAAAATTTCCAGATCTATTATTGGAATTATTTTCATTCGAATTAAAATTATTATTATTACTATTTTTATTATTAAAATTTCCGCGATGATAATTTTGATTTGTTTTATTATGATTCACTTTATCATAATTTTTTAATTGCATTGGGGAGTCTTTGGAAATCCCAGTTTGTAATAATTCGAAAAAAGCTTCTTCCAGAGAATTAACATTTTTTATTCTTAAATACATTGAATCGGTACGAGGTAATTTATTTAAAAACTTTCCCAAAATACTTGTTTCATTATTACTAGGGTTAAATTCTATTGGAGATTCTGTATCTAATCTATATTTTAAATTTAACTTGTCTAATATATTAGATAATTCATTATAAAATTGACTTACATTCAAAAATCGAACTGCATCAGCTTTCTCTTTTAGTTTAAGATATGATTCTTGAATTCCGAAAGATTTCTTCAACTGGTTTTTGACATCTTCCCACGTTGCACTTGATAATCTCCTTATTGATGTTGCTGCTGGTCCTTGTATTTTGGTAAGAAAAATATTTAAAAGATACGATTTCAACCCTTGATCTTGTGCCAATCCAGTAATTGCTTCTACTTCTTGTATAAAATGTGATAATTCAAAGGTATTATCACCTCTGAATACTGGAACAGCTCTTGCTTCGGTGATTAAATCTTTTGGTGAAAAACTATTTACTGCCATTATTTCGTTATTAATATTTAATTAAATTTCAGCAAGAATATTATTGTAGTCTTCTTCTACAATTGGTTCGAGTCTAACTTTTCGATTCACTTCTGAAGGTTTTGTATATGGTTTCATAAGATTTGCCAATAAATTCTTAAAAGAAAACTAGTTGACAGATTGGTGTTTTTTTTTTTTTTTTTTTAAACTTTCGTCAGTTCTCTAACTAATTCACAAAATAACTATTTACATCACAATTTTATTCACATATGTTTTATTTTATTATTTAGTTCAAAAATTTTTCTTTTTTTTTTTTTTATATAATTAAGTTTTTCGTTACAGTATTATAAAACTTAGATGTGTTATTGCGTAATTGAGTTATTAGTGTTCTTGATAACTTTTTTTTTTTTATAAAATTTTAAAATTTTTATTTTTATTAAGTTTCGAACATTAATTAATAATTTATTTTGCGATTAATTATTTAACTAGCTTGGCAATCCTACCGACTGCGCCAAATTTATTTATTTCCTTATTTTGAGTAAAAAAACAATAATTAAAACACAAAACTTTATTTTCGGAAAAAATATATAATTAAATTTTTATATAACAAAACACAACTTAATTTCTCGGTGATACAAGTAAGACTAAAATCTAATTATGAATTATAATTTATTTAAATTTCAGAAATCAAACAGTTCAAAAAAAAATGCAATTGTCGACAAATAAATATTCTCACGCGAAAAAATAATTATTTTAATTTTTCAGGTATTTTATGTAATATGATATTTAATAAATTTATTTTAATAAATTTATTTAATTTAGAGTTTAGGATTTCGTTTAAGAATTTATTTTAATTAATTTATTTAATTTAGAGTTTAGGATTTCATAGTGATTAAAAAATGAATTTTACGTGAGAACGGAAGTCGAGTTAGCAGAAATGATTTCATTTAACATTTCGTTGCTAGGGTAGATAACTTGCGCATCCTTATTATCCATGGTGTCGAATGTGCATTTTGCGAAGCTGCCAATTGCATCAATGGATCTTTTTTTTCTGCTTTGCATAAATATGTGCCTTATGTGTTCATTATTTCGTCTAAGTGATAACGTTATTATAGAAGTTTCTTTGATCATGAGTTTACAAAAACGCTGAAGATTTTGACGCTCCTTTAACAATGCCGAGCTTTTTCTAGCGTTGTTATATTGTACAATACCACATAGTTAAGCTATTTCATTATCATATCTGTCAATAAAATCCAAAATTTTATCAAATTCCAATGGAGTAAATTTAGTAAATATTGTCCAAATGTCCTTATAAAACACTGCTTTTCCAACTTTTTCAAAAATAACGGGCGATGGATTTAGTTCCAGCAGTTCGTAGGGGTTTTCCACTTTTAGACAACACATGAGGCTTATATATATAAATGCTAATGAATTGCGTATAAATGTTGATTATTTCCATTTTAATTCAAGTTTTTTTTTGTATGTTTAATTTATTATTATATATATTTTACTTTCAATAAAAAAAATATTTTAAGACAAAGATTTAATTTTTAAACAAATTTAGTTAATTATTTTTTTGTAAAAATTTTTTTTTTATAATATACGTTACAATTAATATATATAAAAAAAATTAGGACTAAATAGTAATTATTTTTTTTTTATACTCTTATTTAATTATATTAATATTAAAGTTTAATTGCTTTTATGCTCTTCTTCTGACAATGTAAACTATAAAAAAAACATATATATTTATTTATGTATATTAATATGTATATTAATATTTATATTTATTTGTATTTATTTTATATCTTCATTGGTTTACTCTTTTTCCATAGGAATCTGTGAATTAAACTAAGAAAAAGATATTTATCTATTTATTTTTAATTTTTTCCTTTGGCTATTTTTTCCAAAACGAACTAATTCTACTAATTTTCTGTAAATAGACTAAATTTTTTTGTTAATTAATTAGTTTTATTAGAAGAAATATAAAATATATTAGGGTGGAAGCTTTAGTTACAAAATAATTTTATTGTATACGCTAAATCATATTTTTAAATAAGTTGACTACTCATTGAATAATTTTAATCTGTTATTGTGAACTTTTTTATTTTCTTTCCAATTTTGATTGTAGTGGTCACAGAACTATTAATTGAAGCCACTGTATATGGACCAATCCAAATTGGAGAAAATTTGTGTTTTTTGGTTGGATTTTTTAATAAAACTTTATCGCCAGGCTTAAACAAAACTGGATTAATATACTGGTCATAATTTTTCTTTGACCTTTTTTTTTGCTATATTTTGATTTTCTCTAGCTATTTGATGTGCCTTTTGTAATTGATATTTTAATTGTAACGGATAACTATCGTGATTATAGATTGGTACAGGATTCCTTTTTAAATTCGTTGGCATTTCGAATCTGAAACCATATAAAGAATTTAAAGGAGATAATTTGGTCGATATATGTGGAGTATTGTTATGCACATGCATTGCTTGCCTTAACCACTGATCCCAATTTTGTGTATCATTATTTACAAAAGTTCTCAAGTATTCTGCTAGTGGTCTATGGCTTCTCTCTAAGGAGCCATTTGCCTACGGGTGGTATGCTGTTATATGCAATTTAGTTATTTGAAGCAATTTGCAAATTTGAGCAAATAATTTAGATGTAAAGTTTGTACCATAATCTGTTATAAGAATTTTCGGAATACGATACCTGGTTATTATTTCTTCATAAAATGTTTTTGCTACGGTTGAAGCTTCTGTATCTAGTAGTGCGGCGCAAGCCATATACTTAGTAAGATCATCCTGAAAGGTGAGTATATATATATATTACCAGAGTATGAGAGGGGAAGAGGTCCAACAATATCCATATAAACTTTATCGAAAGGAAGACCGGGGGTGTCTGTAACAACCATAGGCATTTTCGTTAATTTTGAACTTTTATTAACTTGACATTTTGAACATATTTTTCTAAATTCGTTAATATATTTTTTGCATATTACTCCAACGAAACTGCTGTCGAATTCTCCAATACGTTTTCTTCATTTCTTGATGACCACCAAGCACAGAATAATGAAAGTCGTGTAATACTGTTTGAATTTCTTTTGGGTCGGTTAGTTTTACATAATTTTCCGACTGTGGTTGTTGTATGTTTAGGTTAGGCACTATATCCTGGCTTACTGTATTATTATTTTGCATTTGATTGTTTATTGTTGTCTTACTTCTTGTTTGAACAGCAACAATTTTTTCATTTTCATTTTTATTTTGTGGAATTCGGCTTAAGGCGTCCGCATTAATATTAAATTTACCAGGTTTGTATTCTATTTTATAATCATACTCAGAGAGCTTGTGGTGAAAACGTACTAGTCTAGACGTTGGATCTTTTACGTTGAATACACCTTTTAGTGGTCGGTGGTCAGTGTAAACTACAAATGTTCGACCTAGAAGGTAGGTTCGAAAATTTTTTGTAGCCCAGACAATAGCTAGTAACTCTTTTTCAATAGTTGAGTATTTTTTTTCAGCGTCATTTAATGTCCTGCTAGCAAAAGCAATAGGCTTATCCTGTCCTACTGGTCCTTGGGACAGCACTGCCCCTAACGCTACGTTGCTAGCATCAGTAGTAAGGATAAAAGGTTGCGTAAAGTCAGGATATATTAAAATAGGCGGAGAAGTTATAGAATGCTTTAGGGATTCAAATGATTTTTGACACTCAAGATTCCACTTGAAGGTTGTGCCCTTTTTTAGTAATTTTGTAATTGGTGCTGCTAAATCAGCCAGGTTAGGAATAAACTTTCTGTAATAATTTACAAAGCCTAAAAATGACTGGACTTGTTTGACGTTTTTTGGTATAGGATAATCGGTAACACAGCTCGTTTTGGATGGATCAGGTAATGCTCCTGCCTCGGAACATTTATGACCCAAATATACCACTTCGCGGCCAAGGAAGTTACATTTTTCTACATTTAATTTTAAATTATTTTTTCTTAATTTATTAAGTACATTTGCTAATTTTGTATTGTGTTCTGATAAATTTTTGCCATATACGACTATGTCATCTAAATAGACGAAACAGTCAATACCATGCAATCCGGTAAGGATTCTTTATTTAACTCACTTTATTTTTTTACTTTTTAAAGCAATACTAATACTTTTGAATTTAATTATTTTTTACAAATATTTAAAAATACCGGCTGCGCCAATGTTGTAAGTTCGATTAACATAAATCCTAATTAACTTCCCGTAATAGGTTTATTTTCTAAAAGTAATTCCGTAATTGATAAATAATAAGACCGTTTCGCTTGAATACCTTTTTTCAACTCACTTTGATTTTACTTTTCTTATATTCTACGCTAATGTTTTACCTTCAAAAAATGTATAAATCGGCATATTTTGCTTAGCAAAATATTCGTTACATGATCCAATTTTTTGGATATATGATCGATTATATTTAAATATTAAATTTTAATTATTTGTGGGAACATCCGCCCAGGTAATTTATTGCTTACAAGACAATTTGGAATCGTGGGATAGTTGAATAAATTGGATTTATACAAATGTTGAAGGCACAACAATAGTTTCAACTTCACCATTGCTCAAAATCCATTCTGTCTCAAACTCATGATATTCAAAACAGGAGATTGAAAGTGATGGATTCCTAAAATTGCTAGAATATGTACAGCGAACTGTTAATGCTTCATTTTGAAATTCCATTTTAAAATGTCTGTAAAAAACATTTTCGCTTTCAATAATTCCGGCTATTTCAGATTAAATCTTGCCTAAAAGCCTATATAGCTTCATCAACTGTAACAGGCACACTTTCATATTCAGGGCTTTCTGTACCCAAGATTCCCCCTACATCATTAGCAGCAGTAATAGTAAGTGTGTTTGTTGTACTATTTGTTAAGATTTTAAATATAAGTTGAACCCCCACAGTTTCATTGTTTGGCATTAACAATGAAAACTCCATATTAGCATTACTATTTCTATCGAGATTAAGTGGTATCACACCACCAAAACTCACATTATACAAAGCTGTTATTAATAACAATGATAACAATTGTTTTAATGCATACATTTTGAAATTATTTATTTTTAATTAATTGCAGTGATGAGGACTTCCTTCTACTTCGGCTTCACGCTGATGAATGATAATTATTTCATATCTTTTGTGAATTAGATAACCGTAAATATAATTTCATAAGTTTTAGACAACACCGATCAGTTAAGTTAAAAATAACACATGGACATGTATCTGGTCCTGATGTTGTACTATCATAAGCCCATACACAACTTGAAAAGTGATGTCCATGAATCGAATAAATTATCCCCTCCAAAACAAATTTCTTCAATAAATTGTAATATTTTTCAAATTTCTCCTTATGTTCATCTAAAATCAAGTCTTCATATTCATTTAAAAACTTATTTGAAATTATTATTTTATGTATAAAATTATTCATTAAATATGATGATTCACTTTCAAAATCAAACTCAATAAATGATTTAATATCTTGAATATCTTCATGTGTTGGCATTGTGATTCTTTGGCACCAACATTAATTGTATAACTGAATGTTTGTAAAAACATTTTTAATAATTATCATCATCATTATTTTCTACAGCCCTAGCCGGCTTATAAAATTGCCAATCATCTTCATCACTAAATGGACATTTTGCTAGAAAATGATTATTTGCTTTATTGGACATTGCTCCACTTAAAACATTACACCTTATCCCAAGGTCCCCACCTATAATATAAATTAATCACAATACTATTTTGAATATCTAATTTAAATTTTACTGATTGCCTCAACTTTACAGTGTCGCCAAGGTCTAAATGAAATTTTTTTTATATTAGATAGATTTTCACCTTTCCTTAATTGTAAAATGCGACACCTACTACCATTTTCAGGTGTCATATATACTTCTATTAAATTTTGTGTAATATTTACACTCATAAAAATAAAATTTCTCCATATAGCTTGACATATACAATCTTTTATGTTTTCACACCAGAAGGTCACCTCATCGAATGACATATCAATTACAATTGATTAAAATAAAAGCAATAAATTAGATTTATAGGAAAACAAAACAATATAATTAGAACAGTGATAACTATATATATAACTTTAAAAAATCATATCAGCATAATGTTGACGTCTTATCATCAACATGGAATTCCTCACTACGTCACAACAATTGATTAAAATAAAAGCAAATAAATTAGTTTTATAGAAAAAACAAAACAGTGATAACTATATATAACTTTTAAAATTCATATCAGCGTAATGTTGAGGTCTTATCATCAACATGGAATTCCTCACTTCATCACATAAAAAACAATAATTTTGTTAATGAAATCCTTATCATAAAACAAAACAATAATTTTTATTATCAAACAATAATAATAACGATAACATTAAATCATTACTAGGTCATAATAAATTAGACGTAATGTTAACGTCTTATCATTAACATAGAATTCCTCACTATGTTACAACCAAAACAATAATAAACAATAAGAGGAGAACAAAACTTCTTCTTCTTCGTCATCAGCATAATCATCTTCCTCATCACAGCTATCACAATGATAGTCAGTATTATATTCATGCGCTGAATATATTACATAACCATCATCACGTTCATCAGTATTTGTTGAAACCATTGTTACATCATCATCTGAATATATTACATAATCATCATCATCACGTTCATCAGTATTTGTTGAAACCGTGGTTACATCATCATCGTCATCATCGATGGTAATGGTAACAATTTCTTCAAGTTGATTAGTTGGTTTAATTCTATGGAAGACTATAGTTTCATCATCTGATGAATCTATAGTCATTGTAATTTCATCTGTCATCATCTTGAATTGATTTTAGTAAACAGAAATTTTACTATTTATATGATTTTTTCATGGTCAAAATCTATTACTAGGTCATCAGGTTAAATTCATTCATAATTTCTTATCATCACATAATTTTTTTAAATTTCTTATCATTCGGGGTTAAAATAAAAAACGCATCTTTATATAATTTTAAAACATTTATTAGCACTAGATTAAAATTTCATATTCATATAATAACTAAGTAGAGATTTTACTTAAAACTAATTTATATGATCTGCCCAACTCCCCAGCATTTGTTATATAATAACCACCAGTGTTCATCTTTGTTAGCATTTCTTCAGATATCATATCATATATTATTTCATCAGGAAGCTCTGCAACTAATACATCACCAGACTTCGTAGTGATTTCTTTAATATTAATGATTTGGTATTGTACACCGGGTAACATATCCTTACAAGCGAGATTTTTTTTATAATCCAGCTGGTTGAATGCTTCCAAAAGCTGTTTTGCTTTTTCATCCAGCTTTTCTACCTCTTGCACTTGTCCATTGATTTTTGATGGTTCAAAGTATTCCTACATAAAAAGAATTAATATTTAAATTTTTTATGAAAAATCTATACTACTTACAGAGTAATACATTTTTAATGAATAATTAATAACTTTTTAATAAATTTGTTCACTCCTCTTGCAATGAAAAATTACTTATAATAAATATCCAAAAAATACCTTGGTATTTATACGATTTTTACTGGTAGAAAAACTAATTATTTTCCATATTTCATCACCCCATGTTGACCTATGTACATTCTAAGATTTTGAACATCCTCCTAACAACGATATTTATTTCAACATTTTATGCATTTTTTATTTTCAAACCATAAGAAATTTTGCTCCTGATAACAAACTCCAAAAAAAGATTAAGAGTTCTTATTTTTAATTATTATTTTATGAACGTTTGTTGACCTATGTACATCTTGAGATTTTTTTTAGTCATGATAACAAACATATGTAAGAAATTATCAAGCAAAGGAATTCCTTATGTTATTTACTGCCGCAACAATAAACCATATCTTCACCATCACAGTAAACCAACCAAATGTCCCAACCATAAAGTAGCTTTTTTCACCACCATCACAATAAACTTTTGTGAATTGAGGCACCCTGTGCTTCAATTCAAAACGGAAATTATAAAATTCCAATCAATAAATTATTAAAATTAATTATTTGAAAAACAAAAGAAAATTAATTTTAAAAAAAATGAAATTTATATAATCATTTTATTACTCGAAACTTAAGTGACTCGGTGGCTTAACTGGTACTATGGTCAACTGACAAACATTTTGTTCAGCGATCGATTCCTGACATGCGCAATATTTTTTATATAAAGAATTGCAACAAAAATTAATTGTGTAATTATTTATCGTACTTTTGTAATCTTATTTATTTATATTAAAAACTTGGTTAAAGAAATAAAGTAAAAAATCATCAAAATCGAAACAACCAAAGTGAAAAAATAACCAAAATGAAAAAAACGAAAAAGTGAAACAACCAAAATGAAAAAAATATAAAGACAAATTTTTTTTGTGAAATAACCAAAATGAAAAACAACCAAAGTGAAGCAACCAAAGTGACAAAAAATTATCAAAAGTGAGACAACAACGAAAGTGAAAAAATCCTCAAAGGTGAAACAATTAAAATAAATAAAATATAAAAGACAATTTTTTTTTTATAAAATTATTAAATTCTTTTATTTTAAAAAAGTATATATGTATGTATTACAAATTGTTGTAGTATATTATTTAGTTCCGCCGTCCTGTCCTATGGTTGGTGTATCGCTGCTTTACCATTTCTGCTCGCCATCATCCCCTGAGCCTCTTCTGCAATTACAACAAGATTTTCTGTAAAAAAAATAAATAAAATTCTAATATAAACTTACTCGCTAATTAAAGATGTTTTAATGTTGTACCTCGATTCTTCCGACTCCAACGACTCCGATGCTGGTTCCCGTGTTGCTGTTGTTGTCGTCGGTGTGATGCCTGAGTTGTTGTTGTTGGTTTCCTATTCTTTCTTGGTCGTCTTGTAGTTACTGGTATCAGCTCATCCTCCTCCATTGACATATCTGGAACAGGTACGGGACCAATATATTTTACTTGGACAGCACCCCAGATATTATTATTAAAAATAATTCTGCTATTTCGGTTATTTGTCAGCAGTTCGATTTTTACATCTTTGGTCTCCTGACCAGAAGTTATAATTATCATTTTTAACATTATTATTATTATATTTATATAATATAATGTATTAATTTTTTTTTTTGATTTTAGCTTTTCAAATTACTTTATCACTGAAATAATATTTTTAAAGTGATTAGAAATAAATTTCAACTTCTAATTTATACCCTATAAATGCTTACCTTTGCAATATATTTTCACACGTTTTTAAAAATATTGAATTAAATTTAGTTTATTATATTTATACTGAATGTACAAAAAAATATAAGTTCAATATTATATATATATATATTATATATATATATATGTATATATAATTATATTATTCTCAAAATAATATGTATATATGTTATTGATATAAATTTTTTAAGTAAATTTATATAAAATATCCTATTATTATAAGATGTAATTCTTTTAGCATACCTTAGCTTACAAAAAATATTCCCATCAGAGATATAATATTCAATATTATATTGTAATACTCAAGAAACATGCGTACAAAATTTTCACGCGCAAAAAATATATAGGTACACGCGCAAAAAAAAATGATATAAGATACAAACCGTAATTATAAACCTTTTTGCTTGATATTAAAAATAGTTTATGGGAAATTAAAAATAAAATTACTTAATTAGCAAAGACTTGAGATATTTGCAAATTTGTGTAAAAGAATATACTACTTTTTTGTATATCTACAAAATTGCATAAAATATAAACTTCATTATCGTATTTTATTTTTCTCTAAAGTTAAAGATTTTTTAATATTTTATAATTATGGTTTGTTACCCTATAAAATAAATTCATATATAAAAATATTTTATTGCATAATTTTTTACATGTACAAAATAATGTTAAACTTAACATTATAGGAAAACTTAAAATATAAAAATCAAGTTCAATTTATTTACAACTGTTTTCTATAAACACGTGTTTATTATCTTTGATAACAGGTTTTGTTTTTATTTTGTAATAATTTTAATTTATTTATTTCAAAGAAAATAAAAAATTCTAATTATTAATTTATTTTTATAATTTGAATTTATTTGATGTTAATTGAAATTAAAATTATTTATAATCTTCATAGAACCATTTAATTCGGTTTTTTGCAAAAGGTTGAATTTGATTTGCAAAAAGTTGAATTTGATTTGCAAAAAGTAGAGTAGCTATGGGAGTTCTGGCTCAATTTTACATGTGTTTTTATATGGGGGTCCAAAAGTACTTTTCATCCATCTCGCTCGCACATTTTGTTGCTATCTCGCTCGCACACAGTTGCAAGCACAGTTAACGCCATACACACACACCCATAAATATGCACATCCGCTCTCACCAACTCACACAAAACACACTTCATACATTCCAAAATTTATGAAAAGCTCTCTCACACTCTTTTTCCCAAAATTAAATTGACAAAAAGGGGTAATGATTCATGCATTAATCCAGTATTGATCAATTATTTCATATTACATTCCCTTTACATTGCATTAAAAAAAAAAAAAATCAACTTTTTTTGAATGATTTCACAATTTTGTAGCATATACATATATCTAAAATTAAAAAAAACAGGTATATACTCTATAATACGCAGTCGCTAATGAATAAAAGCTCTGTGATTCATTCTCACATATACAATTTATAAATAGAATGGAAAATGTAATACGACCACGACCGCCAAAAGATGATACAAAGTTAAACGTTATTTACACATATTCTTTAAAACAAAAATCTCAACTCGTTTTTGTATACTTTCTGGTTTTTCTTATACTTTAGAAATAAAATAATATCTTTAATTTTTTCATAATTGAAATACGATAGATAATATTTATTCATAATACTTCTTATCGCATTATCAAAAAAAAATATATTGCTTCTTATAGTAATACATGTTATTTTTTTGTGTATAAATAAATAAAAGCAATGCAATTCGATTAATTAAAATTTATCAATTATTATATTAGATTACCTATTTATAGCTAGATACACTCACTCCATTTCATATAATATATATAATGTTACATATAATATAAACATATTAAAATGTGACTGAAAAATTCTTCATGTATCAAACATTATTTTATCTTCGAATAGCATTTGACTTTTTTTATCCTAAGAATTTTTTTGCATATACTACTACATACAAATTTAAACACCAACTCACACAAACACACTTACATACATTGCAAAAATTTATGAAAAGCTCTCACACTCTTTCCCAAATTAAATTGACAAAGGTCAATGATTCATGCATTAATCCAGTATTGATCAATTATTTCATATTACATTCCCTTTACATTGCATTAAAAAAAAAAATCAACTTTTTTTTAAATGATTTCACAATTTTGTAGCATATACATATATCTAAAATTAAAAAGAAACAGGTATATACTCTATAATACGCAGTCGCTAATGAATAAAAGCTCTGTGATTCATTCTCACATATACAATTTATAAATAGAATGGAAAATGTAATACGACCACGACCGCCAAAAGATGATACAAAGTTAAAAGTTATTTGCACATATTTTCTAAAACAAAAATCTCAACTCGTTTTTGTATAATAAAGCCGCTGAAAATCTTCCCGATGCCTTTAAGAAATTCATGCATGAGTTCCTCATTTTTTTCACGACTGAATAAGTTGGTGAAAATGTACTTCCGTTTTTATAGCGATATGTTATTTTTTGTGTATAAATAAAAGCAATGCAATTGGATTAATTAAAATTTATCAATATTTATATTAGATTATCTATTTATAGGTACATACACTCATTCCATTTCATATAATATATAATGTTACATATAATATAAACATATTAAAATGTGACAGAAAAATTTTTCATGTATCAAACATTATTTTATCTTCGAATAGCATTTGACTTTTTTTATCCTAAGAATTTTTTGCAAATACTACTACATACAAATTTAAATTTTGAATTTTACTTACATTAATTTACAGACAATGACCGTTCACCTTGACCGAATAATCATAATATCTTTATTAGCTATGTTTTTGTTATTTGTTTGTATTAAATTATAAAAATCAAAAAAATATTGTCAAATTTCTAGTAATGCTTTATACAAAGTAGGAAAAAGTTTTGTTAACTTTAAAATTACAATATATTATTTTTCATCGATTTCACGTCTTTTTTAAAAATTGTGCTTGATATTAGCTTAAACTAATGCTGACTGCATGCAATTAATATTTCACTTTATTAATAATAATGGTACTTATAAATTCTAATATATTATATTATCTTGCTTTTATAAATATACTTTCTTATATTGTACCGTATTCATAAATTCTAAATTTTTGAAAGAGTGAAAACTAATAAAAACGGACTCAAAAATTTCTTCATCATATTATTATGTTGTAAAAATGTTTTTTTTTCATATTTAGTAACATAAAAAGTTAAAAATATATTTACTTATATGAATAATTATGTTGTGTATATACATTGCATGGTATATATATATTCAACAATACATTGACCAAATTATTACAATATTCGCATAAATAAAAATTTTTTTGATTTTATACATAAGTATATAAACTTTTTATAGTTTAATTTGCATGGAAAAAGGTAGTATGTGCATATCAAAAACAAAGTGCGCTATAGTTAGAGGAGTCATTATAGAAGTTTCACAAAACAAATTTGTAAAACATTTAATTCGTAAATATCGGAAATATACATTATCGTCACAATGTGTGAGCTTATATATATATATATATATATATATGCGAACAATCTGCAGTTATTTCTGTTTAACAGAGGACATGTGATATGATGATTCTATAATAATATTATCAGTTTTATTTTGAAAGTCAAAGTTGTTCATGTTTAAATATATATTAACTTTGAATTCATTTTTTAATATAGTATGTATGTATATCATATATATTTTTTTACAAGTTTCATTTTTAAAATCGTTTTTTTTTCATTATTGAATCTTACTTTTTCGGTATTGATATAAATATAAACTGATAACAACAAATTATTTTTCAATTTATAAATATTACTTCTCTTGCATTTTTAAAAAAGACATTACATAATTTTAAAACTAATAAATATATCATTTTGGATTCTAATATTAATTTGTGAATTATATATATGTTAAATATTTAATGATTATGAGAATATATAAATAGCCCATTATACAATTAAGTGAATCATTTTAATTTAACATGAGTAAAAGACAAGTTGTTGAAGAGCTCCACAAACGAACTCGTAGGAATTTTAAGAGACGTAGAGTCATCATTAGAGGATTTGACGATCTTTGGCAAGCTGATTTGGTGGAAATGGGAGCATATGCTAAACAAAATAAAGGATTTAGATTTCTGTTAACTGTTATTGATACTTTTTCAAAATATGCTTGGGCTGTTGCAATTAAAAATAAAACTGCAGAAAATGTTGCTTCGGCAATGCAATCCATTTTTATAAAATCCAAAAGATATCCAAAAAATTTGCAAACTGATAATGGTAAAGAATTCTTCAATAAGACTTTTACAAATTTGATGAAAAAATATCATATCAATCATTACTCAACATTTAGCTACTTGAAGGCCTCAATTGTTGAACGTTTTAATAGAACATTAAAAGAAAAGATGTGGAAAGAATTCAGCTTTAATGGTAATTATAAATGGCTTGATATAATACAGAATCTTGTAAATGATTATAATAATACGGTTCATTCCACTATTCGCAAACGACCATCGGAAATTAATAAACAAAATTCTAATCAATTGCTCTCCACAACAAAATTGCTGCACCTGCAAAATTCAGAATTGGCGATTCAGTTCGAATAAGCAAGTTCAAACATGTATTTGAGAAAGGTTACACGCCCAATTGGACAACTGAAATATTTAAAATACAAAAGATTCAAATTACCAATCCTACAACATATATACTACAAGATTATCAAGGTCACCTCATTGCAGGAGGTTTTTATGAAGAGGAATTAATAAAAGCTAAACATCAAGATGTATATTTAGTAGAAAAAATTGTAAAAATTAAAAATGATAAAGTTTTTGTGAAATGGCTTGGCTTTCCAGAAAATCACAATTCATGGGTAAATAAATCAGACTTATTATAAATTGAGAAAAAAATTTGTTGTTAGCAGTTTATATTTATATCAATACCGAAAAAGTAAGACTCAATAATGAAAAAAAATTTTTAAAAAATGAAACTTGTAAAAAATATATTTTTATATACATATGTATATGCACAACATAATTATTCATATAAGTAAATATGTTATTAACTTTTTATGGTACTAGATATAAAAAATTAATTTTTACAACATAATAATATGATGAAGAAATTTTTGAATCCCTTTTTTATTAATTTTCACTCTTAAAATTATGTAATGTCTTTTTAAATGCACGAGAAGTAATATTTATAATACAAATTTTAATTTTTATTGTATATGAAAAACCAAAAATTGATAATAATAAATTACATTTAAAAAATTATTAAATAAAAAACACGTTGTTATTATTATTATTATTACTCCAATAAAAAAATTCAAAAATATCTATTTAAAAAAAGTTGTAAAAATAGCCAGTTTAATAATTGAAGTTCAAAACATACTTTAGTAATTAGTAGTTAGAGTGTAAAATTCTGAAATTCATTGATGCAAATTTTATGTGTTATGAATATTAAAACAAATAGCAAAACAAAAATTTTACATTTACCATTTGTATTATATCAAACGGATGGATTTTGTTAAAATGAGCTAAGAAAAATAAAAAACAAAATACAATTTTTTAAAAAATCTTTAATTTTTATTTGCAATATTTTCAAAATGCTTAATAGTAATTACATTTATTTTTCATATATTTATTTATATGGATATAAGCCTATTATATTATTTAAATTTAATCAATATCCGTTATACTATAATGACCCCACGGTAAAGTTTCATACGAATTTCTTATTAAATATCTTTTATCATCATGGGGACTAAGGGCAACTTTTGTTTGAGTAATACTGCTTACATGATGTTGCTGACTCCGAATCAAATTTTGAGAAACTATTTTTTCAATATTATTATTTAAACATTCAACGTAGTCGCTAAAAGTTATTCTATTTTTTACAATATTTCTCTTTATACCCTTAGATTTTTTAATTTGATCTTTATCTTCTACTTGAATAGCATACATTTTAGATCTTAAACCGACAAACTCAGTCATAATACGACCGTTATTTTCATCTTTCATGAGACCCAAAACTTTTTTATTCACGAGGGGAATATTCCACTTATTATTAAGAGGATAGTCGCTAGTATCAAAGTAAGTGTGGCAATCAAGTTTAATAGTTTCGTAGAGATCAGAGCAAGTTACTTCATAAATAAGAGAATCTGTATCAGTATAGCAAAGACTACAATTAGAACCAAATTGAGGGAGCATATAATCATAATGAAAATCATATATTGTTGTTTTAGCCAAGTCGAGGATGCACATACCCACATAAATTGGTTTATTAAAATATATTTCAGTTTTATTTAGTTCTATAGCGATTAGATTTTCATTGAAAATAGTTGCGGCTTTAAATTCAGGTTTGGAAATAAGAGTTTCAGCACCATACCTGCCAAACCATTTTGTCACCAATTTAACAATGCTATGTTTCGGAACATTTTCCATAGTTTTACCGAAGACGGCATTATTCATAAGTTTAAACAAATTTTTCTCAAAGTCATTTTTTGCTAGTGTTCGAAGTCTTGTATTTAAATCTATGTACGTTTTAAGCCAACATGATTGATTAAACTGGAGAATTCTATGGATTTTGGTGACTTTTAGCCCATTATTGAGAGCTTGTTTTAAATTGCGGTTGTGAATAATATATTTTTTCTTATTATATAGAGTAGCCATAAGTTTTTTTTGTTTAGATCCTGGGGCACAGCTATGTTCTGTACAAAATGGCAGATCTTTATGAAGATTATGGAGTTCTTCTGGATATTCTAAATCAACCTCTAATATATATCCCAAAGATGAGTCATCTTTTATGTTTAAAACATTAAACTTTTGTGGCTCTTCCACCCACTTGAAACCGCTATATGGTAGGGGTTGAGACATTGCCCAACCGTACTGATTATTAATATCGTTATATATTAGAAATTTTGAAGGTTCCGAAGGGTCATATTTGCTATGTACATATTGTTGGCTTTGGAATAGCGCTTTGAACATTGACTAAGACCCCCTCGAATACCTCGCTCAATGAACATAAGCATATCAATATCGGTCAATAGCTCTAACTTAATCTGTGTGTGCTTAAGCATTGCATCCCATGTAAATCCTGGAAGTGTATAATAATGTGCGGGGTCAAGCCCATATGTTTGTTGACAACTCGCCCGAAATTGTTCGAAAATATCTGCCAAGAGAAGAACATCAGTCTTTAAATATAAATCAGAATATTCACCTAAATTTTGTATACGCAATTCAGTCCAAATTTTTTGCGCATGTAAATAATCTTCTGGAGATATATCTGAGTCATTTAATTTATTGTAAAATTTATCAATAGATGGTAAATAATTTTCAGAAAATTTTTCTGAAATATCAAAGTAGTCATATGGATATACACCTTTACGAGTTAGTAACTAAAATTTTTCTTCAGACAGATTTTGAAATTCTGATTTTAAAATGGGGAATGAAGTTAAATAAGAGGTTAAAGTATCAAGACCACTAGCCATAAAACGATAGGAGTCTATGAAACGATATTTAATTAAACAATCATCTAAATGTTTTGTGAATGAAATATATCGTTCCTTATTAATAGGTAATAAATTAATACTGCCTTCTAAATTCGATGCTAAGTTTTTAATAATAAAATGTGAATCATATCCGCTTAAATTGTGAAAAACTATGGGAACGGTATGAGTATCTTTAAAATTAATGTTACAAGCCTCATGTGCCGGACCGCGATACTTGCCGGTTAAGTGACAGTGATCGTGTACTTTTTTATCATTATCACTAAACGGGTTTTCACATATATGACAGAGTGAAGCAGATTTAAATTCCTTAATTTGTTCGCTAGTTAGCTGGTCTATGGGTAGATCACAAATAAAAACCGTTTCTACATCTTCAGCAAACTGTAGTAATTCGCGAACAAACCAATCTAAACAGTCCTCACCACGGTAATGTTTATAAAACGATAACGTAGAGTCATATGAGCATTTGACATAATAACCTATATTGCATGGAACATGATTTTGATACTTATTTCCATCACTTACTTGTTGTAATAAACATTCTAAATCAGCATAAATAATAAAAGGTGATTCAATCTTATTTTTAAAATTCTTAAATTCTAATGTTGATTGCTCTTTTGCAGGTAAACGAATTTTACAATTATTCAGGATCTTACAATCTTCCATATGTTTCTCCAAACCATTGCTACTATAGAAATAATGAAGACAACGATCGCAAAAATTTTTTTGACCTTTATGTTTGGAAAGTTGTGATGTTAAAAGACGCGATAGATTTTTAATCCAAGCATAGTGGTATTTTGTAGGTGCAGTCGTAGTTTCATTTTCTTCACCGTCATCATTGTTGTTGTAATAATCATCCTGGATCAATAGAAGGTTCACATGTTGATTAAGCTTCTCATTTGTCAAGTATGTTGGTAGAGTTATAAAATACTCTTTTTTTATATACTTCAAAATGTAAACATTGATTGAGATATTATTCAGCTTTTCAAATCTTGGTATTTGCTTAATAGTCATTGGGAATTGGATGTTAGTGAAATTTAGTATATTTGAATAGTGAGGGTAGCTTGTTGTACGGCAAGGATTTTCGGTATGGTATTAATATGGTATTAACTTTAATTGATTCATGTTTTTTTAATATATTGGTAATGCGGCGTTGAAATAGATTAGTACAATCTTCTAAAAAGTCTTTCGGATCTTTGTTGCGAAGATTTATAATCACCCCAGTGCGTATGCGCTTTTCAAAAGCTGATTGAACATCCTCCCACTTGACATTGTTACTCTTATAATTGATACGGTTAAGATGTGGCTTTTTATATCCTGATCCCTTTTGTAATCTCAACTCCTTCAATTGCGCTCGATATCCTTGTAATAAGCATAAACCATTACTTAAGCGGTTTCGCTCACCTGTAGCTCTTGAAGCTTTCATCATCGTGGATAGGGTTTTGATACCTTTTGAACACTCCTTAATATTTTGCTCTACTTTCTGCGATTTGTTTTTATCATTCTCAATTGACAATTTAACTTTCTGAATTATTGCATCCATGTTATTATAATTTATATATCGTTTTCTTTTATTTTTATTACACTTCTTTTTATATATACTAATTTATAAAGAGTTATAGAGTTAATCACTAATATTTGAATATTATAATTTTAAATTTTGTAAATAATTTTTATTTATTTATTTTTAGTATAATAAAAATACTAAAATATATTAAGAACTATGCAACAATTTGTGTGCCCAAACCAACAATTAGTTTATAACTAAATCTGATTGATCTGTATATCACATTATATAGCATCCATGAGAATCTGCAGGAACATCCATAAATAAATATATAATTTAAAAAAATAAAAAAATATAAACTATATCTAAAAGAATGAATAATAAAATACATACTGAAAAATTACGAGTTTCATTACGTTTAACTAATTTTCCACATATTCACCTTGAAATGAAGTACAAGTTATATTTTTCAATAATAAATATTTATTTACTTTCTGCAGGTCGATGACGTTAAAGAAAACAAGAAATACTAACATTAACATAATTTTGTAAATAGTAATCAACGTTTCACATTTATATATTTATATTTATTATATTTATTATATTTTTATTATATCATTACATTTACAAAATGTGGACAAAGAATAAAAATACAAATCAGTTTATCAAAAATATTTTGAAACAATTATGATACAATTAGCAAGAACTTGAAAATATTCATATAAAGAGATTATTCTTTATGATTAGTTAAGCTTATATCAAGCACAATTTTTAAAAAAGGCATGAAATTGATGAAAAATAATATGTTGTAATTTTAAAGTTAACAAAACTATTGATAAGGTAGATATCTGCTAGGTAGATATCTATGGTCAGCCATGCTAGTTGTGTTCAGCGAGGATCTATGGTCAGCCATGCTAGTTGTGTTCGTTAGTAATACGGTCACAGCCTTACCATACTTCGAAGTTGCAAACGAAAATTTCTCTATTTGATATAGTTTATCTATAATGAGATCATCCAATCTCGCATAGATAGCACTATCGGCTCCGGCAGCTGCTTCTGTGAATTTTGTTAAAAATGACTGTAAATAAGAGAAGTTTTATATTATTACAAAAAAAAAAAAAGTCAGGAACTTACCAATTTTAAATGATTATGACTATTTATTCTTCTGAACTGATAACTATTTTCAGAAATGTTCTGTATTTATAGCAAAAAAATCAGTCTAAAATATACTAGAATTTTAATTTATTCTGTAATATAAAATTTTAATTTATTCTGTAAATAAATGATTAAACCCAAAATTATTTATTATGCATGTTACTGTCTGATAACTTTTACTATTAATCTACGCAATATTTATTATGAAATATAGGTATGATTTAGTTTGTTCTGATATAATGTTTTTTATAATTTGTATTTAATAATAGACATGTAATATTTAATATGAATATTTTAAATAAAATGCAATTACCTTTTATATTTATTTGGTAGAACTGAAAAAAATAAGAACTATATTACAATGTTGCAAATATTCTTTAAAGGTACATTTGCATAATTGTTTTGGTTCTTTAATTCTTAGTTCAACACCATGTAATGGATTATTGCATTTCATAACTTTTAAAAATTAATACACTTATTACGTGTAGATAAATCAGTTTACAAAAATGTAATTTATATTTCAGCTTGATGAATTTTATAATGATTAAATTTTTTTTATTACTTTTTAATAAAAAGAACTTTATATCATAATTTTTTTTTGAACAAGTATTATCATAATTGTTTTGCTTATGGGATTTTCACCCCACCAATATGTAAAGAACTTTTGAATTAAAAACTTTTAAAAAATTAATATACGTAATGTTATGAATGGTCAATGATTTTAAATTTATCCAAGCAAATTATCTTTATAAACTACATTAACAATTAAACGTTTTATATTTATTTAATAATTTAATAAAAAATCTGAAAATGAGATAAATTTTATAAAATCAGATTCTATTCATATTATACGTTAGTTTATTATAAGACTTACTATAAAGTGTTACTATTTCAAAAATGTCACGGTTTTTAATTAAAAGTGAATCTAACATTCAAATTAGACGTTTTAATTTGAACGCACGAAAAGTAGAGTTTAACATTAAAGATGTACCCACAAACGAGAATCCAATTACGTGGATAAAAACAGCAATAGAAGAAATCGTTGCATATGCAACCAACGATTTGTTATCTACAGATCAAGTGGGTATTAGCTTTTGCGGAAACAGTTTTGCAGAACGAGGACCAGGATGAATGAGTTTTAGGCCCGCAGATACAGTTACAATGGAAGATGTCTGGGATTTAATATGTAAAATATTTCAGAGTAAATCTGAAGGAATGTCAACAGATACATTCTGCTTATCTGTGACAAGTGTAAAAATGCCGAAAGGGCAGGGAAAAACCAGGAAATATTTTTCATTTAACGAAGAATGTATCAAACATAGAGGTATTATCACAATAAACAATTCAGATTATTTATGTTTACCAAGAGCTTTAGTTGTAGCTATAGCTACAGTTGAAAATGAGAAGGATAAAGCTAAAATAAGAAAAGATACTGGTAAAATGCAGACCATACGTACAATGCATCTTTTACAAGAATCAAGAGTACAAATTCCGTCAGAAGAGGCTGAATAGAAGAACTACAGAAATTTCAAGATCATTTGAAAGATTATAAAATTTCTGTATATAAATATGGTTGTAAAGGAAGAGATGTTGTATTCCACGGAATTGGGGATTAAAAAAAATTAAATCTCCTGTATCACGAAAATCATTTTAATGTGATAACTTCGCTCACTGCAGCATTTTGTTGTAGTTATTTTTGTGATACATGCAATATACCATATAACACCAAAAATGCACATAAATGCAAAAAAAGCTGTAGCAGTTGTGGTCAATCACCACCCTGTACGGTAAATGAAACAAAAATTACATGTTGTCTGTGTAATCGCTTTTTTTAAAATAATATATGTTAAGCAATCATCAATCGTCAGGATCAAATAATAAGAGTATCTGTAATACCTTAAAACGTTGTCTGGTATGTTTAAAATGCTATCAAAATCAAAGACCCCACATTTGTGGTGAGTTTTTTTGTAAAATCTGTATATTACATGTCCCAAAAGAACATCAATGTTTTATACAGATTGATAATCGCATACCGATAACGAAAGATATTCTTTTTATTTTCTATGATTCAGAAACTATGCAGGAAAAATTATCTCGGAAAAAGTTCTTGATGTTGATATGATAAAAGAAATTAAACAACATGAACCAAATTTGTGTGTATATGGAAAATGGTGTAGTACGTGTATAAATATTGAAAAATTGTATTATTGTCAGAAATCTGGATTTTGTGAAGTAATAAATGATGTTATTAAAAAATTTTTGCAGGATTTATTAGCGCTAAGTAAGAAATTCAAAAAAGTAACTGTATTAGCGCATAATGGAAAAGCATTTGACCATCAGTTTGTTTTAAATTATATATTATTACAAACTGATTTAACACCGGAACTAATTATGCAGGGGACAAAAATAGTAATGATGAATCTTTGTAACATAAAATTCATTGATTCATTAAATTATTTCCCTATGGCTTTAGCACAGTTACCTAAAGCATTTGATTTAAAAACATAATTTAAAAAAGGTTATTTTCCACATCTATTTAATACAACGGAAAATGCAAATTACACAGGGCCCATACCTGATATAAAATATTATGATCCTAATATTATGAAATCTGTTGAAACGTCAAACTTTATAAAATGGTATGATGAAAATAAAAAATTGGTTTTTAATATGCAACACGAATTAGTTTCGTATTGTCAAAATGATGTTTCTATTTTAACTGAAGCATGTCTCAAATTCAGAAATTTGGTAATGAATGAGTGTAATGTTTGCCCATTTACAGAAGCATGTACAATCGCTTCAACTTGCAATTTAATATTTAGAAGAAATTTTTTAAAACCACAAACAATTGGTATTTTATCGCAAAATAGTTACTGTGAAAATAACAATCAATCAAAAATTGCTATACAGAGGCTGTTATGGGAGGAAAAAGCAAGAAAAATAAATATACAACATGCTTTAAATGGTAAAGAAATTTTGATAAATGGAGTAAAAGTTGATGGATTTTGTTCTGAAACAAAACAATTTTTTTAATTTTATGGCTGCTATTATCATGGTCACCCTAGCTGTATGAAACGTAATCGCGATAAAATATTATACAAAAACTGTAATGAAACATTGAACACAAGGCACGAGTCAACAGTTTCGAGAAGTCAGCGTTTACAATCTTTAGGCTATGAAGTCATAGAGATGTGGGAATGTAATTTTAGGAGGGAATTGCAAACAAAAGAGGAAATTGTATGTTTACACACACAGCCAATTTTAAACGCAGTACCCTTAAAACCTAGAGATGCGTTTTACGGTGGTAGAACTGGCAATACAAGGACCTATTACAAATGTGAAGATGGTGAAAAAATCAAATATATTGATGTCTGCTCTTTATATCCGTGGGTTTGCAAATACGGAAAATTTCCTGTTGGACATCCAAAACTATATATATTGGTGATGATCAATGTAAAAATTTGAATCTAGAGAATACTGAAGGCATAATAAAATGTAAAATATTACCACCGAATGACTTATATCACACTGTACTACCTATTAAACAAAATAATAAATTAATGTTCAGTTTATGTCGTACATGTTCAGAGAAGCTCTCTTTAACTGAATGCACACATAATGATGAACAGAAAGCATTAATAGGTACATGGGTAATCGATGAAGTGATTAAAGGAATAGAAAAACGTTACAAAATTCTGGAGATATAAGTATGGGAATACAATATCGAAAAATATGATGTTAATAAAAAAATAGGAGGTATTTTCACTACAATGATGAATAAGTTTATAGAAATGAAACAATCTGCTTCAGGTTTTCCTTCTATTGTACAACTGATGCTGAAAAAGAGATATATATTGAAAACTTTTTGCAAAATGAAGGTATACAACTAAAACAATCAAAAATAGAAAAAAACGGTGGTCTACGATCATTGGCAAAATTAATATTGAACTCATTTTGGGGTAAATTTGGTCAGAGGGAGAATTTACCTAAAACTTCAATTCTAAATCAGTCATCACAACTATATGACTTGATAGGTGATCCTGCCATTAATTTGAATAATGTTATACCTATAAATGAAAATAGTATAATAGCTAACTGGGAGTACAAAGAAGAATCGGCCCAAATATTAACAACAGCAAACGTATGTATCGCTGCTTATAGAACGGCTCAGGCGAGACTTAAGCTGTACAGTTATTTGGAAAAATTAGAACAAAGAGTACTTTACTACGATACTGATTCGGTAATATATATAAGTAAGCAGAATGAATTCGAACCACCAGTGGGTGATTTTGTTGGCGAAATAACAGACGAGCTAGAAGGTGAATTTGGTACAGGTAGTTATGTTACCGAATTTGTAAGTGGAGGACCCAAAAATTATGGTTATAAAGTTTTTTGCACAAACGATAATACCTATAAAACTATTTGTAAAGTTAATTAATTTCCGATCACATAATTTCCGACGAACAAAAGAACACGCTGTTTTCACAGTACCTGAAATAAAGAGATATTTTCCATCATCAACAAAACGCAAGTTTCTGGATGATTTTGACTCAGTACCATACGGATATAAGATAAAAAAATAATAAAATTAAATGTTGAATGTTAGTTTTTAATTTATTTATTTCTTTGTCATATATATTTAATTTAAAACAAAATGTTAATAAAAATTATTTACTTTATAAAATACATATTTGCTTGAGAATTTTATTTTAATATGTCCTTTTTATCTATCCATGAATTATGTGAAGCATCAAAGCCCAGCCATTTGACGAATACTTTTTCTCCTTTTTGTTTAATTATTTTCTCTACAAGGTAAGAATCAGCGTTTTTTGTTTGTTGTAGTTCAGCCTCATAAAAACCACCCAGTATAGGTTGTCCCTTATAATCAATCAAAGAATATGTTATGGGATTGGTTGAATTTACTTTAGTTATTTTAAAAAAATTTGTAGACCAATTTCGCTCATAACCTTTTTGAAAAGTTCCCTTGGATTTGCTAATACGTACAAAATCATTTACTTTGGATTTAGCGTTTTCATATAACTTTGGAATATTAAATATTCTTTCCAGTAATTGTTTTTCAGTTTTCTTCGATACTTGATATGGTTTCATTTTTATAGTTCGATGCCATGTTTGATTGTATTTATTTATTAAATTACCTATAATTGATATCCAGTTATAATTTCCCTGTAAACTGAATTGTTTCCACATATTATTTTTCAGCGTACGATTAAAACGTTCACAAATTGAAGCCTTTAGTTTTGTATATGTATGGTAGTGATTTATATTATGTTTTGTCATTAACTTTTGAAAATTACTATTAAAAAATCCTTTTCCTTGATCTGAATCAGTGGCGGACCGTGATCAAAAGTTCTGGGTGGGCTAAAGGAAAAAAATTTGTTATGAAAAGCAAAGATTTGAGGTTATTAAATATACAACCTTTTGAATTTTTCGTTTTAGTGAGTTAATCACATTGGCATCTAAGCTAATCATTAGTTAGTTAATCACATTGGCATCTTAATATGTTTTTCATTTTTTTTCCAATAAAAAAAATCATTATGCATATGCTATGCACACAAGAAAAATAAATCACATATACACAAAAAAAATTAGACACATTCAAAAAAAATCGAACTAAATAAACGAAAATCATGGCACACTCCATACATATTTGAATAGTTATATTTGTATGCAATTGTCTTAAGTTTTCTCAACTAAGAATAAAATTGTTACTTTCTGAAATTTATGATCGCCTGGTACTAATTTTAAAAATTTAGTTCTAAGGTGTGCTATAATTAAATAATTTTTTTTCTACTGAGGGAATTTAAAATATAAGCGATAAAATTATTGCTATGGGCTGCGATTTTCCAGCCCATGAAGATATATTTATTTATTTTTTAATACAAAATATTTATATAACGAAATAAATATTTCATGCAAATTTTTACTCTAAGGAATTATTCGTTCTAGGGGCTGCGATTTTCTAGCACACGATGATATATTTCTCTTTTTTTTTAATGAAAAATATTTCATGCAAATTTTCAGTATAGGAATATTTCTTCTATGGATAAGAGATTTTCTATCCCATGATATATTTTTCTCAATATAAATTTTTTAATATAGGAGAAGGAAATAACTCAACTCAATAGTGTTGATTATGAAATATGCGCGCCTGGTATTTTGGTTTAAAAAATTTTAAAATTGACACAATGGAAATTTTCTAATAATTTTCTGCAAATCATATAGCAATTACAAATATTTCGCATTTCTATGGGGAACACGTGGTCTTCGTGGGCTAGTTTAAATTAGCCCAGCCTGATCCATACAAAATTCAACACATACGCAAAATTGTTTTGTATAAAATTAGTATAATAAGGTGGGCAAATTTCAATTAGCCCTTGAAGTAAAGAGAAAAGAGTAGTTGTATTTTTATAATGAAAAAGTTATGTAGTGTTAGTATAATATATTTGTATTTTAGCGTTCATATTCATATGTAGATTTTAGATTATATTTTTATATACATATTATATTTCGCAGCGGTGGTGCACGAATTTCGATGGAAAAAATTATATACACGTATATTATATGACATTTATTTAAAAAACATTTGAATTTTTTTTGCTCATTTTTATAATATATTTTAAATGAATATTTTGTAGCATTTTCCTGTAAATTCAGGTTGGGCTTAGCCCACCCTGCCCAATATGACGAGCCGCCGCTGATCTGAATGAATATTATTTGGTATTTATTTACTTTTAGTAAAAATTATATTCATAGCGTTTGTTGTATCTACTCCACTTTTTGATTTAACTGGTTCTGCATGAGCATATTTTGAAAAAATATCGATAACTGTAAGAAGGTATTTATAACCTTTGTTAAATTTAGCAAACGGAATCATTTCTACTAGGTCAATTTGCCATGTATCATTAAGACCTTTCTGCTTCACTTGGCGCCTTTTGAAGTTTTTTCTTGCAGTTTTATGTAGCTCATCTACAATTAACTTTTCACTCATATTGATACGATATAACTAGATAAAAACTGTATTAACAGTCAGTATAAATACTTTCGCCGAGCTAAAAAGTACATTATGCAGAAAAGAATAATATTTGTTGATTTTCAGTTTGTAGTCGGTAACGGAAAACAAAATTTTGTAAAGGAGATGGCCACACTTAAACAGGGCTCTTTATTACCAGAGTTTTTTTTATTCAGACCACCTTATCCGCAACAGGAATTAAATCAAGAAACTATAAACCAAAATATCTACAACAATAGAAATGGTCTGGAATGGATGAGTGGAAACATTGATTATAGCAACCTTCCGCTAATATTAAAAAATTTGGAATCATATACCATTTACATAAAAGGAAAACAAAAAAGAGATATTCTTTACAAATATTTACCATTTACAACTACAGTAGTAGATTTAGGAGACGACATTCCAAAATTGAATGAATTACAAGAATACAGTTCTTATTGTATTATTCATTCACTGAACCAATCAAATTTTAAGAGATGTGCTTTAAAAAATTGTTTTAATATGTATAATGTATATGCTCAAACATAATAAAATTGGTTATTAAATAAAAATTTGTTTTTACTCATAAAAAGTTCAATATTAGACAGTCTTTTATCTAATTTAGTTATAATTCAGATATCAGAATGGAAGGATGCACAGTTAAACACACAAACTTACCTCTTGCTTATCATTATTTTCTCAATAATGATAACACATCAACAATTTCATCAGGTTTTCATCCATATACTTTAAAACCTCGCGACCTTAGGACAACAAGGTTCTATTTGCACCACTGTACATTTTGAGTAATCGACGTTGCAATATTAACAATAGGATATTTTATATTACTTGATTTACAATCACAAGACTTTCTTCAACGGAATTTTGTTATTTTCTTGCTGATTTTTATCATTCCAAAGCTGTACCAATAAATTGTACATATTTCTAGATATTTATGTCTGAAAAAGCAGATAGAACTTTGATACTCAACGTTAAGACTGTATAGCGTGAAATACCAAAGTTATAAGATCCAAATAGAACTTTGTGTTACTATAAGAATATTATTAGGTCAATTACAACTTTGTTGCAGTTATTTTTGAATAAAACAATATATTTTTTTAAATAAAGAAGTTATGACTATAAGTCTTTTTTATTCATAAAAATAACATAAAAAATATAAAAGGCTATAATTCACAGCGCCTGTTTTCTTAAAATCTAATTAAATAAAAAACAATTAATTAAAAATAATAAAAACAAAAATAGTTAGGCTTTTAATTCACAGTGCCTGTTTTCTTAAAATCTAATTAAATAAAAACAATACAAATAAAAAAACTAAAACTTAAAAATAGTGGGCTTTTATTCACAGCACCTGCTAGTAGCAGTGTTAATGCGTTACTTATTATTGTCGGTAATTTCTAAATCGTCAGCTGAATAAAATGCGAAAGAGATAAATAATATTAGAATAAATACAAATTTAATTTTTTTTAAAATAATATTACCTATTTTAAGAATAACTTTATAATAAGCTATATCAACTGCGCTCATATATTTAAACATCGCTACCAAATGTTTTTCTTTTTCTTTGGAAATTACATTTCTTGTTGAAATACTTTCGATGTCGCTCAAAATTGGTATTGGTATTACAGCTTTATTATTGCGAGCTCGTGTTGCTGTATTACGTCTAATGTTAATAATTTCCATATTTTTAATCATATAATCATAAGAATATTCTATTTCAAATTGATTCTGTGTCAATCTTAATATTTTTAATGTAGAAAATGGTACTCTTTTGTAATCAAAACATATTTTTGCATATTTACTAAAGTTCATAAAATCACCTGGTTGCATTTGAATTATCACAAACGGTTTTCTACAGTTAAAAGTTTTAAGTAATCTTATAAGTCCCATTGGTGAAAAATATTCATTGATGGATAAATGTTTTTCAATTGGACTATGTGCATTATCAACTTCTTGTAATGCTGAATGTCCGGGCAGAGAATATTTCATTAAAATACTTTCTATATCAGGATGCGTCTTAAGAAAGTGTTGCATCGCTAGTGTCATGATGGAATTTTTGTTTTGAGGGACACAAGAATCACTCCAAGTAATTAATTTGGTAATATTGTTGTCCTCTATGACTTTTTCAAGTATTTTATATAGGGCAGAAGCAATGTCATTGCCACTCCTTCCACCTGTATATTCTGTCCATATAGCACAGTAAATTTTTTTTGTGGTCGACAAATGTGCAGTAAGGTTATAAATGCTTAACTTAGAGTGGTAAAACATAGGTCCGATTTCTGCCCTTGGGCACGATAAAACATTTTCCAGATCAAAAGTTAGAATTGGAGTTCCAGATTCCTTATCTATAGACTTCTGTTCTCTCAACATTTGTTTTAGATTAAAATGATTTTCATATTCTTTAATCATTTTATCATTTAATACTTTTTCTTTCTCTGCCACTGAAAATCTTTCACATTTTCCACATCTATCGGATTTCGGACGATGGAAATCTAAATTAAAGTTTGTATTTAAAACATACCTGTAGAAACTTTCTTTTACAGGATCATCAACCTTATCTTGGTATAAACTATACATTTTGGAAATATTCAAGTTTGGATCAAGATAACGCTTCGATGTATTGGCACGACAGTAATGTGATTCTATAGCCGGGAAAGAAGTGATATGAGCTTTGATTTCTAATATTTTACTTTCAGGAATTCTTTTTATAGATTTTGAACCGCTTTCATTCTTTTTAGCTGTTCCGGTTACAATATGTTTCGCATTGTGTGTATTATAAACAGGCTTTTGTGAAATGGCAAAAGTTCCTAGCCAATAAGATTTGCGTACTTGTATACGATTTCCATTTATATCAGCAAAAAATGAATAGGAATAGTTTCGACGAGAATCACCTGATATCTTAGTTTTGCGGTTCGTCTCAATTCTGGCAGTTGTTCTTAAAATATAATCCGATTTTCCCTGCTGATTTAGTGAATAAAATGTTTGAAATAGTTGTTCGCGTTCAGATTTGGTTAAATTTTTTTCACAATTAAACCTACAATTTAAAAAACAATCCTTTTTGGATATTATTTCTTTAGCAGGCACTACTTTACCACGAGAACTGACATACGTTTTTCCACTTTGATATTGTCTTTGGCTAACATTTCTCTTCCACATTTTCTGCTTGGTTTTACGCTTACGTGTTTTAATAATTTAATAACATTTTTTAATTGATTTTCAATAAAATACTTTATGGATTATTATAAATTGAATAAATAATTATACTTACAATTAATTTCTTTTCTTCATCATAAAAAAAAACGTCTTTTTAACAAAGAACTGAACACGAGACTGACCAACTGTCAAAAAATTATAAACCACAAGGTTCCAACTACAAAAAAATATGTGACTAATTTGACCAACAAAGTTCTAATTACAATTTTTTTTTACGTTATGTTCTATATACATATTTTCTCAAGTTTTTTTCGGACGCAAAGTTCTATCTGGCTAATAGAACCTTGTTAGCCAAATCTCAATAGCAAATATATGAATTTGGAACCAAGTTGAACTGAGTATCTGGCAAACCGAAAGAGATAGCGTATTATACATATCGGCAATCGAAAGAGCGTCGTCGATTTCCTATTAATGAATGTGTAACTCTGTTTTGACAAAAATGTTACTTAGAACCTTGTTGTTACTTAGAAACAACTGAATAATGGCGGTAGGTCAACAAAATCAGGGATTTTATAAGCAGTCATGCATATTTTAATTATGTAAATGAAATATATGTAAGAGATTATGTAGCTGAATATTTTAAAAATTGTAAAAAATTTAATGTAACAAGTTTAACAAAAGAACATTTATTTTTAACAAAATTTAATACTTCATTTAATTTTCCGAAACTTTTCATAGAAATACCTTTGTTATGTGCTGAAAATATAATAAATGAATAAACAATATTTTTTTTGTTTTTTATTTACAATTAAAAAAAATACATAGCTATTTGTTACTTATTAAATAAATTTAAACTTTGAAAATTTTACGGAACATTTTTAAAATAAATTCATCATTGTAGTTGAAATCATTGGAACGAAAGATTCTTAATAATTTCTGCATTGAAATCCTCCGACATCGACAATATATAAAAACACAGCAACAATATCCACATACATCTGAAAACTCTGCTTGTAAACGTTTTGAGTTTCTTATGAAACATTTCTTCCTAGAATTCTGATTGATTTTTCTTATGATATTTGTTTTAATTGTTTGATTTCCATAAGAATCAAAGTATTCGGCACACCCACTTTTTGCAAAATTTAACACAAACCAGTGTAGGCCTGGTTTTGTGTCCGGATCTGAATTAACAACAATACAAAATGGTTTACGTTTTATTTGTTTTGGTATACGATTAAATGCATACACGCCCCTAAAACAAGTTTTTGTGTATTTATTCTTCCGAAGAATTTTTGCAATCTGTTGCGTATTCATGTTGCTCCGTTTAACTTGAAATATCGTAAATTTTTTAGCTACACTTCACATATTGAGATAAAAATTCTTTCTTGTCTTTTCCATTAACCAATAGTACATCGAATTTGTTTAATTTTTTGTTTAAATTTTGTGTGGTATTCTCGTTGTATAAATTTCCATTTGTAGCACAATTTTGTGTATCTGCTGTTAGTTTTGCTGTAGGGTATACATATTTATATTCGTAATGTACTATCTTATTTGATTCTTCAATTCCTGCTATTGTGACTTTACGCCCAAAATGAATAAATTTATCGCGGACAAATGATACGTCCACCAAAGCATATGATAGTACTTTATTATTTGTCATATTTGCGAAGTATAACGTACAGCATTCAACTGTATAATAAAAATTATTGCAATGTGTTGTGCTATTTATAAATTTGTGTACACATTTAGATTTTTATCGATTTCTAACGATGCATCAAACTCTCCATAAACAATACATGTTAATGTTGATGATAGTGAAGAACTTAATTTTGCTTCAATTCTCACCGTGCCCTGATTTAACAAGCTTAGACATGTTTCGTTAACTGAGTCGTCAGCCGATAAATCAAACGCTAATATTGTGTAACCCTTTCCAAAAAGTTCTCTTGTACTTTGATGGCCTTTATTAGACTGGTGTATTCCTGTACCTCTGAATAATGTTAAATATGCTCTGGTATTACTAAAACTGTCAGAAAAGTTGGTTTCAATCGGTGAATTAGGGGTTTGTACACCATTTACATAAAGTTGAAATTGTGATAAATTATTGTGCTCTAAATAATATGGATTTTTTTATCTTTTACCATTGAAATTCTCATTATTTACCATGCAAGATATTTATGTATTTGGTAATTGCCCTATAAATACATTATCAAGTGAAATGTTTGAAGTATTTGCTGGTATTGTAAATGTTTTTATTTCACCCCTTTTGTAGTGGTATTTTGCATTAGTGTTTGCAAGAATAGTGTTATGAGCCAATAAAATATTAGGATTAATTGTAACATGTTTCATATACAGTGCTTCATGAATTTTTAAAAAACTTTCTTCCGTATCACTACAAAATAAATAAAAATTTGGCTTTTCTAATGTTAACGAGATTCTGACGTCAACATTGTTTAGCAGTAAAGTAGGTGTGTTAAAAAAGTCTACATGTAATTTACCCATTAGCTCGACGAATCCTGAATGATTATACATTTTTTGTCTTGTTTTGGCGCCTGAATTATTAAAATCATTAAGATTTGGTCTATCAAGTTCCCATCCGGCTCCCTCCAAATGAGTTGTACTAGCATCTTTTCCATAATTTAGTAAAGATATTAAATAGCTTTTGTAATTGTAAAAAGAATCAGAAGGGGTTACATTTTTTCCATTTAATGTAACATTTACTTGCTTAATCATAGAATGTAACAAATTATTCACTACACCTGGTTGTGGTATAGCTTTTTGATCGGCACCAGTACCTGTTTTATCAGCAGAACTCCATTTTGTGCAATCTTTTTTTAAAATTTGTACTTTAAATTTAATATATGTTGAAGACAGATCTCTATATGTATCACCATGACCAAGTGAGACAAATTCTATTGTAGAAGGTGATGCATCCAGAGAGGCTAATGGGTTACACACAACTTCTTCAGAGCGTAAAATACTTGTTTGTATAGGTGGGGCTGCAAAAAGATCTAGTTCTGATTTCATACACTCCACAACGGCCAGAATACGTGACTTTTTTTTATTTATTTTTCCAACTCGTTGTATTCTTTGCCTTTTACTGATTGAATATAATTTTGGTTTTACACGTCTTTTTATAGTTTTACGTTTTCTTGTTCTTTGTAGTAAATTTTTACCACGTTTTCTTTTTCTACCGCTACCGTACATTGAATGTAATTGATTAATTGTTAAAGTTCTCAAATTTTTCAATCCTTCTTTAGCCTGATCTTGAAATACTTCTTTTGGATTACCACCTGACGCTATATCAGATAAAATATTGGCTCCAGTTTTTAAAGCCTCGTCTTTTAGTAAATTTAAACCAGTGAACAATTAAGGTTTAATAAAACGAAATAAACTTGCAAACAAATTTCCAAGACCACGTCCTCGTTGCAATGTTGAATACGATTGTAACAAAGGGCCTATTTCATTTATATTTCCATCAGCTTGTGATGAATAATATTTAATGTATTCCCGCTGCACGTTTGAATTAAACGATGACCTTTTATAAGATGTATTTATTTATGTATACTTTTTATTTTAAAATCTTTTAAAATGTAATATAATTTTTGTCGGATTGTAGTTTAACACAAAATCTATTTTTTTACCATACTGATCAGAAATATTAATGGCAATAGTCTCAAAATAGTCTCAAAAATAGTCTCAAAAATCAGAAATTTCTACTGGTACGTAATGTATATTTTTAAATTCTATATTATGTTGTTTTCTACATTTATTAATATTTATTGCACGTAAAGCTCGTATTTGGTTGTTCCCAAAAATTTCTGGTTGAATAATATCACTATATATATACCATTAACATACCACTTTTTTCATCACTATACGATTTTATAACACGATTAAATAGCTCTACCATTGTTTTTTTGTAATTACCAATATTTTGTTTTTGTTGGAAGAGTTCTTTAAAAAAAATGATACAGTATATTCAACATCTGGATTAAAAAAATAATTCTCTTTGTCGAATGATCTCGATATTCGTATATATTTTAACTCATTTGCAGCAGTTACAGCTTTGTATTCAACTTTAAAAGTGGAGTCATCTGATAAGATGGCTAACACTTCATTATAAAATTGTTTTAGAACTTCATCGCGTGTATAACCTTCAGATAGTGTTATATTGTTAATAGCGTAGGTAAAAAATTAAATTTCCAATCATCATACTTAAATTTAGCCTTTTCTTTAGGGTAAAATGTATACCCCAACCGTTTTTTTACTATTTGCTTATTTCTACCTCCATAAACTTCAAAAACACCTAATGATATAGTAGCCGAATTTGATTTGTCGTATTCATCAGTTTGTAGATAGTCTTGAATACAAATTTCGGAAAGCCCTACCTTCCATTCACCTTTTGTTAAATTCAAATGTGCTGGTATTCTATTTTCAAAAGCTGACAATGTTTTATCAGGGAAAAAATTTATGGAATCATTACTAAATAGCGTAATATAGAAATCAACTCTTAAATTCATGATTGGTAGTGCTATATATTTTTGTTACTGTAGCTTATTTATATGAAGTCCAGTAAGGCGGAGTAGGAGATGGTTTATACTGTTTGGGTGGGGATTTTTTTATAGGTGTCAGTTTTCGTTTAGTTGTTGTTGTTGTTGTATTTCTTTCATTAGGATATCTTGATAAAATGCTAGGTCTTATAAATGAACCTTTTGTATGTAGTCGTTGTCTTGTATTTATAGGTGATTTGATAGGTGGTTGTGTAGGTAATGCAACTGTAATAATATCACCTGTATTTGTATCAAACATTTTCACATTAGCATTTGAAGACAATCTTTTAGTTAAACGCTCATTAGGTAATGTCTGTGTGAGAGCAAGATCAGCTGCGTCATCATCATCCATGCCGAATTCAATTTCCATATCTTGCTGCTCTCCAAATCGTTCCTTTTGTTGTTGTTGTTCTTTTACAGGGTCAAAGTAAAAAACCTCATCATCGTCAAATTCTAGCTGTTGTTGCTTAATATTATTAAAATTCTGTATTTCAGGTTCATAAGAAGTTGATTTATCTTTTAATAATTTAATTTTTGTCTGAGTTTCAGCATTTTTACCTGTTGTATTAAAATTATATACTTTTTTCTGATCAACTGGTAACATCAAGGATGCTCTCTTTTGATTACTATATTTTACTAAATTCTGTCTTAACATGTACCATTTTTGAATGGGGTTTAAAGCTTTATTATGTAAGAGTTTTTCGATATTTTGCTTTAAAATATGCAAGTTATTTTCATCATTCAATAATTTTTTAAATGTGGAAAAAACTTCAGGTGGTATAACTATCATACGTTGCATATTATTCATTTTTTGATTGATAATCACCTATTAATTTACCAATTATTCCAGATAACACTGTTCCAATTAAAACAGGTAAAAAGCCACCCTTTTGGATAAGTATTCGTCGTTTTGCTTTTAAATTTCTTTTAGTACTGGTATTTTTATGTTTTTTTAAAAATGATAAAACTTTTTTCGGGGCTTGATTATTGCCGTTCAAAGTATTAATAGCAATTTCAGTTAAAGCCTTTATAACATCATCATCACTAGGGTTTGCAAAAAACCGGACTTTTCAAAAACCGGTTAACCGATTTGCAAAATACTAAAAAACCAGTTTAAACCGGTTTTTTTTTTATTTAAAATTTCATAAAATTAAAGTACAAAAATATAAATGTTACTGTTTTTTATTTAAAAAATAAAACTTTAAAAATACAAGAGCGTTTAATGACTTATCATTTAAACGAGTTCTTAATTTATTACATAAATTTCCAGAAACAGAAAATGTCCTATCTGCATCAGTTGAAGTTGGTTTTACAGTTAACAAAGCCTTGTATAGTTTTTCTAAATTGTTTGTACGCTTTCCTGATAGTTCAAATACAGCATATTCTTTCTTGAATAAATTTAAATTAACAATTTCGACTGCCGGTACTGTTCTCAAGACTTCTTTTTGAATAGCTAAATTTAATTCTTCACCCAGTGAGATTTCGGAATTATTTAAAAGTGTAGTATTATTATCTGAATTTTCAATAGTACAATGAGAAGATGTTTCATATAATCTGTCCATTATCTGCTTACCGAAGTTTATAGTTTCTGTTTTTGATAGATAAGGAAAATTTACTTTGTGTTGAGCTTGAGACTTGTTGAAAGGATCTTTTAACAATTTTACTACATACGTTAAATTTATATTTCGACGTTCCAATATTCTTTTTTTAAGAGCAGAAAATAAATTTTGACTGATTTGTGTGTTTAATAAATCCACTTTGTTTAACATAAATAAAATAATTGTTTCTGATAATATTAATGTAGCATCCTTCCTTCCCAAAGCTTCAGTCGCTACATGTACTGGTGAAAGTGCATCGTGAACATTTTTAAGCATTATCTCAGAAATATTATCAAGCAAATTTAGTTGCTGTAAGTCCTTTAAAGATGCTTTTATACAGTCGAAGAGTTTGAGAAATCTTTCTATCATATGAAGTAAACTGTTCCAGCGTGTTTGGCAGTCCAAAATTAATTGTAGCTCAATATTCAATTTTTCTTTTACATATTGTTGCAAAATTGTATTTCGTACTGGTGACCGTTTAAAAAATTTGACTACAAATCTAACTGCTTTAATACAAACATGTAGCGAATAATTTGAGTATCAGAGTTCAGCTACATTTTCTGTTTCCGTTTCTTCGAAATCTTCATAATCAGATTCTTCTTCATCTGCTTCTAAACTTTCATTTTGAATACAACCTGATTTGTTTTTATATAAAAAAGTATCGATAACGGCTAAATGAATACCGTGATTCATACAAAGAACAATTTCAGATTCACAGTCTTTACCAAATTTTACATTTACTGTTGCTCCATCACATGTTATAGCTACAATTTTGTTTTTGATATTCAATCCAAATATTAAGTCTTTCCTCGATTAATTCTTTGGTTCTTTGTGAATTACAGCTTCCCTGGATACGCACCAAACCTAGATTAAATTTATTTCCATCGAAATCATGAAGGTTCACATTGAGATACCTTCGTCCACGCAGACTAGTCCATTCGTCAAATGTCGTAGAATAATTGTCATTATTGGAAACTAATTTTTCTTTCTTTTTATAGAAGTTTACAATAACCTGCATTACACTGTTTTCAGATTTTGGACATTCGTAACCTTGAGCACTTAAAGATTCACGTATAAAGGTTGATTTTGTAATTTGCCTCACTGTAAGACCATCTTCACATGCGAGTCTAGCAAGAATTTCTTCCAGGCTGATACGACGTACGAAGTCCAAAATAGATGAAGATCTTACTTTTTTGGGTGCTATAGATTCCGAATCTAATTCACTGGTTTGCTTAGCTATCAAATCAATTTTATGCTGGCTTCTTAGATGACTAATTAAAGCTGATGTTGATCCTCCTTTACATTGCACTACGTTTTTGCAATATATACAAATTGCTCATTCGCTGTTTGGAACTTTGTTATAATAATCCCATGTTGTACTCTTTTTTGAACTCATCTACGAAATGGCTACATTTTATTTTGTGTTTATATATATTTTCAAATATGAATTACCTTATATTTAACGTAAAATAGTATAATTTTATCACTAGTTAAATTTGAAATATTAAAATATTGTTTTTGTCCGCAAATATTCCAGTATTGCAAATTCAATGTCCATATGACATTCACATATGATTAATGATTGTGAAATTGTTATGTTATTTAATGCTGTCATTTAATACTGTCATTTTATCTACCCAATAAACCAGAATTGAATCAAATCTGCGCGCTTCGATATTTTTGATTTTTGTGTGTCTTTAATCATTATTGTAAATGAATAAAAACATTTGTTTTTGTAGAAAAATTAATTTTATAATGTATCAACAAAATATTTTACAGAATTAAGAAATTTAATTCATTATAAAATTAATTAAATTAACCGGTTTTTACTCTTTAAGAAACCGGTTTTAGGTTTCCAAAAAAAATTCCCGAAAACCCGGTTTTTGCAAACCGGTTTAAACAGGTTTGCAAACCCTAATCATCACAGGTCTTTAATATGCTACTACGAAGTTTTTATTCGGTGTTTTTAAAAGATGTAATATATGTCGGTTTCTCTTCAATCGTTTCATATTTCTCGCAATAAATTTTGTTATTGAAATCATTCGGAGTACAGTAACAAACACAATAAGCTGTTTCAAATATATTATTCCGTATGCGGTATAATTCACTTATGTTCTGCGTTATGTCCAAAACTATATAACCATGAGGACATGCTGTAGGCTCATTATATACTCTTACAAATTCGCGTGTTTTCACTGGAAAAATTTGTCTTGCCAAAGGTAAGATCTGTGATCTGTCACGAGGATTTTTAAATAAGACCAGATATTTTGCATTTAGTGAGATATCACGACAATACTTCCCCTGATGAAAAATATTTTGAATTAATAAGATAATTGACAGATTTTTGTGGTGAGAACCTTTTGTAAATAACTCGCACACTTGTTTATTATACGTTTCGAGCATCAAATCATCTAATACAATTAAAATATTGTCTTCATTTTCATTTTTTATTTCTTCCGGTATATTATTTAACAATTCTATATTATCAAATGGTAAATTCCTTGGAACAGCTACCAATTCAGGGTTGCACCACATTATTTTAGTTATATTTGGTTTGATTAAGTCATTGTGATGCTGAATTATTTTACAAACAAAAGTTGTTTTTCCACACCCTGAAGGACCGGAAATAATCATAGTAAAAGGGTGTATAAAAGAAATCATAATTTTAAATTTTCCATTCTTTTTATAAAATTATCATAAATATTTTTATGTTTTTTAATAATTTCCAATGCTTCTTTATATCTGAATGTTATTGACACGCAAACACATGTATCAGGACGTGATATCGTGTTATTATCAGACCAAACACAACTTTTATAATGCTCACCAAATTGTGTCTTATTTATACGTTCTTTATTAAGTAATCTCAATTTTTCAATAAGATTCTCTAATTTAACTAAATTATTATTGTCAAGAAAAATTCATATTTTTTAAAATAAAACGAAATTACCTCAATATCTGCTGTTCTCAACAACATTTTTAACACTCAAACAAGCAAAATACATTTGTCAACAAACACCACAACACAAAATAACAAAACGCACTCAACTTTTATCAATATCCATGAGCTAATACTTTAACTTTATATGTCTCCCATATATATATATATATATATATACACAAAAACCAACCAACCAACTACAAATTCCCACAAAACGCACTCAAGCACACCACCCCTCAATTAACACCTATTAACCTTACATTACACACCTATTATATATATATTTATACACAAAAACCAACCAACCAACTACAAATTCCCACAAAACGCACTCAACCGCACCACCCCCTCAATTAGCACCTATTAACCTTACATGACACACCCATTAACACCTATTAGCGAGACACACCCACCAATTAACACCTATTAGCCAGACACACCCACCCATTAACACCTATTAGTCACATGCGCATGTACATTAGTCACGCATGACTGCCATTTGGTTCCCACGCTCATAAGACGCAATGACTACTGGCCGCACCACGCACTGTCATGCCTTCTGAGGGTTATGAGTCATAAGGTGCCGGGTGAAATGCCCGTTATGACTCGATCGGTACCCACAGAGAGTACACAACCGGGAACGTTCCGTTGCACGAGGCTGAGTAGCCTGGCCGGCCCGGTCGACCGCAACCTCCAAACGATTCCTCGATGGGCTCGACATCAAATCCTTCATTAATTTGGTCCCCCATCGTAATAATCTCCGTTCTTACATTATCTTCAGTTGTTATATTATCTTCGTTATACTCAACTCTTTCTAATAAATAGGAAAATAATTATTTTTTTTAAGTAATTTTGGGTATAAAATTTTTAATACATACCAATTATTTTAAACCTGTGAAGGATAACAATACATCTTTTTAGTTTAAAAAAAAAGGTAAGTGAAGGATAAGGTTAATATAAATTATAAATCATAGTATATAAAATAAAAAAATAATGACAAAATTTATATAATATAAAATGAATACTTACTGAAACGACATTTTACATAAATTTTTCACTATTACTGCACTGCTAAGTAAATCAATACTGAATTAATTCTTTAATAAGGCGTTAAAAAACTAATTATGCATCCAAAAAATGCATTGGATAGCACAAAACTATCAATTTTTTTTCTCTTCATACAATTTTTACACAAAACCCCTAAATGAACAAATACATAGTTGATTGTGTTTTCAATTATGTATATAAGAGATTGTGTGCATTAGTAAACATACTTTAAGCTTATCGCATACATATTATACGATTTTTGTTTTTTACAATTTTTACGGCGAGCGAAATAAGGTGGATTTATATGGGAAAGGAAATAAGAGAGAGTTCATTTAGAATAATTAATAATTATGTATCAATTAATACATAGTAATTATGTATCATTAATAATAAATTCTTTATATATCATGGTTTTCTTTTGGATAATTAAAATACTACAACATAACACATACATTTTATTGTGATATGTGGTATAAAGTAAATTGGATTTTATATGTTTTACTATCTAGATCAGTGTTTCCCAATCTTTGATGTGAAGCGACACATTGTTCAAGGTAATCGAATTAAGCGACACAGCTAACAAAAATGTCCATATTTCGTAAGAAAAAGATATTTTAATTAAAAAATATATTATTATCTTATTTATAAAATTTTGATTACGGAATTAAAAAATATAAAAAGTAAAAAATTAATGTGCAGTATGCGCCTGATGTTCTGAACATAGTTTTTTATACGTGGTTGAATTTTTGACAAAGCCACTCTTAATTCGTCTTCTACAGATAGCAATCTTTCTCGCTTTTTACACTTTATTTCGTTGAGTGCAGAAAAAGCTAATTCACACAAATAAGAAGTGGAAAATGGCAATAACATCCCTAGAGCTTTTTTGATAAAGCTGGATATTCTGTTGATATACTTATCCAAAAGTTATTTAATTCGTCGGTATTGAATTTAATTCTTAATGTTCGATCATTTTGCATTTCGTTAAATTCTTCTTCCTCTTTTAATTCTAGGTGTGTTGTGTCTAGTTCGCTGCCAAATGGATTACGCACCCAATCGAAATGGACAATGTCAAGTGAAGGAAAATAAAACACTATTTTCTCACCAAAAACATTTAACGTATCAGCAATAAGTTTAAAACTTCATTATTAAATGAAGTATTTGCTGTTAATGGAAACATTTCGACATTCTTTTGTAACACACGCCGTTTCCACATATTAAGTTTATCCTTAAAAGCATGTAACTTATCAGTAGAACTTAGAATACTTTCATTTCCTCCTTGCATACTAGAGTTTAATTAATTAAGATGAGCAAAAATATCTGCCAGGAACGCAAGTTTTGAGCACCAAATTTCATCACTCAACAAGTCACAATATTCGCTCATTTCCATAGTAAAATAGATTAGAAGTTCATTACGCAATTCATAAAATCTGGAAAGAACCTTTCCTTTCGACAGCCATCTTACCTCAGTGTGAATTATCAATGTCAAATGATCAGCTTCCATGGATTCGCACAATTTTGAACATAATCTCATATTTTTGGTTGACTCTTGATATAATTTACCATTTTCACTACCTGATCGAGTATAATTTTTAAATCGCTAACAATACATTTTGCAACCAACGCTTCGCGATGTAAAAAGCAATGAGTAGTCATAATGGTAGGGTTTTGTTCCTTAGCGATAGTTACAAATCCTTTTATTGAGCCTGTCATAGACGGAGCTCCATCAGTGCAAATACTATTGCAAAAGTTCCAGGATATATTGTATTTTTCCATATAATTATTAATTATATTAAAAACATCTCGACCAGTTGTAGTTTCAGTTAGCTCTTTGCAGCAAAAAAATTGACTAACTATATTTTTGTTCCAAACAAACCTTATAAAGGCTAACAACTGAGCTTTTCCACTATTGTCGGTTGACTCATCTACTTGTAGTGCAAACATTTTCTCGGATGTGATGACTTCAATTACCTGTTGTTCGATATCCTCTGACATATTCAAGATTCTTCTACTAATGGTGTTGTTAGAAAGTGGTATTTTAATAATTTCTTTTTCAGCTTCATCTCCTAACATGGTTCTCACCATTATTTGACAAGCAGGTAAAATAAGGCTTTCAGCTATTAGGTGTGACTTTCTTTTCTTTGCAATGAGCTCAGCAATATGATAGCTAGCTTCTTGAGCTTTCTCAGATACCTTTACCAATTTTGAAAATGTATGTTGTTGCAATTTTTTTGAATTTAAAAGTCTTTGAAAATAATCTGCAGTTTTAGTAGATAAACTTGGATGTTTTGATTTAAAATGTCGTTCTAGCTTGTTTGGAACCATTGACTCATTTGATAGTTTTTCATCACACACAATACAAATTGGAATTGGAGATGTATCATTACCGACCCATGAAAATCCCATATTTAAATATGTGATATTATACTTCCGGAAAGCTACTTTAGTTTATTTTGCAACATTTTCTGTATCGTTTGTCAAGTTTAAATTACTTTTTGAAGCTGTTTCAACTGCCACTGTAGAGTTTTTGGACTTAACCGCATCAGGTTTTACATTTTTGTTAACGGCTTCTTCTTCATTTGCTGATCTTTTTCGAATAATAAATTTATCCATCAAATCTTACGGCTATGTAATTGAATTTCTAAATAACAGACAGCAATTATATCATTCAATAGTACTCACCCAATTAGAAATGAAGATACGAAATGTATTAATAGGAACTTTTTAATAATAAATTTTATTCCAATATTTTTATAAAAACTAAAATATTTTAAACACAAATTTTGTTTTGCAAATTGTAGTTAAGTAACCTTATAACAATATTGGTACCTTATAAAAACGAATTGGTGGGAAACCGCATTTCAACTAACGGGTTTTTTTGCCACAAAACATATTTGGAAGCACCATCACCAACGTTACAAAATGTTCGCCTACTAGATATTATTTATTGATTAATTTTCAATTATCAAAATTGAGTAACAAAATAAAGAATTCCACGACACATCATGGAACAGATAGTAAAGATTTAAATAATGTATAGTACAACTCAGAGATTCTTTATTACTTTATATATTATCTCACCTTTTGTTTTAACTTTAATTTTTTTTCGTTTAAAATAAAATACCTTTTTTTTTTTTAAATAAAATAAATTCAAATTTAAAGTTTTCTTAGTTTTATTAATTACTATTGATTTGGTTATTTTTTATACACAATTTATTTATTTTGTTTCAATTCATTTTTTAATAAATTCACAAATTTTTCTTTTGTGCAATTAATAATTAATTTCTTTTTAAATTTTCCTTTTACTCTTTTCCCGACGGTAAAAATAACTATTAATTACATGTTTTTTTCAAAATAGAACTGAATTCTTTATTTGACGACATTAATTTTAAAATTTTAAATCTACTTAATTATTTTTTCTAATTAAATTATTTACAAAAAAAAAAAAAACTTTCGTATTAACATTTGATTTTTAATTGGAAAACTGTGAAAAAATCACTTACCCAATAACTTGAAAACATAAATAAAAACAGAAATCTAATTATGTTTTAACAAATTTTTTTTTGTTCTCTACAAATAACTGATTTTTTTTATTATTTCAAAATTAGCAAAAAAAAATATTTTAGTAACAAGTTTTCTTTTTAGAAAACCATTTAATTTTTTTAATTATGTTAACTAATTTTTTTTTGTTTTCGACCGTCTCATTTTTTCTTCTTCATTACCTTCTGTAAAATAAAACAAAATTTAGAAAACAAAATATTTTTTGAAAATTCTATCTTTTACTTACGGTAAACTATGCCTTAGATGTTTTGGGCGATAAGCACGGCCTACGCCCAGACACCTATTAATAACCGGCGGGGATTCCTCCGGAGGTGGTACATTTACTTTTATTTTATCGTTTACGAAAACTACGGTCGTGGCTAAACTTGTCACACTTTCGTTATCAGATATTATTAATTAATTTAACTAAATTCTTACCTTTTTATATTAAAATTATGTATCAGTAAGCATTATTGAATAAGAAAAAAAAAACAACAGGGTAATTAAGAGTTAAAAAATACAAAAAAAATTTAGAATAAAATAGGAAGGGGAGCGTGAAGGCTCAAAAACATAAAAGTGATAATATACAAACATATCTTATCCTTATTCCTTAAATTCCTATTCCTTTTCTTAAATTTTAATATATATATGCATTTTATTTGTCTATATTTAAAAAACATAAATTTTACTAAAAATAAAATACATTTATAATAAAATATATATACATAAAAATAATTATAATATTTAATATATAATTTTATTTAAAACTTTATTAAAATTTAATTTTTATTAATAAAATAAAACCAAAAGGATTTTTTTTAGTTTTTAGTATAAAATAAAACAAAAGGATTTTTTTTTATATATAAAATATTATATAAAACTTTATTAGAAATTATAAAAAAAATCAATAAGATTTGAATTGTATTAAAATAAAAAAAAAGGATATATATAAAAGAAAAAATATAAAAAATGTAAAGAAAAATATAATTACAAGAATATAAAAATATTTAAAAAAAATATATATAAATAAAATTAAAAGAAATTTATTATAAAAAAAAAGAAATTTATAAATTAAGTATCAATTAAAATTAAAGAAAGGAAATTTATTATTTATAAAGGAAATGTATAAAAGAAAAATTATTATACAAGGATATAAAATTTTTAAAAAATATTTATCAAAATGTACAAAATATATGTTTGGAAAAAATATACATATACAAAAAGTAAATTTTAAAAAATAATAATATTGTTTTAAACAAAAAATATATATACAAATTCATAAAAGAAATTTTTAGTAAATATATACAAATATACAAGTTTTTTTATTAAAAAATGTCAAAAAATAAAGTTAAAAATAAAACAAAAAAAAATATATAAGAAATATATATAAATATAATTTTAAAATATAAGAGTCGCAGAAAATCTTCGACCCTTATATTTTTTCTAAGAGGGAAGGTGTTGTGAATTGAGGCACCCTGTGCTTCAATTCACAACGGAAATTATAAAATTCCAGTCAATAAATTATTAAAATTAATTATTTGAAAAACAAAAGTTTCAAATTACACGTTGCTCGTGCACAGAGAAATAATTTAATTTAATTAATAATAATTTCTCTGTGCTGACAACGCGTAAAATCAATCAGCCAATTAAAGTAAAATTGATTTTAAATATTTTGTTGGAGAAGCTTATTGGTTTTCCAAAAAATTATTGGAAAGATTTTGGAAAACCAAAAAAGCTCTCCAACAAAATAAAAAAAAAGTAAAACTAAAATCATGACCAGTTGATCGAGAAAAAATAATCTTGATTTAAAATAATTTGTTAAAAGAAAAGTCATCGGTTAAAATATTAAGTTTTATTTTAAGTGAAAATTTAAATTGTCAGTTAGTAAATCGGGAAAAAATTGAGTTTTTTAAAGAAAAAAAAAATATTAAAAAATATATTTATATGTTGAAAGTTAAATCGAAAAATATTTAAGTAATTAAAATAAACTTATTCTAAGATTAAGTTGTAAATTATAGTGAAATTACAAATAAAAAGTATTGAATTAATTAAACTATTCAAAAGAAAAAATTGTTTTTATTTAAAAATTAAAGGAAAATTTAATTAAATAGACACATCAAACACATAAAAAGGTGAGAAATAAAATCAGAAAATAAAGAAAATTTATGATAAAAAATTATATTATTACAACAAAACAAACCAAAAAAAAATGTTTTTGTTCTATAAATTTCGAAATTTTTGCCTAAATACTAGAAATGTTTTTGTTCTATAAATTTCGAAATTTTTGCCCCTGTAAAATGAAGAGGGTTGAAGGTACGTGTCTAAATTTTGTATAGAAGGTGTAGGTGTGTATTTTTGAGAAAACAATTTCTCATTTTTTCAATCCAGTCCCCCGCCGAGGTGTAGTTAATAGATATACCCCCTGTTTAATAGATATACCCCCTCACCCATATGAAAAGGGAAAATATTCAATTTTCATAAACTATATAATAAATTTTGAAATGTAACATTTCTAAGTGATGTAGCTTAGAGGGGGTTGCAGGTAGGGAAATAAATTTTTGGCACAAGTTGTAAGATAGTATTTTTAAGAAAAGAGAGAGAGCCAAACCTACAAGATATAAGACCCTATCTGAAATGCGGCTTATTTTATAGTCATTTTAAGTTCCAAATATTCAATTTTCATAATATAATAAATTTTGAAATGTATATAAAAAAAAAAGGTGCAAAGTTGGAAGAGTGCTACATATCCCCTTTTAGATCAACCTAGGCTTTAATAAAAACAAAGAATTAACTAAAAGTTATAATATTTTATAAAACTACGTGTTTTTCACAATTTAAAAGTAAATATATTTTATGTTCTTATATAAAACTTATGATGTTATTTATATAAAATTTATACGAATGGTAAAAATGATCAAATTCTTATCTATATCGAATGGTTGAATTTATGATATAAGACAATATATATATATATATATTGCTTCATATATTGTAAATATATGAAGCTTTGTGGTGCGGTCTAAATTTCGAAAATTTTTTTTTTCGAGATTTTGATTTTTCTGGACGTTTTAGATGTCAGGGATTCAGAATCAACAAAACACATCCGTGTCCGCCAAAATCTTTACCCCTTTCCCTTTTATTATGGGTGAGGAGGTAATTTTATGAAAGTGGCTGCAGCACCTCAGCGGGGGACTGGATTGAAAAAATGAGAAATTATTTTCTTAAAAATACTATCTTACAACTTGTGCCAAAAACTTATTTCCCTACCTGCAACCCCCTCTAAGCTACATCACTTAGAAATGTTACATTTCAAAATTTATTATATAGTTTATGAAAATTGAATATTTTCCCTTTTCATATGGGTGAGGGGGTATATCTATTAAACAGGCTGCTATACCTCGGCGGGGACTGGATTGAAAAAATGAGAAATTGTTATCTCAAAAATACACACCTACACCTTCTATACAAAATTCAGAGACGTACCTTCAACCATCTTAATTTTACAGGGGCAAAATTTTCGAAATTTATAGAATAAAAACATATATATATTACATTTCGAGAATTTAGTATAAATATGGTATTACAAATTCGAGTACTTATTTATAAAAACTTGATTGTAATTTTAAATTGTACAACTTTGGGAGTATTGTAAAAATCATAATTTTTATTTATATCTTCGTTTTCACTAAATCCTAGGTGGATCAAAAGGGTATATGAAGCATTCTTCCAACTTGGCAGCTTTTTTTCGTAGGTAGGTGGGGAAATCTTTTAAAGAAGGGTCCGCTATAACTATATTCCAAAGCTAATATCTAATCTAAGACCTTTGCCAAAAATTTGAATTTCACGAACCACGTAATATATATAAAATTAAAAGTAATAATTTTTTCAAAACTACCAATGTTGTACAATTTGAAATTATTACTAAGTTTCAATAAATAAATACTCGAAATTGTATATATGCAAAATAATATTAATTTTTAAAATGTTGAAATTTTTACCCCTGTAAAATGAAGAGGGTTGAAGGTACAGGTCTCGTTTTTATGTACAAGGTGTAGAATAGTAATATGAAGAAACCAATTTTAATTTTTTTTGATATAGTCTCCCGCATAGGGTATATTTCTTATTTCATTAATACACCCCTCCTCTACTTTAATAAGATGGTGGTTTATAATTTTAAGTGATTTCGCAAGGTTTGAAATTGTGGTACTTGGCATAGAAGTAAGAAAGTCGTACATAAACTCTGGACCATTTTATAGCCATTTTGAATTTCAAAAATTTTACTTTGAAAATATCGAAATTCAAATACAACTGACATAAAGATGGTTGACGGGGTGGGACTGATTTTTTTATACAAGGTGTAAAATTTCATTGTTAAAAAAGTATTTTTTCATTTTTTTAAATTAGCCCCCCGCGGAAGGCATGCAGCTTGTTTTCTAAATATACCCCCTCCTCCACCAAAAAAGGACAGCATGTTAAAATTTGGAGTGATTTGGATTACCACGAACCTATTGCACCCAATTTATAAGTTTCAAGTTAATATCTAAACTGTGGCTTATTTTATAGTAATTTTAAGTCCAAAAATTAAATTTTCATAAATATATAATAAATTTTGAAATGTTGCATTTCTAAGCGATGAAGAATAGAGTGTGTTGCAGGTACGGAAACAAATTTTTCGCATAAGGTCTAAAATAGTATTTAAAAAAAACTTATTTCTTATTTTTTCAATCCAGTCCCCGAGGAGGTGTTGCATCTTGTTTTATAAATATACCCCCACGCCCGTATAAAAAGGGAAAGGGGTGAAAATTTTGAATGATTTCGAAAGATACTAACCTATTATATCTAACTTATAAGATAATAGGCCGTATATTAAATGTTTCATATGCTATGATCATTTTAAATACTAAAAATACAATTTTAATAGTCCCATAAAAATTCTTTCACTAGTAAAATGAAGGGGGGTACAGGTATGAGGCTGATTTTTATGTAGAAGGTGTATAATAGTATAATGAAGAAACCTATTTCTCACTTCTTTAATAAACTTCCCCGCTGAGGGGTTGTAACTTGTTTCATATATAAGCCCCTCATCAACATAAAAAAGGCGGGGATTAATTTTTTTTATATGGAATGGAAAGGTACTAACTTGTTATACCTATTTTAAAAGTTATAATGTTTTACGTGAAATCGTACTGGTTTTATGTGCATATCAATTTTCAAAAATTCAATTATAATATTACCATTAAATAAGGGGCGGGGACCCAGGGCTCTAAATTTTTCTTATGTTCTTTGTATGGTGTCTATTCATGAAACTGTGAAACAGAGTAAAGATCCGACTATATTAAGGTGTGTTTTTTGACATGCACAAAATTGTGCATTTTTATCGCACCATGACGGGGGTTTGCAGGTATATTATTCGGAAAAGGATACCATAAGCATAAAATTCCATCCTTAGTTTACCTTTCTGTAAATTTTTGATTCAATTGAATGTGTTTTAGTACTATTTCTAAGCGATTCAAAAAGACAATTTTTGTTTTGCGTACGGCGTACGATGTACACGAAATTTTTTTTGTTGATTCTGATTCTCTGACATCTAAAACGTAAGAAAAAATTCAAAATCTCGAAAAAAAATTTTTCGAAATTTGCTCTGCACCACAAAGCTTCATATTATATTTAATATGAAGCCAAATAATGACAAAATTTATATAATATAAAATGAATACTTACTGAAACGACATTTTACATAAATTTTTCACTATTACTGCACTGCTAAGTAAATTAATACTGAATTAATTCTTTAATAAGGCGTTAAAAAACTAATTATGCATCCAAAAAATGCATTGGATAGCACAAAACTATCAATTTTTTTTCTCTTCATACAATTTTTACACAAAACCCCTAAATGAACAAATACATAGTTGATTGTGTTTTCAATTATGTATATAAGAGATTGTGTGCATTAGTAAACATACTTTAAGCTTATCGCATACATATTATACGATTTTTGTTTTTTACAATTTTTACGGCGAGCGAAATAAGGTGGATTTATATGGGAAAGGAAATAAGAGAGAGTTCATTTAGAATAATTAATAATTATGTATCAATTAATACATAGTAATTATGTATCATTAATAATAAATTCTTTATATATCATGGTTTTCTTTTGGATAATTAAAATACTACAACATAACACATACATTTTATTGTGATATGTGGTATAAAGTAAATTGGATTTTATATGTTTTACTATCTAGATCAGTGTTTCCCAATCTTTCATGTGAAGCGACACATTGTTCAAGGTAATCAAATTAAGCGACACAGCTAACAATAATGTCCATATTTCGTAAGAAAAAGATATTTTAATTAAAAAATATATTATTATCTTATTTATAAAATTTTGATTACAGAATTAAAAAATATAAAAAGTAAAAAATTAATGTGCAGTATGCGCCTGATGTTCTGAACATAGTTTTTTTATACGTGGTTGAATTTTTGACAAAGCCACTCTTAATTCGTCTTCTACAGATAGCAATCTTTCTCGCTTTTTACACTTTATTTCGTTGAGTGCAGAAAAAGCTAATTCACACAAATAAGAAGTGGAAAATGGCAATAACATCCCTAGAGCTTTTTTTGATAAAGCTGGATATTCTGTTGATATACTTATCCAAAAGTTATTTAATTCGTCGGTATTGAATTTAATTCTTAGTGTTCGATCATTTTGCATTTCGTAAAATTCTTCTTCCTCTTTTAATTCTAGGTGTGTTGTGTCTAGTTCGCTGCCAAATGGATTACGCACCCAATCGAAATGGACAATGTCAAGTGAAGGAAAATAAAACTCTATTTTCTCACCAAAAACATTTAACGTATCAGCAATAAGTTTAAAACTTCATTATTAAATGAAGTATTTGCTGTTAATGGAAACATTTCGACATTCTTTTGTAACACACGCCGTTTCCACATATTAAGTTTATCCTTAAAAGCATGTAACTTATCAGTAGAACTTAGAATACTTTCATTTCCTCCTTGCATACTAGAGTTTAATTGATTAAGATGAGCAAAAATATCTGCCAGGAACGCAAGGTTTGAGCACCAAATTTCATCACTCAACAAGTCACAATATTCGCTCATTTCCATAGTAAAATAGATTAGAAGTTCATTACGCAATTCATAAAATCTGGAAAGAACCTTTCCTTTCGACAGCCATCTTACCTCAGTGTGAATTATTAATGTCAAATGATCAGCTTCCATGGATTCGCACAATTTTGAAAATAATCTCATATTTTTTGATTTACTCTTGATATAATTTACCATTTTCACTACCTGATCGAGCATAATTTTTAAATCGCTAACAATACATTTTGCAACCAACGCTTCGCGATGTAAAAAGCAATGAGTAGTCATAATGGTAGGGTTTTGTTCCTTAGCGATAGTTACAAATCCTTTTATTGAGCCTGTCATAGACGGAGCTCCATCAGTGCAAATACTATTGCAAAAGTTCCAGGAAATATTACATTTTTCCATATAATTATTAATTATATTAAAAACATGTCGACTAGTTGTAGTTTCAGTTAGCTCTTTGCACCAAAAAAAATTGACTAGCTATATTTTTGTTCCAAACAAACCTTATAAAGGCTAACAACTGAGCTTTTCCACTAATATCGGTTGACTCATCTACTTGTAGTGCAAACATTTTCTCGGATGTGATGACTTCAATTACCTGTTGTTCGATATCCTCTGACATATTCAAGATTCTTCTACTAATGGTGTTGTTAGAAAGTGGTATTTTAATAATTTCATTTTCAGCTTCATCTCCTAACATGGTTCTCACCATTATTTGACAAGCAGGTAAAATAAGGCTTTCAGCTATTAGGTGTGACTTTCTTTTCTTTGCAGTGAGCTCAGCAATATGATAGCTAGCTTCTTGAGCTTTCTCAGATACCTTTACCAATTTTGAAAATGTAAACGAAATGTAAATGTTTGTTATTAATATTAATTATTAATATTAATAACTTATTTGTTATTAATATTAATTGTATCGATATGATACCCAACGTGATTTTTTTTTATTTTAGGCCCCACTTGACCCACGGTGCCCAATGGAATACGGTATATTTATTAATATACATTTTAATATACATTTATGTATTATATAAATACCACATCAATGTACTTTCCCGTTAAGTTTGAGCCACTGTCAGCAATAGTAAGGGTAAGTAGACCTCCTTATAAATGGCATTAGTTCTTTTAAGGTCTACTATCCCTTACTATTGCTGACAGTGGCTCAAACTTAACGGGAAAGTACATTGATGTGGTATTATTTGCTTGTTTATTACTTTTTAGTTGAATATTTCTTTAAGGGAAAGTATTTTTAAAAAACTTTTTTTTATTTATATTTTTTTAATTTTTATTTTAATTAAAAATTTTAATATTTTAATATTAATATTTTTAAAAATATAATTTTATGTTGTTTTATCATGTTGATGTTGATGGTAGTTTTAACTTTGATGTTGATGGTAATGAAGATGATGTTAGTGATGATAATTTGATGATGATAATTTTAATGTTGACGATAATTGCAATTTTTTACTTTTATAAAATCTATTATGCGCCAACGAAATATTTTTCCGAAGTTCATCATCATACATTTTTTTCCCAATCAGGGTTCCGCAAGCATCTAATATAGAAATAGTATGTATTATTTTAATATAATTCAAAATAAGTAATTGACTTACCATATAAAATATCAAATAATTTAAACTTTTGCAAGGCAAATTTGCCATGTGACCCTTGCAAATTAAATTGACTATAGAAATTATCAGATGCCATGCATTTAAAAGCTGTTCCAACTGATTCTGGAGATGGTTTGAATCGCATTAAATACATTGTCTGTAATTATTGATAAAATTAAAGGAAATTGAATATAAATTTTTATTAATATAATTTATAAATTACCAAAGCTTGCGCGAAGGAACAGTCTTCAATTTTTTTTCCAATAATTGCAAATCATCCATACTCTTTATTGGAAATATATTCTGGATTTCAACTTTAGTTTCAGTTTTATCGTGCCCAGCTAATGTATTCAACATATTCATTGCTTTTTTGGAATAAACAATATTTTCACGTAATAACTTATTTGTCGCCATTTATGTTGGTTCGTTTATGGTAGCCTAATGAATAAAATAAAATTTGAAATTAATGTAATAATAAATTAAAAATATAAATATTTTTACCATCTTTTTAATATCATTTTCTAATTTATTTAATTTTTCTGTGGCATGGTTTTGCAATTGTTCAATCATCATAAATTTTTCGTCTATTTTTTTACCGAGCTGCTCAAATTTTTTGTCAATATTTCTTAAAATTTCATTTAATATTGAGTTATCAGCTGAAAAATAAATTATAATTATTTTAATATTCTTGTACAGATATATATATACCTTTATTAATTGTTTTATCTGAATATCCTTGTATCTCATCAGGATCAGGAATATTATTTTTTCTGGAAAAAAGGTGGAGCATTCGGTTTCATATTCGTCTATTACTTCGTATTCCTCAAATTCGTCTATATTATCACGTTCCTTGTTTAAAGATGAAATTGAAATTGTACTTGTGTCGTCTATTTCTTCACCTTTTGTTTTTAAGGGAGGATTAAATTTTTCGTCTATTTTTCAGTTTCATTTTTATCAACACTAGTATTAATCACATAGATTTTGTACAAGGAATACAAGGAATAGAACATCACTAGTATTAATCACATAGATTTTGTACAAGGACCAACCCTAAACCCCGTCCCATACACAATTAACATTCCAATGAAACCGTCAAAAATCATTACTTCAAACAACAACAGTAACAACAGTCCAAATATCAACCCCAGTCCCACTTTCTTAGATCCACTAATCCCACCTAAAGTCAAACATTCTATCAATTCAATAGAGAGTTCCGAAAATAGATATTTACTTAGCCGTCTAAGGGAACGCAGAATCTTTGACGATGTTCGTCTGTACTTGGCTTATCTTCACAAACAACCCCAAGATGTGTGAGTAAATGACAAAACCAAGGCAAGCACACTAGTGGCAATACAACAAGAAGGATTCCCAACAGATTTCAGCGCCTTAAAGTCATTATACTATCGTTTTCATGACCAGTTAGGGTTCTCGGCTGTAAAAATTGACGAAGATCTTGCCACATTCGAATGCCATATAAATTCCAAACATACCGCAGAATTGCAAAAAATTAGGGAGCATTAAGAGAAGATTTTTCGTCCCCGAAATAAGCAGTCATCCGAAAAAAAATCCTTCTATATTCCCTTTTTCTAAAAATTTCAAAAACCCAATCGACGATCTAAAAATTTTCTATCACAACTGTGGGGGTATTAGAGGTAAAATCAAAAATCTTTTTATTGATGCCAAATCTTGTCATTTTAATGTTATAATTTTAACTGAAACATGGTTAAATGACTCATTTAAAGATGAAGAAATTCTGGACTCAAACTGGACCATTTACAGATGTGATAGGGATTATAAGGCCACTGGATGTTCAAGGGGTGGAGGGGTACTCATAGCTGTTAAAAATTTCATAAACAGTGAATTAGTATCTTCTAGGTCGTCACATAATATTGACCACAAAATAATAAAGTTGAAATATAATAAGAAAAATATTTATTTCGGGGCAATATATATTCCTCCAAATTCTGACGAATCCAAATACGAAGATATTTTTCAAATCAGTCAGTCAGTTAATACTATGTCCAAAGAAGCAATGGTAATTAATCCGAATAGCAATGGTAATTGGCTTGACTTAATTTTCAGAAATTCTTACGACAACGTGGTGGTTTCCCTAGCTAATGACGCCGAGAATTTATTCTCTAATTCAATTCATCACTCTGCTATTGTAGTTGAAATCCCCACCGCTCACATTTCCTTTTCCAAATCTTACAATAAAACTATTGTATATGATTTCAAAAATGCTGATTTTAATAGCATTAACTCAGATTTATCACATACTAAGTGGACGCGCATCTTATCTAATACTGAGCTCGATGATGCCACAATATTATTCTATAAAATAATTATAGATATAATTGATAAATATGTTCCTAAAATTGTAAAAAAAAAAAAATTATCTGAACCATGGCTGGATAGAGATCTGAGAACCCTGCGTAATCAAAGGAACAAACTGCATAAAAAAATTAAAAGTAAGATAAATTACTCAGAAATCTCGAGATTCATATAATAAATATGTGCAAAATATGGGAATTAATATTATGCGTGACCCGAAAAAATTTTATGAATTTGTAAATACCAAGCGTAACACTTCGGGATATCCTGTAACTATGTCTAGAAATAATATACTTTCCTCATGCCCACAACAGATCTGCGATATGTTTGCGGACCGTTTCCAAGAGGTATTTCAGACAGAATCTAATATTAATACGCATTGCACTACAGATTTTCCAAACATACAACCTCTTATTGACAATGTATCAATAATTCAGGAGGAGATAATTAACGCTCTCCTGTTGATGGATACAAATAAAGGCCCAGGACCGGACTCTATTCCACCTCTTTTTCTATCTGCATGTGCACTTCAACTATCATCGCCTCTACATCTAATTTTCAACAAATCCTTATCTACAGGAAACTTCCCGTCTTCATGGAAATCCTCTCCTCTTATACCTATTTTCAAAAACAAGTCATTGACAACTATAGAGGCATAGCAATACTTTCTTCAATTCCAAAAATCTTTAAAAAAATCGTGTGCGACAAAATTTCCGCAACTATTAACCCAACTCTTAACGATCAACAACATGGCTTTAGAAAGCGAAGATCAACAACAACCAATTTAATGGTACTAGTTTCTGAAATCCTTTGTTAAATGGAAAAGGGACATCAAATCGATGCCATTTACACAGATTTCAGCAAAGCTTTCGATAAGGTAGATCACCAAATTTTAATCGAGAAACTTGAAACTACATCTCAATATTGAAAAATGCCATGTCATAACCTTTACTCGTAAGAAATCCCTCTCTATACATACCTACACTCTAAACAATACCAATCTGCATCGGGTTGATAAAATCACAGATCTCGGAGTTGTATTAGATACTAAACTCGATTTTAATCAGCACTATGATAAAATTTTCAGTCAAGCGAACAAGCTACTTGGTTTCATAAAGAGACGGGCTAAAGAATTCAATAATATATGGGTCACCAAGAGCTTATATTGCTCGCTAGTACGCCCTATATTAGAGTATGCTTGCCAAATCTGGGATCCAAGTTTCCAAATCCATTCGAACAAGCTTGAATCAATCCAGAAACAATTTCTGCTTTTCGCTCTCAGAGATCTTCACGATCCCAGAAATTTTGATTCCCTACCACCTTATACCGAAAGGCTGAAACTATAATAATCATCGCACAGAATATGTTAAAAATGAGCCAATCAATCGATGTTGTATGGTTTTCAATTAGACTTGCCACCTATACGTTTTTGGAGCGTATAATACGTTTTTTCTATCAAAAATAGTTGTGAATACGCTATACGTACGTTTTTTACAAATATTCAAAAATATACGCTTTTTTGGTTATAAAATGTTCTTTTTTATATAAATATTGGTGTCTATTGCTCCTAGGGTAATAAATATCGTATAAACGTCAAATTATATAGTATAAAATAAATAGGAAACAAAACCGGTCGATATTTAATCGATTCTTTTTTTCCACCCCATCTCCAATGTTAATTCTGTACGTACTATGTCAAATGTCATGTTATTGACATCTCAGATCTCATTCATTGTTGTGTTGTTGATGTTGTTTAGCATGGTTGTGTTGTGTAGTAATTAGATATTCGGTTGGATTAGATTGGATTTTGGATAAGAAGGATCGGATGATAATTTAGTATTTATTAAATTTTGGGTGCGTTTTTTATTGTTACTATATTTAACCATACGTTGTATATCAATATTTTTATAGATATTCCTTTTAAACATGACATTTTTCGACAAAGAAAACTCCAAAAATTTAAGCGTCCGTAGTAGGAGCAGTAGCAGCACAGATAACGATGGCGATGAATATGAAAGCAACAAGACACCGGTAAAAAAAAACAAAACACAAAATCCAAGAGGTGAATACAAATTTAATGATTCTTGGCTTCAAGATGATAATTTTAAACCTTGGATTGTTAAAATTAAGGACGAAATGCACTGCGTGCTTTGTAGAATTTGTAATATAAAATTTACAATTAAATACAGAGGTGTTTATGCAGTCAAAACCCACATGCAGAGTGAACGACATAAAAGTCGCATGCAAAACTCTTCAACCTCGAAAGTTTTATCAAATTTTTTTATAAATTCGCGAGCAACCAACCATGATGAAGTAACTATTTCAGAATTAATATTGACTTATCATGGTGTTAAACATCACCATAGTTATTTATCGCAAGATTGTGGAAACAAATTAAATTCGATAGTTTATCAAGATTCAAATAATGCCAAAAAAGTTAGATGCGGACGAACAAAGGCCGAAGCTATTGTCGAATTAGTGTTAGCACCACATTCTTTAGAACTAATTTTAAAAATGCTACAAAATAGTCCATATTCCATTAGTACTGATGCCTCCAACAAAGGCAACAGAAAGATGTTTCCGATATCTATCAGATTCTTTGACCTAGAAAAGGGGACTATAGATGCAATTTTAGATTTTTATGAAGATCCAAACGAACAATCAAGTGCTATTGCTGATAAAATTATGAAGTGTATACAAAATGCTGGCATAAGATCGAACCAATTAGTATCATACGGAGCAGACAATGTATCCGTAAATTTTGGTAGGCACAATTCTGTATTCGTTCATTTAAAAAATCATTTTAGTTTGCCTAACTTAATTCCTGGACATTGCAATGTCCACATTCTGCACAACACAGCTAAATTTGGATTCGCATTACTTAGCTACGATGTAGAAAATCTAGTCTCAAAAGTATATGCAGTATTTTCATCATCAGCAAAGGAAGTTGAAAACTTAAAAGAATTTTGCGAATTTGTAGATTGTGAATACTCCGCTATAATTCGTCATGTTCCGACAAGATTTTTGTCATTATATGCAGTAGTTGACAGACTTTTAAAAAACTGGAATGCCTTAAAAAGTTATTTCATCAGCAAGGGTGAAGAAAATGTAAATAAGGGAATATGTAAATTTATAGAATATCATAAAGATGGTATCCAAAATGAATATTCGTTGGCAGAATTATACATTTTCTTCGTACATAACGTGATGCATCTTTTTCAAAATGTAATGAAAACTGTTGAAAGTAATTATATTCAATCGCCTCAAATATTTAAAATTTTTAATGATTTAAAAAAAGAATTAGTTTATCGTAAGGAAAAACTATTTTTCGGATTTGAAGTCAACCAACATATAAAAAAACTAAATTACTCCGATAGATATATATTGGAAGTAGAAGGTGTCCAAATCTATACGAGGATGTTATCATATTTGGAAAAATGGTTTGATTTCAGCGAAAATTCATTTTTCTTTATTTGCAGCCCATTCAACTTAAATGAACGCATAACTCTAGAACAAGCATGCAAAGTAGCTTCTTTATTTGGAATAGTGTTTGACGGCGATCAGTTATTTTCAGAAATACGTGTTCTAAATGAAGTTTTTCCCTCATTAACTGGAAGTAATTGCACAGAAAAGTGGATTGAATATTTTAAAATCAACACAAATGCATCTGAATTACTTAAGCTTTGTCAATTTGTTTTTGCAGTACCAGCTAATAATTGTTTTGTTGAACGCATTTTTAGCGTGATGGGAAATATATGGACTAACGAACGCAATAGGCTTCATACGGATATGGTGAAATCAGAATTATTTATGCATTTTAATTATAAGATGAGTTGCACTGAATTTGCTAATTTTATTATGCAAAAAAACAATTCAAACAAAAAATTGATCGAAGCAGCAAAATCGAACAAAAAATACAAATTTAAAGCTTTACATTAAGTATAAAGTAAATTTAAACCTTTACCTTTACATTAAGTATTTTTTATCAAATTTTTAATTATATGTTATTAAGTCAATTGAAGTAAGACTTTTTTTTTAATTTATTTTATTGTTATTATTATTGTTTTTCTAATTAACTCATAAAATGAATAAAAATATATGAGTAAAACAATTTTTTTTATTTATTTTACTTCAAAATATATGTATACCCTTTTGGGAAAATTCAAAGGTGGTAAGCCTATTTTCAATAGGCATAATACATTTATTCCGCAACTTTCAAAATACACATACAAAAAAATCTGAGACTAGCCCTACCCTAATTATCCTTTTACTATTCTACACTACTACTTCTGATAAGAAGTGTAATTAAGCAACACAATATAATTTTAAAATTTAAATTGTATAATAATTAAATAAAGTAATAAAATTATATTTGTTTGTAATATATTGTATAAAATAGTAATAGTTATAGTCAATATTTAAAATAAGTCCTCATATAATACTAAGTATGTGTAATACATATATATTAAATTTTTGAAATGTATAAACCGATTTATAAGAAGGAATAATATATATTGTTAATTTTAATTTACTAAATTGTAAACCTATTATAAATACCTTGTTTGGTTATAAAATAAAATAAAATAAAAAATAATATTTTCATAAGTGACTTATCAGAACATCTTAAAGATATCCCTCACCTCTTTTATGCAGATGATCTGAAAATTTATCACATCATTTCAACTTCCTTAGATTCACTATTCTTCCAATCTAAACTCCAGGCGCTGGAAAACTGGTGTACCATAAATAAACTTGAGCTTAATGTCAGTAAGTGTCACTCGATTAGCTTCTCTCGCAAACGTACTTCATTACTTCACAACTATCAAGTAAACAGTATACAACTTCGTCGTGTTAAGCAAATTAATGATTTGGGAATTCCCCTAGATAACAAATTAAGCTTTAAGAGTCATTATGACAAAATCATCTCTAAAGCTAAAAAGTTACTGGGCTTTATCAAAAGAAGGGCAAAAGAATTTAATAATGTCTGGGTCACTAAATCCTTATTCTGTGGTCTCGTCCGTCCAATTCTAGAATATGCTTGCCCAATATGGGATCCCTATTTCCAGGTCTACATAGACAGAATTGAGTCAATTCAAAAACAATTTCTTCTCTTCGCACTACGTGACTTATATGACCCCTCTGATTTTCTAAATCTACCTAGTTATTCTAATAGAATCACTGAAGTATCCTAACCTCATGTTACATATTGGACGTTTTAAACGGTAATATTGACGTTATTTCTATAGTTAATAGAATAAAATTCAATGATGATGTTAGACAAACGAGACATACTACTCTATTGAAAGTTTATTCCCACCAAAAAGATTATGCCAAGAATGAATCAATTAATAGATGCTGTTTCACATTCAATCTCACTACTCGCTTCATATCCCTCAAGCCACTTTCAAAACCAAACTGTTCCGATCCTTAATATAACGTAAATTACTATAACATATATAGTTAAAGTATACTTTTTATATTAAAAACGTATTATTATTGTTAATTTATGTTATTATTTAAGTTATTCTTATGTAATTAAATTAAGTAATTCTAGTCATTAAGTCTAATATTTAACCATAATTCTAACTATAATCTAGTATTTCTAGTTTATAATTTAATAATTTATCTGAATTCATTTGTATTATAATATATATATTTAAAACATTGTATATGTATTTAAATTTAAGTTCCTATTGACACGGTTAAATATAATAACTAAGATATCAAATATACCTTGCTTGGTTAAATAAATAAATAAATAAAAATTTCAAGCCTAAATATTACCTAGTTAGTGCAAAAATCGAATTAAATCAAAAATCATGTCTTAGTACCCATCTATTTGGTTACATTAACAATTGAAACTTAAAATGCATTTTTTTCACATTTTATACTTTTTGATATTGGACACTTAAATATTAACACAGCGATATTACAAAGTATCCTACAAAAAATCAGAGGTAAAGCAGATTCCTAATTTCTTATAATATTTTTGATTATGACTGGATGGCCATTAAAAAATGTCTTTCCATTATGCTGCCAAAAGAGACTTACGTACTTTGGAACATCAATTGAGCAACCTAACACAAAAAAATATGAGTTTAGATGAATATTATGCAAATATAAATCAAAAATTTTCTCTCATAGTAAATAAAATAAAAACTGAAGTCTACACTGTAGAAACTATTGATGTACTCATTGAAACCTCTAGAAATAAAGCCCTAGATGTATTTTTCAGAGGATTAAATGGTGATCTCTCCAAGATGCTAATTATACAAAGACCTCAAACACTCCCAGAAGCGTATGCATCTTGCCTAGAAATTCAAAATTTAAATTTTAGAAACCTCTCAGTACATAAAAGAGAATTCAGTAACTCTGTAACAGCACCAATAAATCAAATATTTGGATCTAGACAATATCGCAAACAACCAGGTCAGAGGAAGATATTTAATTCAATGTCACCACACAGAGAAATATTGGGTGTAATATTCAACATCAAATAAGTAAGAAAATACCTCCAACACCATCTGATCCTCAACCACCAATCCCGATGGATGTTGACAGATCCATTCAAACAAGACAAATAAATTATATGAACCGACCAACCAACCAAATCAAAATAATAACGCAACCTTTAAGAGAGACCATTATGCTGAAGATAATGGAAGAAAACAACAAAGGCTTTATAATACGGTAGCAGAAACTGGAAAATACTTCGAATACGATGATGAAGAAGATCACTCAAATGAGGAAAACGCAGAATAAAATTCAGAATAAAAGAATAAAATACGAAAGCCTCTCTAGCGTTCCATACGTAGATTACGAAACTAAAAACGGTGACATTCTCCATTTTCTCGTCCACACAGGAGCCAACAAAATTTTTTATCAAACCAGAGCTAGGGAAAAATGCAGTTTTTTTAAAAAAAAACTATGAAAGTAAAATCAGCAGGAGGAGTCATTACGATTAACAAAAAAATTAGTGGACAATATTTCGAAGCTATCGGTAACAATACACCAACCGATTTTTATGTTTTACCCGGCTTAAAAAGATTTGACGGAATTATTGGAGATGATAGTTTAAAAAAATTAGAAGCAGTAATTGATAGAAAAAACAATACATTAAAAATTAAGCCAGATATAAGAATCTTATTAAAACCAAAAATTTCAGAACAAGTAAATAATGTACAAATTAGAGATAATCACTTGTATAAGGTAGCAAAAATAAAGGTAAAGGCTACAATTAACAATTTTCAGGGACGCTTTGGTGCTATAAATGATCAAGAGATATAGCTGTAAAAGCAGAAATTAAGACAACAACAAACGATCCAATATACACAAAGTCTAATCCGTATCCAGTTAATATGAGAGGAGAAGTAGAAGAACAAATAAAACCACTTTTACAAGATGGCATAATTAGACGATCAAAAAGTCCATATAACTCACCAGTCTGGATAGTTGACAAAAAAAAAGGATGCTTCAGGAGTTTAAAAATACAGAATGGTAATAGCTTTCAAACGGCTAAATGCAGTTACAGTAGCGGATACATATTCAATACCTGATATATCCAATACTCTTGCAAGTCTAGGAAAAAGAAAGTTCTTCACCACCATTGATTTAAAATCAGTAGTGTGATTCTCTAACGATTTAGAGTTAGAGTTTAGACTCTAAATTTTAATTTTAGAGCATTTTGGAATTCTGTAACGAAAAATTCTCTAAGTTAGAGTTAATCTGACAGCTCTAACTTAGAAAGACTTAGTGCGCGCGCCATCTATTGCATTATCAGAAAGTATTTTTTTTTGTACTAGTTTAGAACTAGTTCCTTTCTAACTTAGAATGAAAGAGCTATTCACTAATGAATTCACTAATATTCACTAATGTGATTTTACTCACTATTTATTCTTTTGTGAGAATTGTATTTGAAAAGATGTAAGTTGATAATTTTAAATATTTAATTTTTAATTTTCAAAATACATAAATATATATAATATATAAATATATATATAATATATATATAAGTATATATATATATATTTATTTTAATAGGTGTAAAATACACTTTTTTAATTTGATTTAATAAATATCAATATTTTATTTCGGGATATTAAAACAACTCAATTATATGGAACCTTAACAAAGAGGTTCCATATAATTAAATATGTTGGTGAGCATATATAAAAAAAATGTCCTCGACATTTTAAAAGTATTATAATTTTTTGTTATTGTTGTCAATCTTTCAAACGCTTGCTTAATAATAAATTAATATGACAGACAACTACTGTAAATTCATAAAATTACAAAAAAATCTAGTACTTCTCTCTAAATCTATTACTTGGAATTACAGAATACCAAATTTCTCTCAGTTAGAGAATCGATATATAGTTAGAGTGTCTCTAAACTCTAAACTCTAACTAAATCGTTAGAGAATCCCACTACTGGTTTTCACCAGATAAAAATGAAAGAAAGTGATATACCTAAAAGAGCCTTCTCCACGATGAATGGAAAATACGAATTTACAAGATTACCATTCAGGCTAAAACATGCCGCAGCGATTTTTCAACGAATGATTGATGACGTACTTAAGGAAAATATTGGAAAAATCTGCTACGTATATATTGATGACAACATAATATTTGGTGGAGAAAACGAAGACAAACATCTAAAAAAACGTTGAAATAATATTCTCTAAACTTCAAGAAGCCAATTTACGTGTTAATTTAGACAAAACAGAATTTTTAAAAACAGAAACCCGAATTTTTGGGCTATATTATAACATGTCAAGGTATCAAACCAGCTATTCGCAATTTAAAGCCTCCCGAAAATTTAAAACAGTTGAAAGGATTTCTCGGATTAACATCATACTATAGACGATTTATTAGAGACTTCGCAAAAATAGCCAAACCATTAACAAATCTTACAAGAGGGGAGAATGCTCAAATAAAAGCTAACCAATCCAAAAAGTAAAAATAAATTTAAATGAGAAAGAAATTCAAGTATTCAAACATTTAAAGGAGTTATTATCATCATCCGAAATATTAACATTCCCAAATTTCGGGAAACCATTTGTACTTACCACGGATGCGTCACGACATGCAATTGGTGCCGTGCTCTCGCAAGGAGAAATTGGTAAGGATCGTCCAATAACTTATATTTCCAGATCATTAAATTCAACTGAAGCAAACTATGCTACAAACGAGAAGGAAATGTTGGCAATAGTTTGGGCATTGAATAATCTACGAAACTATTTATATGGTGCAAAGAAAATTCAAATTACATTTATATTGAGTAATAGGAACAACAATGCAAAACTAAAGAGATGGAAGGCCCGAATTGAAGAATATAATTACGAATTAATTTACAAACCACCTGGAAGTACCAATAAAGTAGCAGATGCATTTGTATCCATCACAAATTCTACACATTGACATTATTGAGATGAAAAATGAAAAGTTTATCACATGTGTTGATAAGTTTTCAAAATTTGCAAAATTCTTTCGTATAAAAGACAAATCAGTGTTGCATTTGAGAGATAAAATAACAAAAATATTACATTACCTTACAGCACCTAGAATGCTTGTAATGGACAATGAAAAAAGTTTCATCAGTCCTATTGTGACATATTACATTAAAACATTAGGAATTGAAATATACTTAACACCAAGTCAAAGAAGTGAAGTAAACGGAACTATAGAAAGAGTTCATTCAACAATTATTGAAATGGTAAGGTGCCTGCAAGAGGAATATAAGGATCTTACTCTGAAGGAATTAATAAATATAGCTGTAGCCAGGTATAATAATACCATACACAGTTACACAGAAAAAGCCGAGTGATATATTTTTGGGCAGAGAACAACACATTAATTACCTAAACTAAGTTGATTTAAAAAACAAAGTAAATGAAGACTTAGTAGAAAGAATAAAGAAAAATCAGAAAAGCAAAATAAGTAGAGAAAATTTAAAGAAAAATAAACCGCAAACATATTCACCTGGAGAAACAGCGTACATAGAAATCAAGAAAATTCAAGGAAAAGACAAACTAAAATTTAAAAAATAAATTGTTGCTAAGGACAATAAAGTTACTATTACTACAACTTTTGGAAAATCTACATGAAATAAATGAAAATAACTTAACTAAAACTTTGAAAAATATTATAAATGGAATAAAAATCTCTGAAGAATATATTCAAGTATTACAAGAAAGTTATAAATTCACAAAAGACAAATAAAAAATATAAAGAACTAATAAATATTTTTCATTTTAGCTTAGTTATGTGGCCGCTTACAAAGGCTCTCAACATACACGAATATACAACCCCTGTTGTAACTATCAAGCAAGGAAACGGACAAATCATAAGTGGAAGTTTCAAACTAATTCACGTAATCAACTTAACAAATTAAGAAGAAATCATAACCCGAATGTTACCCAATAATTTACTAAGCAAATAACAGAAGTACCATAAAACCCCAAATACAACATCAACTAAATGAAATCGAAAAATTAATAGCTGAACTAAAAGGAAAAACTGGTAGAAATAAAAGATCAATTAATTGGATTGGTACAGCATGGAAATGGATAGCTGGATCACTTGATGCCACTCATTGGGATAATATTTTACAAAGCCAAAATAAAATAATAGACAATAATAATGAACAATATAAAGTCAACAATGCTTTCATGACCACAGCAAATCGTATTCTTGGTGAATACAATAAAATTCTTGGACATCTCCATGAAGTTACAATTGAAAAATCCCAGCAGATAATATTTAACGAAAATAAAGATCAAATATTAGAAAAGTACTAATTTCCACAAATGCTCAAGTTAATAAAGAAATATACAAAAACTTGTGCCATTTGTAATATCAACAAATATGACCGACATCCGAATAAACCGCAGCTGCAAGAAACCACAGTTGCAAGGCATTGTTAAAGAAGAAGTAAGAGAAATTATTAGAGCAGCACAACTAGCGAAAGGTGGAATAATTAATACCAATCTTTTAGACCAAGAAGAAATTCGTCGCCTAGTAACAGAAATAGAAACATTACCATACTCCAACGAAATACAAGCACTTGAGTATGCAGAACCAATTATGACTGTAAAAGGTTCTATAATTTTATACGTGATTTCAATCCCTAAAACAAATGAAAAGAGTACAACCATGTTTTAATCACATCTACTGTCAAAAACAATAAACAAATCTACCTACAATATAATGAACTGTTGGTGAATCAAAATGAAATTTTTAGGATAACCAACAAATGTAACTATTTAAGAGATACTATGATGTGCAAAATTAACCAGGTGCAGCATTTAGAAGAAGGACAATGCATAAATCAGTTATTAAAAGGGTTAAACGCAGGTTGCGAATATGAGTTTAATAACAACGAAATAATCCCGGATTAGAAAAAGCGTACCTAACAGCCAAAGAAACACATTACGTTCCATTTCCATTCTGTTGTATTCCTAAATTTTTGTATTTAAACTTAAAAAAAAAGAGATAAAATAACAAAAATATTACATTACCTTACAGCACCTAGAATGCTTGTAATGGACAATGAAAAAAGTTTCATTAGAAAAAGCGTACCTAACAGCCAAAGAAACACATTAGGTTCCATTTCCATTCTGTTGTATTCCTAAATTTTTGTATTTAAACTTAAAAAAAAAGAGATAAAATAACAAAAATATTACATTACCTTACAGCACCTAGAATGCTTGTAATGGACAATGAAAAAAGTTTCATTAGAAAAAGCGTACCTAACAGCCAAAGAAACACATTACGTTCTATTTCCATTCTGTTGTATTCCTAAATTTTTGTATTTTAACTTAAAAAAAAAGTTAAGAAAACGAAAAAGATTTTGCGTGTCGATTTGCAATAATAGTATACAGCACAAATTCAACACATAATAAGAATTATTTTAGTATGCATGTATTGTAATTTACAGTTTTTTTTGGTATTCTTGTTGGTGTCGTGTCAGTTTTAATACGATGTTCGGCGAAAAATCATTTCTGAAAATTTTCAAACAGAAAAGTAGCTCTTTTGTTAGTTTTTTTTAAGAAAAAAAAAATTATGTGCGTGGAAGATTATAAATTTAAAATTTGGTGAATGTAATCTATATAATATAAATTATAAAAATAAAAAAAATAATTAAAAGACAATTTTGTGTAGTTATAAAAAAAATCAGGTATGTACATAATTTTACTTTATTAAAAATGTACGACATTTTTGATACAGTTATTAGACACATTTGATACACTTATTGTGCACACTCAAAGAAATATATGCACACTCATAGAAAGAAAGAAAAACCGCATGTTTTTTTATAAATTTTGCTCATGCATTGCGTAAAGAGTACTTTTTAAATAATGCATTGATATTAATTTGAAAATATATTCCTAAATCTAACAAATAATAAAAAATTAAAAACATAAACTAAATATTCCTAAGGTGGCTTTTTTTCTTTTATTTAAATATAAAATAATGTATCTGCCTACACAAGAAATATATTGTTTTCTAAAGTTATATTCTCTATTTTCAATATATAAATAAAAGAAAGTTGTTATATTTTTATATAGATTGATTATGCCTCAATACAAAAGGTATATAATTTGTCAAAAAGACAAATTTTGAGGCTTACGACAAGGGCCCATTCTAATATTGCTGTGACTAACCCATCAAGTTATACAATTGAATCATTTTCTGTAGTTCCACCGATTGCTGTTCCACCAATTCAAACAAATGACTGTTTGCTATTAAACCCAGAAGGAGCTAATTATGTTACATCTGATTATAATCAAGATGAAATTTTTTTGAAAATTTAGATGTGCGAGTTTTTAAAAACTTGGAAATTTACACAAAATATCACACAAGGTGCAATAAATGATTTATTGGTTTTTCTTAAAGCTACGAAGGCATTTCCTTATTTGCCAAAAGATCCAAGAACTTTGTTAGAAACTCCTTTAACAAGACAAGTGCAGAATGTTGAACCTGGACTATATGTTCACGTGGGACTACAAGTAGCTTTGAACAATATTCTTGAAGAGTTAGAAGAAATTCCAGATGAATTAAAGTTAGATTTTCACATTGATCGTGTTCCGATATCTAAGAGTAGTTGCAGCGGATTTTGGTTGATTCTAGGTAGAATTTTTAATTTGCCATCTACTCCGGTTTTTGTTGTGGGTATTTACCAAGGATTAAACAAGCCAACTTCTTTTAATCAATTTTTGAGGTCTTTTGTGGATGAGCTACATATTACTTTAGATCATTTTGCCTTTAAACAAATAAACGTAAAAGTATTAATACGTTGTTTTATTTGTGATGCTCCAGCACGAGCTTCAGTAACATGCACCAAGTTACATAATGCTTATTTCGGATGTAACAAATGTATACAAGAAGGTCTGTTTGTGCATTCAAGAATGACTTATCCGGAGATTGATAAGTCATTAAGAACAAATCAATCTTTTAGAAACAGATATAACAACCAATATCACAAAGTCGATTCTATAATTGAGGAGCTTAATATGGATATAGTTCAACAATTTCCATTAGACTATCTTCATACAGTCTGTCTCGGAGTCATGAAAAAATTATTAAAAATGTGGACATCTGCAGATCACTTTAACCTTCCTTTGCAGTAAATGCAATTTCTGATAAACTAAGACATATTATTTCGACTCAACCATCAGAGTTTCAAAGAAAAGACAGACCATTGTCCGATATCGGACACTATAAGAGAACCGAATTTCACACTCAACTTTTGTATGCTGGAGCATTTGCATATAGGAATGTGATTAACTCAGAAAAATATACAAATTTTTTACTTTTCCATTCAGCTATATCAATATTGAGCGACAAAGATATATGTATTCAGTAGTTGCAATTAGCTAGGGATTTACTAATACATTTCGTTAAGGGTATAGAAGAAATTTATGTAGCAAAACATATAATTTATAACGTACACTGTTTAACGCACATTACAGATGATGTAAAATTATATAGAACACTAGATGAGTACAGCTCATTTCCATTTGAAAGCTATATGTACCAGATCAAGAGGTTATTGCATAAGAACAATCATCAAGCATTAGCTGAAATTACTAATAGAATAGCTGAAATGAATTCATACGGTTTTATTAAGAATAAAGAAATAAAAACAAAATTCCCTATTTTCAAAAAGAAAACCAAATACAGGAATGGAAATATGTATACAATATGATACAAACTTATTACTTTTAAGCAATTTTCATTAAAATACAATATACGAGATCAGTGGTTTCTGACAAAAAAAAAAAATATTGTGAAATTGAATACGTCGAAGAAAATGCTGCTAATCAATGGCTGATATTCGGAACTGAAATAAAACGTAAACAAAATTTTTATTAACTCTTTTATGCCTTGTACTACAATTTCTAATGAAAATAGCCAATATGAAAGCGACATATCGCAAAATAGGCAAAAAAAACCAGCCATTGGTGATGTAGTAGTGACATCAAATTCAAATAAGATTGAAAACGACCGTAACTCGTCAGCACCAGTAGTAGATCCAAGATCAGTTGAAAATGAAATTATGGGCAAACGTGATACATCTCCAAAAAAACAAACAGTTGGTGATTTTGACACATTTCCAAAAAATTCACAACAAGAAAGGGTTAAAACAGCTGCAGAAAAAAAACTTGCGCACATTATAGAAAATACCTTGCCGCTTCCGAAATCCGTTAGTGAAGGTACTACAGTTTTAGAACCTTTGTCAGAATCAGCAATTGGAAAATTTCAAATTTCTTCTGATGTGATGGTTCATGGTTTGTATATAATAAAATAATTAAATGTTTTTCTTTATTTTATATAAGTAAAATTTTATTTTCTTATTATTTATTTTTTATTTAGGTGAAACTTCAACCTTTGCTGAATTTATAACCGAAATATCTCAAGCTGAGTCAACTACGGCAACGTCTGATAATGTAGATTCCTCGAGTGTTTGTTTTTTAACTACGTTCCTCGAGTGTTTGTTTTTTAACTACAATAGAAGTTTTTTCTGTAGATACGAATTTAGAGAATTTAAAATCATCAGTATCTGATATTGTAAAAGATATTAAAATATTACAAACAAATGTATCAGAGCTAAAAAATCAAAATATTGAAATATTAAAATTTCTACCTGAGCTCAAAACAGAGTTTGTAAAACATCAGCCAAAAACAAATAATAAAAACCCAAATTTTATTCCGCCGATTCTTCCAATTTCATCAGTCCCAGAGCTGCTAATATTCGATGGAAATTTAAAACAAGAAGAATATAAAAAACAAATGGTACTAACATTTATTTTAATTTAATTATAATTTAATATCATAAATAATTTAATGATTTTATATAAATTAATAAATTAATATTCTTTCAGATAATATATTTCAAAGATTCAAAGATACTATAAAAAAAGATGTTGGAACGAATTGTTAGTTACGAAGTACTCATTAAGTATTCGTGGTCAGGCAAGAGCAGCTTTGAAGCAACTGGTGAGACTAAACAATTTTTCTGCAACTAAATTTTATTTATTATTTTATTTTTTTATAAAAAAAAAAGTTGGAGTTCATATCATTAAATGGAATAATCAATTTATTACGAGAACTATTCCGGCACAGCTTTCCAATGATGTTGGTAGCGAAACTACATACTTCATGAAAAGGGTGCCACAAAAATATAAAAGATTGAACAAAAAATTGTTTTAAACTGTCTAAAGAAAAAGATAATAAATTTTGTTTTAACATACAAACAAAGTAACTAATAAGCTTTCATATACATGCATTATTTAAAACAACAAGAAAACTGTGTCTCAAAAATGTTTCACATTGTTTTTGAAGTACAACTTCAATGTATATTTTCTTAAATTTCAATTAGGTATTTGCAAATTTCTTTAATAGCATTCTAATATTTTTGTACAATAATTTGTAAGTAATCATTTGATATGTATGTATATATATTAATTTAAAGAAAGTAATTTAAATTACAAAAATAATAATTAATAATTACAAAAAGATGTTTTGAAAAATGTCTAATCTTTGGTTTTGTAAATGAATTAATTTTTTTTCTTTAATTAAATGTTTATATTAGATTATTTTTAATTTATTTTATTTTGAAGTTATATGTAAAATAATTACCATAAAATAAAGAAATTTTAACGCCATTTTATTTGTTTAATTCTTAATGTTAATTACAGAAAAAATAAATGCAATGTGTCCAAAACTGCCTTGATTGTGTACATTAAGCACCACGTATATGTGCCCACATATTAGATACACTGTGTCGCAAAAGTGCATGTTGTGTGTAGGTACGATGTTTCGACACATTTGATACAATGTGTCTGTTATATGTTGGTTAGGCACATCTACTGACACATTGGGGACACTTGTGCCTGGGCATTTGCGACATTTTGCACGATTTCGTGTTCCTCTGGTGTGGTGAATGTGTTTTAAAAACACAAAACACATTCACGAAAATTTAGGTACAAAAATCTGAAAATTGTTAGCCGGGAATAGAACCATTAAATGATAATACAATCTTCCTAAGTAAGTTCAATGGAAAAATAATAACTTTAAATGGTAGCTTTCTGGTATAATATAATATATATAATATATATAGAATTTTCGAAAATAAAGTAATAAAGAAAATTCAAATTTTACCACTAATATTGCAATCAAACTTCACCGAAAAAGGCATGAAACTCGGGTTAGGATATTTGCACAATCTACATTTAGATAACATTAAAAATTGGAAAAACTACTAACAAACCACGCAATGTCAACCGTTACAGATATAGGCATTATTTTTATGATAATCATAATAATTTCTATTATCTTAATAAAAAACTAAAGAAAAATAATAAAAAAATTGTACTATTTCCTAAAGAACTATTTCCAACACAAGTTCATAATCTACGGGACGCAGATCTTTAAAGGGGGAAGCGTTAACAATTATCAAAATTATTTCTCATAAAATCATATTTCATCATATTACTTTTAATTAATATTTAAGTTAACACGATTTGATTTTTGTTAATTTAGCATTTTAAGCACTTTTAATTTCACACACTTTTTGTATTTTATATTTTCACACACATTTTTGTTAAATTGACATCTTTAATAAACGCGCATCCGGAAGTGCAATTCAATATTTTAAAATTATATTTTTTATTTTTTAAAAGTCATATAAAAGAAACGGGTTGGGTACGTAAGCCTGCATAGCAAAATCCGGAATGCGAAAATCCTGAATGTGAAAATCCGGAAAGGCGTTTAAAATTTTAGTCTTTTTTTACATTTTTTAAGACTAAAATTTTAAACGAAATAAACACTAAAGTTTATTTATTTAAATAAACACTAAAGTTTATTTATTTAAATAAACACTTAAGTTTATTTATTTCAAAAAATTAAATTAAAATTAAAATTTTGAAATTTAATTTTAAACGAATTTTACAAAATATTTCCAGGGTAACATATATGTATACTTTCAAATTGTTAATATATTTTCTTAACAATTGTAACTTAAAATTAGAATTATGCTAGTTAGATTTTTATTTTTTTAAGCAAATATCTATTATCGTAACTATATATCCGACCATCCACAAATTGTTCGTTTAAAATTACTTTTTTTAAAAGTTAATACATATTTGATTTTTATTTGATTAGATATTTGAATATTTTAGTTCAATTTGATTTTTAATTGTGTTTCTGTTTAAGTGAAAAAATGAATATATCTATAGTTAAATCAAATAAAGGAAAAGAAAAATTGGTAGTGGATGGTTTTGTGTACCATTTGGAAAAAAAAGTAGGTAATATATTTCGGTGGAAATGTGAAAAAAGGAAGCCTTTTTATTGTAAGGCACGTAGAGTTTTAAATTGTAGCACTTCAAATTTGAATACAAATAGTGAGCATAAAATTATAAAAATGGCGATTCATAACCACGATCCATTGGGATATATGAAAAATATTTATGCTGCTAATATACAAGTAAAAAAGGACGCCGAAATTTTAGAAAATCGTTCAATGTAACCCATCAACACGAGTTTATCTGCCACGAAAAGAGGCTCAAAAATCCAAGATCAAGCGTGTCAGGCAAAAAAACGTTTTAAAAGAATCTGAGAACATTGAAGAAATTAACAACCCTAATGTTATTAGGTACATTGAAGGCGAGTTATTCGTCCTCTCTAACAAAAAAGTAAATGATGGTAAAATTATACTTTTAGGAACAAACACCAGCCTGAAACTTTTAGCTGACTCAGATTGTTGGTTAATGGACAAAACTTTTAAAATAGTTCCATTAATTTTCCAACAACTGTATACCATACATGGAAAAATAGGTGAGGAAATTGTGCCTCTGGTGTATTTCCTTATGACAAGCAGAAGAAAATATTTGTATAATGAATGTTTTTATGAGCTTTTATATGTAGCATGCAACAATGATATTGATTTGCGACCAAAATATATTATATCTGATTTTGAAAAGGGAAAGCGTGGCTGCATTAAAAACCTTTTTTCCTGCAGCTAATTTTAAAGGATGTCTTTTCCATCTAGGACAAAATTATATGGAGAAGAATACGAACAAATAAATTGGCAACAAAATATGATAATAATGAAAAATTTTCGCTACAAATGCGCATGCTAATAGCACTTTCTTTCAATTCTGCAGGAGAAATTAAAGATTATTTTAGTGAATTATATAATGCATTTGATAAGGATGGGAAAAAAATCGGAAAATGGTTGAACGAAAATTATCTGAGCGGAATAATTAAACGTGGAAGCAGAAACACAGCAACAAGTTATTCACCACAATTTTGGTCATTTTTTTTAAATATTTACTATGAATTAAAAAAAAAACAACAATTTAAAAAAAACCAAAAATTATAAAATTATTAATTCGCAAATTATAAAGCAATCAAAATTAAAAATAAATTCTAATATCCAGCCGACTACAAGTACTCAAAAAATACATGAAAAAAAATTTACATACAGAACACAACCATATGACGCTAAAGAAAATGAAACACCATTAAATTCGCAAATTATACAGCAACCACCATTAAATGAAACACCATTAAATACGCAAATTATAAAGCAATCAAAATTTTTAAAAATAAATTCTAATATCTAGCCGATTACAAGTACTCAAAAAAGTATAAACGAACCAAAAAATAATAATTTAAGTAATGAACTATGGTACTTCATAATAGTAATTTGCTTAATAGTAATAATAGTAATTTACAACTTGACCTACCGAGAAAAACACCAGAAAGCTTTAAAGAACTAGATGAGGATATGAAAAACCAAACCTCAGAGTTGGTATTAGTAAGTTTGGCTTCTCTTAATTTTTCATAATTAATAAAAAAAAAATTATTAAATGTGATACATAATACAAACGTTATTTATTTTTTTTTAATTTATTTTCAGATTAAAACATTTAGGGCAATACACGAAAATTCTTTTGACAAATATATAAAATGTTGCCTTAAAACACTTATGACCAACGAAGAAGCATGTAAGCATTCTTGGTTTGGCCATAACAACAATATTGCCGTAAAATCGTTTAAGACCATGAACATAATAAAAGGTAAATAATATATAAAAGGTAAATAATATATTATTATTATTTGTATAAACATTTCTAATTCTAAAATATTTTGTTAGAGATTACATTGGAAAAATTTCCTACCGCGAACACTTCACAAATTATAAACACCATAAAAATATGGTTTCAATACGCGAAAGACAGAAGCAGAAAAGCTCAAAGTTCCATAAACAAAAATACAGAACAGCAATAATCATTATTTTTAATTACTATGTTCTTTTAATTAATTTTTGTAAACATTTATTTATTTTTACTTAATAGTTTTTAATTAATAATTTTTTTTAATTTTAAGGAGGTAGAATTAAAAAAATCCTCAAATATTTATTTATTTTAAATTAATAATTTTTTTTAATATTAAGGAGGTAGAATTAAAAAATCCTCAAATATTTATTTATTTTAAATTAATAATTTTTTGTTAATTTTAAGGAGGTGGAATTAAAAAAATTCTCAAAGATTTATTTCTTATTTGGTTTAAATCCTTAAATACTTAATAATGTGAATGCAATAATACTAATAATCCTAATGCAATCATGTGATTTTTAATATAAGACTAATTTTATAAAGAAAATGATATATAATAAATTATGTATATTTTATTATGAAAATTTGAGTAATTTATTAATTTGGTATTATTAATTTGAATGATCATTAATCGGCTCGTTTTAGTGCCGTTTTTGCTTTGTGTTTTGGTGCCGTTTTTACGTTGTGTTGGCGGCTCGCTTTTACATTGCGTATTGCATTCTAAAGTACTTATTCCAAATATTACGTAAACGTGCCGTATTCGGCTCGAAAAAGCGGTACGAATACGGAGTCTTCTATACAGAAATGACTCAGTTTTCGTGCCGAAAGCGGCATGCTTTTCTTAAAGGGTTATTATAAAATATTTCAATAAAAATAATATTAGACTATCCCACGAAATTTTATTTGACATTTCCAATCAAATACAATCAAGTTTTCCATTAGAGGAAAAAGACGCATGGTACTTCAAGCCACAAAACGGAAGGGCAAGAGGTATTTTGATCAACAAAAAAAGCAACAACCCGGCTACTACAAAATCAAAAATAATCGACACTAATCACGGGGATGTTTAATCTAATGAAATACGTGAAGATATACATAAATTAATTGATGGTAAGACATACAATAGTATATTATAAATTATATATTATATTATAAATTAATTATAATTATATTATAAATACAATAGTATATTATAGTATATTAGTATATTATAAATTAATTATAATTATATTATAAATAAATTTACATTTAAAATAACTAAAACAAACTTAATTTTTCTAGAAGACGGCGGACAAAAATGTAAGGGAATTTTAAAACATAACATTTCGTCGACTGTTCAACAAATATTAGAAAAGTGGTCCTATTCCGTTGCATTTAGGAAAAAAGATTTTAAAATTTTTAAGGATGATACCAATATAGCTTCCATTTTAAATGAATGGCCATCTTATACCCAAAGTTTTAGATATTCATTAGTAAGCTAAAATATAACTTGTTTTGCCAAATTATAATATCATTTTTTTTAGATAAAAATTAATTTTAATTACTATATAATAAATAATATAAATAATATATGTGTGTGTGTATATATATATTTATATATATATATATATATATATATATATATATTAATTCTTTTGCACCTGGAATAAAGTAAATGTGAAAAAAGTAATTTTTTATAACTGTTTTTTATTTCATTCATCAAAACAAAAAGCGGAAATTCTTAATTTGAATAATTAACATAAAATATAATATCTAATTTTTAATTTTATATTTAAAGACCAATTAAAAATTATTTAGATATAAATTTTTATTTAGCAAGAAAATAAAAAAAAAATTATACAAAATATTTTAATTTTATAATTTTCATATAATATTTTTAGTTAAAATATCTAATAATACACATTTTTTTTAATGTGCTTTGAAATATTTTTACATATTTTTGCTTTAATTTTTTTTTATAATTAATTAAAAGTTCAAAGGAGAAGCCAAAGTTTTTGTTTATTATTTGATAATTAATTAAATAAATCCTTTTTCTTCAAATAAGCATTTTATTTTCCATTACTATTTTTTTCATTTTCATTTATATTATATGTTTTGTCAAAATAAAAATGTTTTCATATTATTTCTTTTTTTTTTAATTCCTGTCATTTTTTTTTTACAGAATTTTTTTTTAATTTTTAGATTCTTAATTTTTAGATATAATTAATGTTGAAATATATTTCTAAAATTTTAATTTTCTTTTTTTATTATCCAAAAGTCTAAAAACTTCATGAAAGCTCCAAATGTTTCTTAACATATATTTTTTTTTATTAATATATAAATATTATAAAAAGAATATAAAAAGTAAATTAAGAATTAAATTATATTTTTGGTTTTCCATTTTTTGTTTTATTAATAAAAAATTAATATTTTTGTTAAATTTTATTTTTGTTTTTTTTATGTATATATGTATTGTTTATTTGGTTTATATAGTCAAATACATAAAAAAATCAATTAATAATTAATTTAAAATTTAAAGGTGATATATCAACTTCGTTTTTTAGTTATTTAAAAAAAACTTAACGAAAATTAATAGTTTTTGTAACATATAAATAATTTTTTTAGAAATAAATTGAAATAATTAAACAGAAAAGTACAATAAAAAAAATTGTATATAATTTTTTATAATTTCCGTTGTTCAAAAAGAAGCGCTTTTAATTGATAAAATAATAAGGTAAATTATAATTGTAATTCTTAATAATAAGGTAAATTGTAATTGTAATTTTTATTTTATGTTTTTTAATTGAATAATAGTAATACAAAGTTGTTATGGCATACAAGAATTTTCCTTTTAATTTTTTTTTAATTTTTTATTAATGTTTTGACACTATTTGTTACTTGTTCGTTATTAATATCAATCTCAAAGAAAAACATTGTTTCGGTTTAAAGCACCAAAAAAGCTTATTAAAAGGAATAATTATTTGTTTCCTTATTTTATATGAACTGTGACTATTTTAAAATTGCTGTACAAAATCCTATTAGAATATAAAAAAAAGACGTCCGTTTTCAAATAAAACTTTCCCAAGAATGAGAAATGCATTTATTTTCTCATTCCATATTTCATTTTTACATATTCCAATGTCAAATTCATTACAAAAAGGTTAGTTACAAATACAAAGAGTTAAGACTGGTGTTACCAGTAATTAAAAATAGATAAATAAAAATATATGAATTTAGGCTGCAACATACTCCCCACCGTTAAGGAAGGCTTTCCTTAACCATCAAAACAACTTTACAAGTTTGGCAATAGGACGTTTTACTATCTTCTTTGCTGTTTTTAGGCTGACAACACGAATTAGACCATCAGCACCACGATGAACCTCACAAACTCTACCAAGTGCCCAGACTGTAGGTGGAAGATTTTCTTCTTTGATAATTACCATATCACCTACCTTTAAATTTTCTTTTACCAATAACCATTTTTTGCGTTGTTGCAGATTATTTAGATAATCATGTTGCCATCGCTTCCAGAAATGTTGACTTAATTTTGTGATGTGATTCCATCTTTGAATTGGTGTCACTCTTACATCAATTAGATTAGAATCAGGTAATGATACTAATGGTGTACCAATTATAAAATGACCAGGTGTTAAGACATCAATGTTATCAGTATCATTTTCATAAATTGGTGATAACGGACGAGAATTTAATTGCGCTTCTATTTGTGTAAACAATGTAGATAACTCTTCAAAAGTCAATTTAGTATCCCCAATTACACGTTTTAAGTGAAATTTAACTGATTTCACCCCAGATTCCCAAATGCCTCCAAAATGTGGCGCTGCTGGAGGAATCATTCGCCATTCAATTGATTGCGATGTTAAAAAATTTGCAATTGATTCACGATTTTTGTATCTATTTTTATATAAATCATTAAGTTGACCTTTTGCACCAACAAAATTGGTACCGTTGTCGCTACATATCGATGATGGTATACCTCGACGACTAACAAATCTTCTAAAAGCAGCAATAAAAGCATCTGACGATAAATTACTTACAAGTTCCAAATGCACAGCTTTTGTACTAAGACATATCTCGACTAAAAATCCAAAACAGCTAAAGTCGACTTAAGCGTGAAATTAGTTATAAATGCCATTACATTCCCCTTTCGCTTTTCTACATATGACAAAAATCGTTTTTCTATTGTCATCTTTTTTAGCACAACTATAAGCAAAACTTTAATAGCTTAAGTCAGTTACAGGAAGTTGTTCGAAATCCAAAATAGCTTATGTAATCTTAAGCTATTTTGCCTTTTTTTAATGTTTAAGTTTAATTTGGAACAATAGCTTAAGTTATAAAAATAGAATTTTTTCCAGATTTGCTTATGTCGACTTAAGTTTTATTTCCATATTTTCTTTAGAGCATTTATAAATCTAAAGTATACTTTGGCTATTTTTCCATATTTTGTTTTAGTACATTGCTAACTCTAAAGTCGACTTAAGCTCTTATTGGAAAATTAAATTACAAAATTTATGTGAAAAATAAACTTTTCCAAAATAGTTTAAGTATACTTTAGTTGTTTTGGTTGTGTCTATTTTGGGAAAATTAAAAAATTAACTCGACATAAGCTGTTATTCCTATTACAATGTGTAGATCAAAGTCGAACTTAAGTTAGTTTTCCACAGAATTTTGCAATTGTCGAATGCGAATTTAGTGTAACATTAAAGTGTAAACATTAAAGTGTAAGTGGTTAAATATAAAAATTTAATAATATTAATATACGAAATTAATTTTGAAATACATAAAGTGGAAAAAAATAATAAAAATTAAAGTATGAAACGAAATGAGAAAATTTTATTAATGGCTCTAGCGGATGAAAATAAAAAAAAATACAAGAAAAATTACCAATCCAATGTTGCTAGTGGTAAGTTTTTCAAAATAGCTTTAAATTTTTAAATTCTAAAAAATTATTGTTACAGGAAATCGAATTTTGAAAGAAAGGCTCAACGAACAAAATAACAAATTTCCAGGTTTAATATATTATTATTTTTTGTTTAATTTTTATTTAATAATTTTTTTAATATATACGTATAGGCTTTTCAATCCCAGACGAAACAATGGTTTTTGAACCAGTAATTAGAAATGAGACGGCTTCAAGCTATAGCTTAGCTGCATTAATACGACAAAGCGTAAAAGTAGGTGACAATATTCAATCACATTATGATAATAATGTAAATAACATAAAAATCGTAAATTCGAACGATGCTGATATGAGAGTAGATGATGATGAAATTTTTTAATTTGATGGGATTATGGAGTATGCCAATTTAAGGAATGTTTCTACAATACCGGAGGCTGTGAATGATTTTGAAGATGATGATGATAGCTGTAAAGATCCTGATTTTGAAATCACTTCGTCATCATCCAAATCTAGCAGTGACAGCATTATTGTTATGGGCTTAAATCTTGAAGATAATTTGTGTACGGAAAATTTTGAAAGTGTAATAAATATTAATGAAATTCAAGAAGAAATTAGTACAGAAAATGGAAAGGAAAATAAGAAATCAAGACAAATTAAACGAAACACTGGTAAAGCCTATATTACTTCGAAAGAAAAAACTGTGTTACAAAAGATCATTTAAAAAGCTATCTAATTGTCGTTGTAAATGTAATAGCAAAATTACCGAAAAGGAACAAAAGATAATATTTCAACAGTATTGGAGTTTTGGTAGTTACAATTTACGTCAAATGTTTGTACGAGGATTAATTGAAATTGTACCGAAAAAAACACAGCGAATAAACAAAAATTCCACGCAATTCCACCGAGAAAACTCCAACTATTACTTTTTAGAAATTAGTACACAAAGAATTAGTGTATGTCAAAAGTGCTTTAAAGATACTTTAGGAGAGACTGATTCTTTTATTAAAAACGTTACTAAGAAAAAATTACAAATGTCTCATGATCAAAGTATGCTTGATAAAAGAGGATCGCACATTCCTGTTAACAAATTTGGTGAAGATAAGATAGCTGCTATAAAAAATCACATCAACAGCTTTCCGGCTTATGAAAGCCATTATACCAGACAAGCATCACAATTAAAGTATCTTCAAAGCGACTTAACATTGAATAAAATGTATAGCTTATATTGTGAAAATATCATTGATCCTGTATCTATTACCAAATATGGCTAAATTTTCAGAACAATGGACATAAAATTCAAAACACCACATGCTGACACATGTAATAAATGTGATGTTTTGAAGGCCAAAATCGATCTAGCTGTTGGCGAGGAATTATCTGCCCTTAAAGCAGAGCAAGAACGGCACCAAGATGAAGCAACTATAGCTTACAAAGCAAAATCGAACGATAAAACATTATCACTTTCAGATGCGTCAATTACGGTTTTAACATTTGATTTGCAACAATGTTTGCCTACTCATTTTTTAAAAACATCCGTGTCCTTCTACAAACGTTCATTATGGACATTTAATTTAACAATACACGATTGCACTCTAGGACTACCATATTGTTTTATGTGGCATGAAGCATTAGCTCGACGTGGAGGAAACGAAATCGCTTCTTGTATTTTTTCGCACATCAAGTCATTACCTGAAACTTTAAGACATTTGATTTTATACAGCGATAATTGTGCTGGACAAAATAAAAATAAATTTGTGGCTCAGCCGCGATGTTTTTAACCTTAATTTCTAACATAAATAATATTGAAATTATTGACCATAAGTTTTTGATCTTGGACATACCCATAATGAGTGTGATGTTGACCATTCTCTAATTGAGAGAAAAAAAAAAAAACTACAGCACAAATTCATCATCCCAGAGATTGGTTCCAATTTGTACGTACGGTTGGTGTAAGGAAAGAATTCAATGTTCATTAGATGTCTCAAGAAAATTTTATTAATTTTGCTGAAATAGCTAACACCAAATTTATTTGGAGAAAGATTGATTCCAATGGAAATCGTTTTAATTGGCAAAAAGTTCAATGGTTACGATATACCAAGGAATTTGGAGAAATACAATATAAAAATACTCTGAAAGATGATGAACCATTTAAAATAATGAATTTAAGACGACGAGGTTTTAACTCGATTGATATAAATAACTTACCACTATGTTACAGATCTGGTCAAATTAAAATTAGCACTGAAAAGAAAAAAGACATCCTTGATGTCTTAAACTTGATCGATACCAATTATCACAATTTTTATAAAAATTTGCTTACGGAAGATATGCCTGACTATCATCCTGATTTAACAGAAATTGAAGATACTGAAAACGATGCAGATTAATTACATAATAATATTTCATATTACTATATGTGTAATGTACACATATAGTAATATGAAATATTAGTTCTTATATTTAATATGTATACGTATTAATCACTTTTTGCTATCAAGTTTTCGAATTATTTTAATAAAAAATTAATTAAAATAGCTTATGTATTTCTATTTACAAAATTTTAGATAATGTCAAAATAGCGTATGTCGACTTAAAAATATATATAAATAAAATTGTGTTTAAGGAAAATAGCTTAAGTGACTTAATTTCACTAAAGGTTTATTTTAAAATTTACCAAAACAGCTTATGTCTGAAATATGTTAATTAAATTTAAATGATAAGAAGAATTGACCAAATTGTATATTTAAATCTAAAACCAGATCTCTACTTTGTTTTTCAAACCATTTTCAATAACTTATACTAAATGGTTTTTTCCAGAGACTTGTTGAAATATTAAAAATGCAGTGGTGCAAAACTATCATTTTGGACTTAAGCTGTTTTGGATTTTTAGTCGAGATATAAATAACGATAAATATGCTTTATCGATCTTTGGATTTCGACCTTTGTGCCATAAATACGTAAAGGGCCCAGCATAATCTACACCAACATGTTGAAACGTTCTACTTGGCGTTACCCTTTCACAAGGTAACTGTGACATTACTTGTATATTTGTTGCAGCTTTATGTCTAACACATACTACACAATTTCTTATTACATTTTTCACTGAATTACGACAACCAATAATCCAATATTTTTGACGTATAATATTAATCAATAAAGAAGGTCCAGCATGAAGATGTTTAACATGCAGATAGTTTATTATCAATTTTCCAAAAATATGATTTTTCGGTATAATAAAAGGATGTTTTGGCATCATACGATAATGTTGAATGTTTTATTCGACCCAAAACTCTTACTAAATTAAAATTATCCAAAAATGGAGATAGACCAAAAATTTTACTATTTTTTGGCAATTGTTTTTGTTGTTGTAATAAACATACTTCACTGGAGAATTCTGCTTGCGCAAATTTAATGCAAACTTTTAATGCATTATTAATTTCTTCTGACGTGATAAAATTTTTATTCAAACTTTTTAAATTAAAAAATCTTTTACAATAACAAATTATTCTAACGATTTTCATTATTGAAGAATACTTTATAAATAATTGTTTTATTGTACCATTTGTTTCTTTTAACATAAACGTAGTTGCAGTAATTTTTCTTTCTTCACTTTCAACAATTTTATTATCAGCAACTGATTTAGACAATTTCCAATCTACTGTATCTTTTTTCAACCATTCAGGTCCACACCACCATGACAAATTGTTGATAATATTTTCAGGTGAAATTCCTCTCGATGCACAATCTGCAGGATTATTTTTAGATGGTACATGCTTCCAATTTGTTGATGGTAAAATTTCTATTATTTGAGCAACTCGATTTGCTATAAATGGCTTTAATTTTTTAGGATGTGATGCAATCCATGATAGTACAACTGCTGAATCAGTAAAAGCATAAATTTTAATATTTGTTAACTTCAATTTTATCAAAACAAATTTTAATAATTTTGACAATAAATGTGCACCACAGAGTTCTAATCTTGGTATCGATAAAATCTTTAAAGGAGCTACTTTTGTTTTAGCTATTAGTAAATTAACATTAACAATATTTTTATTTTTACATTTTATATAAATTGCAGCTGAATAAGCTTTTTCTGACGCATCAGAAAACCCAATTAATTCTATAATTGCATCACCTGTATATACCCATCTTGGTATTTTTAACTGTTCAAAACAAATAAAACTATTTCTTAATTTATACCATTTATTGGCAATATCATCTGGTAACTTGTCATCCCAATCAAATTTCAACAGCCATAATTGTTGAAATATTACTTTTACACCAATAATACATGGTGACAAAAAACCCATTGGATCAAATATCTTTGATGCTTCTGAAAGAATGTTTCTTTTTGTACATTCTAGATTTTTATTGATATTTACCTTAAATGTGAAATAGTCATTTTTTGGTTCCCAATATAAACCTAATATTTTTACTGATGTTTGATTTTCATTCAAACTAATTAAATTGGTAGATTGTTCATCACAAATTTCTTTTATTACTTCTGGTGAATTTGAAACCCATTTTCTTAGTGGGAAACCATTTTTATTTAAAATTAGTGAGACATCTTTTTGTAACTTTAGCGCATCCTCAATACTATTTGAACCACCAATAAAATCATCCACATAAAAGTTGTTTAGAATAGCATTGGAAGCTATGGGATGTGAATTTTGACAATTTAAACCAATTTCTTTTAAACAACGTGTTGCTAAAAATGGTGCACTTGAAGTACCATATGTTACAGTTGTTAATCGATAATGTTGAATTGGCATATTATCACTTTCTCTCCATACTATACGTTGATAATTAGAATTTTTTTTATCAACTTTTATTTGACGATACATTTTTTCGACATCACCACAAAGTGCGATTTTATATGTGCGAAAATTTAACAAAATTGTTTGCAAATCATTTTGAATCGTTGGACCAACAGCTAACATCTGATTCAATGAAATGCCAGATTTGGTTTTATTTGAACCATCAAAAACTACTCTACATTTAGTAGTTAAACTATCAGGTTTTATAACTGGATGGTGGGCTAAATAATATGACTGTTTAGGATCAATATTAAGTTCACTAAATGGAATTAATTCCATGTGTTTAAGATCAATAAATTCTTTCATAAATTTTTTATATTGATCATATAAATCGACGTTGTTTTTTAAACGACGTTCAATAGAATAAAATCTATACATAGCTGAGTTTAATGAGTTTCCAAGCTCTTGATTTGTATTATAAAATGGTAGAGACACAACAAATCTACCTTCTTCATTCAAATAATAATGTTTTTTGAAATGTGATTCACAAAATATTTCTTCATTATTTAATTGACAATCATTTTCATTCAAAATTTCTTCAGTTTGCCAAAACAATTTTAAAGCTTTTTCTAAAGCAATATCAACATCTTTCAGCACATTGAAAGATTTAGCTAAATCATTATTACTATGTAGCTTACCAGCTACTATCCAACCAAATATGGTAGTTTGCAACACTGGTTGTCCTGGACCAGAATTCAATTTATCTGATTTCAAAATGTTGAAGAAATAATCAGATCCCAACAATATTTCAACTTTTTTAGGACAGTTAAACTTTTTATCAGCTAAATTTAACGAATCTATTTTATGACAGTTTCTAATATATATGAATTGCTCTGGAATTTTCGAAGAAATATTTTGAAGTACATATGCTTCAATAAAAATTTCAGAATTGTCGTGCAATGAAGCTAGCTTAAATGAAACCATGCCTTTTGTATAAACAGTTCCTGCAGAGGATAAACCGGATACTGATATATTACCAATTTTACGTTTTAAATTTAATTTTTCTACTAAATCTTCTGTAACGAACGACATCTGTGAACCAGAATCTAGCAAAACATTACAAATAATCTCTTTACTGTCAAATAATCGAATAACTTTAACCTGCGCCGTAGGTAATAAAGCTAAACTAAAACCTGTTGATTTACAGGATAACATATTTTTGTCAGCCATTGCTGAATATACTTGCTGAATTTCTTCTGGTAAGCATTTTCTGATATTATTTGTTTATTAAATACATCAGATACACTATCTTTTTTAATAAACTGATTTATTTTATTATTTTCAAAATTATTAATCATACACGAAGAGTCATCTTGGACCAAATGATTAACAACAAATGAATCATTTTCATAATTATTATTGTCCAAACTTGCTTTATATCGCGCTAATGGAAAACATGGTTGTAAATAGAAACCTTTAGCATTTTGCTGATCTCTAATATTTTCAGTTATATTTGAACCAAATGGAGAAACAAAACCATTCTGTGGTTCGCTAACAAAACACGCTGAATTTACATTTAATTTTGATTCTTGGGTAATAATTTTCTCACGCTATATAAATATAACAAATTTTTTTTTTGTTTGATGAGAAAAATATATTTTTTTTTTGTCAACGAGAAAAAGCTAGAACAATTTTTTTTTCTACCGACTTTTAACGGTTTTACAATTTAAATTAGTAATAATTTTCTCACGCTATATAAATATAACAATTTTTTTTTTGTTTGATGAGAAAAATATATATATTTTTTTTGTCAACGAGAAAAAGCTAGAACAATTTTTTTTTTTTATACCGACTTTTAACGGTTTTACAATTTAAATTTATATTGCAACCAATCACAAACAAATGCTTTTTTTTTGTTTCTATGCAATTTTTTCTTTACACAGAATTTATGATTTTTTTTTTATGTAACTTTTTTTTTTCATGTTCGATTTATATGTATTACACGTTGTTTAAACCGATTTTTTATATATGAATTTTTATTTTTGATATACAAAAAAAATTCTATATGAATATGTACTTTTTTTTTGTATGTACTTTTATAACACTTTTTTATACAACTTTCATAATACTAATATAACCTTGTACGCAATTCCAAAATATCCGTTTTCGAAGGACCAAAACGTTTCGGTTTAAAGCACCAAAAAAGCTTATTAAAAGGAATAATTATTTGTTTCCTTATTTTATATGAACTGTGACTATTTTAAAATTGCTGTACAAAATCCTATTAGAATATAAGAAAAAGACGTCCGTTTTCAAATAAAACTTTCCCAAGAATGAGAAATGCATTTATTTTCTCATTCCATATTTCATTTTTACATATTCCAATGTCAAATTCATTACAAAAAGGTTAGTTACAAATACAAAGAGTTAAGACTGGTGTTACCAGTAATTAAAAATAGATGAATAAAAATATATGAATTTAGGCTGCAACAAACATTTAAATGAACATTTAAATGAACATAATTGATGCATCAGTATATTTTATATCAAATATAAAAAATAGTTGAAATAACATAAGAAAAGCCTCCAAGAAATTTTCGCATTCTTATTTAATATTATCCAAATACGTAAAGAATTTATCAGTATGTAAAATAGAATTTTTGCTACTGAAGCAAATTAAAAATGGCTGTAATTTTTCTGCTGTACATTTATGTAGCTCTGTTGGGTGTTTTATAATTTTAAATAATGATTGTTGTGAATCTTCTATAGTGTATTTTTTTGGTATTTTCGTAGGACTTACGATCGCATATAATAAATGCAACATACAAACTTGTTTATAATTTGAAATTAAGAACAAATTCATAAATTATTAGTTTTAAAAAGTATAGACCAAATAGATTGATATATTAACAATAAAAATAACTAATCTTACTTTTGTTATTTGATTGTTGACATTCCAACCATAATTTCTTTCTTGGATTTCTTGTTAAAGTGCTGTCAAAAATTAACGTAATGTTTGATTCAAATTGTTCCCATTTTGAATAAAAAATATCTTCTTTTGATGGAAAGAAGTAATTAAAATTAATTTTTATCTAAAAAAAATGATATTATAATTTGGCAAAATAAGTTATATTTTAGCTTACTAATGAATATCTATAGCTGTGGGTATAAGATGGCCATTCATTTAAAATTGAAGCTATATTGGTATCATCCTTAAAAATTTTAAAATCTTTTTTTCTAAATGCAACGGAATCGGACCACTTTTCTAATATTTGTTGAACACTCAACGAAATGTTATGTTTTAAAATTCCCTTACATTTTTGTCCGCCGTCTTCTAGAAAAATTAAGTTTATTTTAGTTATTTTAAATGTAAATTTATTTATAATATAATTATAATTAATTTATAATATACTAATATACTATAATATACTATTGTATTTATAATATAATTATAATTAATTTATAATATAATATAATTTATAATATACTATTGTATGTCTTACCATCAATTAATTCATGTATATCTTCACGTATTTCATTAGATTAAACATCCCCGTGATTAGTGTCGATTATTTTTGATTTTGTAGTAGCCGGGTTGTTGCTTTTTTTGTTGATCAAAATACCTCTTGCCCTTCCGTTTTGTGGCTTGAAGTACCATGCGTCTTTTTCCTCTAATGGAAAACTTGATTGTATTTGATTGGAAATGTCAAATAAAATTTCGTGGGATAGTCTAATATTATTTTTATTGAAATATTTTATAATAACCCTTTAAGAAAAGCATGCCGCTTTCGGCACGAAAACTGAGTCATTTCTCTATAGAAGACTCCGTATTCGTACCGCTTTTTCGAGCCGAATACGGCACGTTTACGTAATATTTGGAATAAGTACTTTAGAATGCAATACGCAATGTAAAAGCGAGCCGCCAACACAACGTAAAAACGGCACCAAAACACAACGCAAAAACGGCACTAAAACGAGCCGATTAATGATCATTCAAATTAATAATACCAAATTAAAAAATTACTCAAATTTTCATAATAAAATATACATAATTTATTATATATCATTATCTTTATAAAATTGGTCTTATATTAAAAATCACATGATTGCACTAGGATTATTAGTATTATTGCATTCACATTATTAAATATTTAAGGATTTAAACCAAATAAGAAATAAATCTTTATGGATTTTTTTAATTCCACCTCCTTAAAATTAAAAAAAATTATTAATTTAAAATAAATAAATATTTGAGGATTTTCTTAATTCTACCTCCTTAATATTAAAAAAAAATTATTAACTAAAAACTATTAAGTAAAAATAAATAAATGTTTACAAAAATTAATTAAAAGAACATAGTAATTAAAAATAATGATTATTGCTGTTCTGTATTTTTGTTTATGGAACTTTGAGCTTTTCTGCTTCTGTCTTTCGCGTATTGAAACCATATTTTTATGGTGTTTATAATTTGTGAAGTGATCGCGGTAGGAAATTTTTCCAATGTAATCTCTAACAAAATATTTTAGAATTAGAAATGTTTATACAAATAATAATAAGTATATATTATTTACCTTTTATTATGTTCATGGTCTTAAACGATTTTACGGCAATATTGTTGTTATGGCCAAACCAAGAATGCTTACATGCTACTTCGTTGGTCATAAGTGTTTTAAGGCAACATTTTATATATTTGTCAAAAGAATTTTCGTGTATTGCCCTAAATGTTTTAATCTGAAAATAAATAAAAAAAAAAAATAACGTTTGTATTATGTATCACATTTAATTTTTTTTTATTAATTATGAAAAATTAAGAGAAGCCAAACTTACTAATATCAACTCTGAGGTTTGGTTTTTCATATCCTCATCTAGTTCTTTAAAGCTTTCTGGTGTTTTTCTCGGTAGGTCAAGTTGTAAATCGTCTTTAGATAAACTACAACTACATTTTGTTGTATTTTTTTCTTGCAATTCTCATCACATATATTTTACTTCTTTAATAAGTGCCTGAAGCAAATTACTATTATGAAGTACCATAGTTCATTACTTAAATTATTATTTTTTAGTTCGTTTATACTTTTTTGAGTACTTGTAGTCGGCTGGATATTAGAATTTATTTTTAAAAATTTTGATTGCTTTATAATTTGCGTATTTAATGGTGTTTCATTTAATGGTGGTTGCTTTATAATTTGCGAATTTACTGGTGTTTCATTTTCTTTAGCGTCATATGGTTGTGTTCTGTATGTAAAGCTTTTTTCATGTATTTTTTGAGTACTTGTAGTAGGCTGGATAGATAATTTCCGCTGTCATCACTCCAACAAAATTCATCATCATCAACCAAACGTTGTCCATTTTGATACATCTTTATCTATAAAAAAATTATAAATGTTGTAAAGGTACATAAATTATCTTTGAATTAGTTTTTAATTTAACAATTTTATTTATTTAATTAATATTAAAAACTCTTAGTTCGGTGGATAATATTTCGGTTGCAGTATTGGTGCAATATTATTAATTGTAATAGTAAGATGGGTGATTCTGAAAAAAGGATTCTAGATGCAATAATGGATGTCAAAGACGAAATTAAAAAAATTGATCAAAAGCTTGATACCAATCTACTTCAATTGAGAGAAGGATTAAATGGAATAAAACAAAAACAGAACAAGCTTGAAAAGAGAATTATACAGAATGAAAGAATAAACAAGCAGAACAACATATTGATACATAATCTAGATGAAAGTGAAAGTAGTGATAGGGAACTAGAAGCACATGTTCTAGATATTATTAAACAATTTCTAGGTGTTGATATTACCGCTTTTGAAATAAACTTTCTTTACCGGCTAGGTAAAAAAAATGGTAAGGTTAGACCAACTCTATTAGGACTCACAACAAAAAGAAAGAAAGATGAAATCATGAAAGAAAAATACAAGATAAGAGATTTTCCTTCAAAAATATATTTTGCCGACGATCTACCAATAGAAATATCTAATCACAGAAAGCAGACAAGAAATGCTCTGAATAAGCTCAAAAGTGACGGTATAGAGGCTAAAATAGTTAGAGGAGAGATAGTTACCCACGGAAAAACTTTAACTAAAGATGATATACATGCAATAAATATTCAAGAAAATAAAAAACGTAACAGATCACCCACAGAAAACAAATTAGAAACCAATAACCAGCTCGAAAAACCTAAAATTCAAATGATAAATTATCAACCGGATAAAAGACATCGTCAAGGAGCACTTCCAAGAACACCACCCAACGGAAGTAGCACAAGCAATAATATTGGTAACATGAATTCTTCTTTTTTAGGATAGAGAATAAAAAAAATAATAATCAAACGCAATCTTACACAACCAAACCCGGCAACGCTATTAAGGATAACGAATCTGATTACACGAGTGAAACTTCCTCAATCCGGCTGGCCCCCGTGAGGAAGTATGGCCAATACCCCCCGAAACAAACAACGCTGAATAATATCAGTAATATAAATAGATTTAACTTTAAAGATAAAAATTTGAAAAATACAGATACAAATTTAAAAAACATCGAAATAAAAAGAAACACAGAAACATTACTTATATGTATGTACATACAACGTACGATCACTTGCAAGTGAAGAAAAATTGGAAAAACTAGATATTGCACTTGGTAAAATAAAATGGGATGTGATAGGTTTGGCAGAAGTGAGAAGATATGGAGAAGGAATTGTTGAAAGGCAAAACGGTACAATATTATGTTATAAAGGCGAAACTAAAGGTCTTCACGGAGTGGCAATACTTATAAACAAACATCTGAAAAATAATATAGAAGAAGTGTTAACATATAGTGAAAGAATTATAGCCATTAAATTAAAAATTGAAAATATAAGCATATCCGTTATACAAGTTTATGCTCCAACAGAAAATAGCACAGACGAAGTAATAGAACAGTTTTATGAAAAACTTGATGATGTTATTAGAGTATGTAAAAATGATTATATTATAGTAATGGGTGATTTTAATAGTAAGCTTGGTAAACGCGAAAAAGGGGAAGAACCAATTATGGGAATCTTCAACCATGGAAACAGAAACAAAAGAGGTGAACGATTAATACAAAGTATTTGGCAGCATAAGCTATATGTTGGTAATACATTATTTAAAAAGAAAATAAATCAAATGTGGACATGGTCATCACCAGATAATATTACTAAAAATCAAATTTATTATATTTTAACAAATAAAAAAGAAAATTTAATGGATGTATCAGTTATTAAAAATTTCCAATTTGATTCAGATCACCGGCTAGTAAGATGTAAATTTATTTTAAAAACCATGAAAAGAAGATACATTTCGGAAAATAAGATATTACCAACGCAGATTTCACCACAAACTTTGTTGTCTTACCAGCAATCACTAACTTACCAAATAGAAAATATAAACCTAAATAACTTAAATAACACACAATAAGTATACAATTCCATAGAAAATTCAATTAAATTATGTGGAAATATTCTAAAAACAAATAAAATCAAAATAAATAAATTATCGAACACAACCTTAGGGCTAATTCATAAGAGAGAAAAACTTAGAAAAAAAGATATATTAACAGATAATGAAAAGCTTGAACTTAAAAATCTACGGAAATTAATTAAAAAAGAAAGTAAAAGAAACATACAACAATATAAAGAAAATATTATAAAAAATACGCTAAAAGAAACTCGATCATTGAAGAAAATCAAAAAAGAATTTTGTGAAGGAAAAAAATGGATCTCAGAACTGTCAAAAAATAATAAAAAATATACCAACAGAAAAGAAATACTAAAAGAAGCTACCAAATTTTATGAAAAACTCTATTCAACATCACTATCAAAAGAACAGGAAATACGTCAAATGCCAACTTTAAATAATATGCAGGAGGTAGAACCATTTAATAACACAGAAATTTTAAATGCAATATCTGAGTTAAAAAATGAAAAATCGGCTGGAGATGATAACATTAACGCTGAATATCTAAAATATGGTAGTAAAGAAATCTGCGAAATCTTAACAGATATGTTTAACAAAGTTTTAAAAGAAGAGATTATACCAGAACAATGGAAAAAATCTAAAATAATTTTAATATATAAAGAAGGTGATAAAAATGATATTTCTAATTATCGCCCAATAAGCTTGATAAGCACTATATATAAGATATTTGCAAAATGTATTTTGAAAAGAATTTCTCCAATACTTGATATACATCAACCGAAAGATCAAGCAGGATTTAGATCTGGATATTCTACAACGGATCATCTTCATAGTATTAATCAAATAATTGAAAAATGCTCTGAATATCAGTTACCAATAGCTATCACCTTTGTAGACTATCTCAAAGCTCTCGACAGTATAGAACATGTGTCCATCTGGAAATCACTAAAAGAACAAAAAGTGCACGACAAATACATTCGAATCATACGCAACATTTACATTAACTGTGAAGCAAAAATAAAACTTGAAAGAGATGGTAATTATTTTAAAATAAACAGAGGAGTGCGACAAGGTACCCATTATCACCTGGCTTATTTGCTGCGGTTCTACAGGAGGTGTTCAAAAGTCTGAAATGGAATAATGTAGGAATTAACATAAATAATGAAAAAATCAACAATTTAAGATTCGCAGACGACTTAGCTTTATTTGCAAAAAACTATAATGAAGCAAAAATAATGTTAACAGAACTGAAAACAGAAAGTGAAAAAGTTGGTCTATCGTTAAACAAAACTAAAACAATAAAAAAAAACTTCAAATTTTAATATGCCCGATTTATATATTGATGGTGAACTAATAGAAAACGTTAAAGATTTTACATACTTAGGCCAAATAATTTCATTTAGTGATCGACAAGATAAAGAAATAAATATAAGAATCACAAAGGCATGGAGACAATTTTGGTCAATAAAAAAAGTACTTAACAACCACATAAATAAAGAAAATATAAAATATGTATTCGACATAGCTATTTTACCTGTGTTAACTTATGGTGCGCAAACCTGGTCCCTAACAGCGAAAAACATGAAAAAATTGCAGGTATGTCAGAGAGCTATGGAACGAACAACACTGAAAATAAATAGATGGTCAAGGAATAGAAACTCATCAATTAGAAGCAGAACAAATATAGTAGATGTAATCCAAAGGTCAAAAGATTTAAAATGGAGATGGGCTGGTCATATTGCCAGAATGAATGACCAAAGATGGACAAATCAGCTAACGAAATGGGAACCGAAAAATACAAGAAAAATTGGTAGACAACGCAAAAGATGGGTTGATGAAATTAAAACAATGTGCAACCAATGGCAAATAACGGCCCAAAATAAAGATAATTGGAAAACCTTGGGGGAGGCTTTTACCCGTAATTATTAAAAATCGAATCAATAAAAAATTAAATATTAAAATTAAATACTAGTTTAAAATAATTGAATAATTAAATTAAATTTCGAATTTTTATCTATAATTAAATAATAACTTTTAAATTTTCTATCAATTTAATTTAAGAAATTTTTTGAAATATTTTGAATTATTCATGTAAAATGAAGGGTGTTACAAGCTAATAATAATAATAATAATAATAATAATAATAATTGGTGCAATATATTGATAAGGATGATGATGGTATAGGATATACAAACAAATCTTCTAGGTTCAACAGAGCATATCCTTTTATCACATCATTCGAAGTTTCTTCAATTTTAAATATATTTTGTGCTGATAGGAAATAATTATTAGGATATCTTGATGTTAATATTTGGCTGAATATTGGTTCAGCAGCTTTTTCTTCAAAATATTCCTTTTGCTCTATTTTATTAACTATTTGTTGTAAAGGATATGCTCCTTTTCGAACCATTTTTTTCATTTTTTGCATAAAATTTTCAAATTTGAAAGCGCTATACATGTCAAGTGGTCCAAATACTTTTACATCGTTCGGTAAATGAAGCAAATTATGTACATTATATGACATGTTTTCTTTTCCATACAGCGTTTCAAATTGTTTAACAAATTCATTCAGCAACTCCGATGCGCAATCATTGTTTCTGAAGCAATCTTGTGGGTGACTTAAAATTCTAATACTGCAGACTAAAAACAAAAAATGGATATAATATTTTTCTTCTAAAATATTATTCAAAGCCGCCATTCCAGTATAACTTAAAAACATTCTGAATTCGGTAGCTTTCCAGTGTTGTATTTCAAATAAACTTCTTCGTTTTCTTGGAAATTCAATGGGCATATACTTCTTAAGAAGTAATAAATTTTCATTTATTTGCAATATAGCATTTCGTTTTAATGAAAAATGTTTTTTTTCTGCTTTAGTAAGCATAGTATTATTTGCCTCATAACTCCTAGTAGGACACAATGCATGTAGTCAATCGGAAATTGACTCACGCATTTAATATTCAAGGCCTCCAATGCTACATTCAGCCGAACATGATGATCCTTTTGTATTTTATCCTTAAAATTTTCATCTGTACTTAAACAATGTTCAGTGCCAGGGAAACAAACTTTGTGCTGATAATAGACGCCTTTAATTTTGCACTTCGTGCAACTGTAGAATCCAGAATGCGATTTTACACCTAAAATGATTTGTAAATATCGATAAAGTTGTAAATGTCGATTTAGAAAATGTAGAATATGTGAAAATATCGACTGTAAAAAAAATACCGACTGAGAAAATGTCGATTTGGAAAATGTCGACTGATAATTTACCTACAATTAAAAATATTAAAAACAATGTCGACGTAATTAAAAATATAAAAAAAATATAACAATATATTTCTTCTAGAAACAATAAAAAAAACTAAAAGAAAAAATAAATATAAATAATTATTTATATTTAAAATAAAATAATATAAATAACATATTTTGCATTCTAATCGAGCTGTTTACTTGATTAACATCCTTTTCATACGCTGATGGTTCATGTGTATATTCCTTTGCTGGAGATTTCATAATTATGTGTAAATTTGCCGTCTTTTCTGTACTTGAAATTCTAGCGGGACAGGAATGGCTTTTACTCTTTGTACATCGCCAACGATACACTTTAGTTTCGTTAACCGAAGTCATCTTCTCACAATGAAATATGTATCCTCCAAATAGTAATTTTTTACCGTTTTTGTTACTAGGAATTATTTGCCCTTCCATATTTGTTCGCGTACAATAAATTATATTATATACTTTTTAAAAACTATTGAATGATTTATTCATACTGGAAAACTAGATTGCATATAAAAAAAACATGTTTATTTTATTAGAGTGTTGAATAAAAATTGGTAAAATCTCTCAACTGAGAAAATTTTCACTGAATTAATGTTGCCTAAGAAAATGTTGATTGAGAAAATACTGCGCAGTATTTTCTCAATCAACATTTTCTTAGGCAGCATTAATTCAGTGAAAATTTTCTCAGTCGACTTTTTCTCAGTCGACATTTCCTCAATCGACATTTTCTCAGTCGACTTTTTCTCAGTAGACATTTCCTCAGTCGACATTATGACCCGGACACGTAAATATACAATATTAATTTGCTTTATTTTTATTTATTTATATCTTACCCAAAATAAATGATCGTGCCGGAGCATCGCATATGAAAGATCTGATTTTTACTTAAATTTTTTTGGTATTGAAAATAATTTCATTTTTTTGCAAATCCTCAATTTCCTTAATAAATGGTACCAAAAACTTATTCGGACAATTATGTTACCAAGTATATTTAAAAGGAATTATGTTACCAAGTATAGGCCACAATTGACTATTGGAACTTTTAGTTAATGGCACACCATCTATACCAATATCAATTTCAAGTATATTTTTTTGAAACGAATTTATTTGTACAAAATTATTAATATATTTTTGAAGACCAATATGTGTATAAAATAAAATCCCTCACCCAAGGCAACAATATTAGTTTGCCTTGTACTTTTGGGTGTCTTTGTAATTGTTTTTATATATTTGGGCAGATTATCAATATATTTAGCAGACCATTTGAAGCTGCTTCAGAAATTCTAAATTCAATACTCCACTGAGCAATATCTTTGGAAATATTTGAATTTTCATATTGTCCATGGATATTAATAAATTCGGCTTCAGGAAATATTTCATTTTCATCATAATCCGAAAAATCACTTTCACTTGTATCACTGTCTATATTAATTTCCGATTCTTGCCATTCTGGGCTCTGCCTATTATACACATTTGATTGTTCTTCTATGATTTGTTCTTCTTCGTGGTTTGATAAATTACTAAAACTATCTGCACAAGTATTATTAACTTCACATTGTATATCATAATACGCTTTTTTATCCATTTTATTATTTTTTTAATTTCAAATTGTATAATCAAAATATTTACCCTTAAAAATTAGCAAAAAATCACAAACAAACAAAAAATATAAAATGGCGTTCCGACACAACAATTGTTTATCATCTTTAAAGATGACATTACTTTTTCTTGTCGTAAAAGCGTTGAGTTTTCGTGACGCCAAATAGGCTCGCTTAAGCAATGCTTTTTAAAGGGTTTCCATACCTAAAATCATGCCGTTTTTGTGCCGTAAAAACGGCTCGTTTAAGTCGTTGTGTATATGAAGAAAAGCTGCGTGTAAGCGAGCCGTAAATACTTATAAAAATGTATTTCTAATATTGTTGTAAAATGTAATGATTTTTTTTTACTAACATATTGGTATGGAGAATTTAGTTTTTGGTTTGAAATTTCACTTTTTTCAAAATTATTAGTTGTTTTTTCATTGATATTAAGCTTTAATTTCCATATTTTTAAATTATGTCGAAATTGGATTTTTTCCCCAACTTCTTTAAGTGGGAATATATCATTCAAATCTGAATCTGTGTTTAAATATTGCAGATGTTCTGAAGAGATGTTATATTCTAAAATTAAAAAAGAATATTTATATTTGTTTGCGTGGATATCATTTCTTATACCTGTACATAGATCATAAACAAATTGTGATAAGAACAAGTCAATTTCTTGAAGTCTATGCAATAAATCCAAATCTAAGATGAAGGAAGCGTTGCTGAGCGGTATATCTAAGCTTGAAGTAATTTCAGAAGTTTTTGATGCAACATAAGATACAATAGTGTTTGAAATAGTATCCGAAATATCGGAACCGCTGTAATAGTCACCTGTACCTCAAAAATTGCAAACGTTTACAAAAAAATATCTCTTAAACAAACTAATAGTTTTAATTATGAGCATTAAAATAATACCTTTATAAGTTAAATAAATTTGAATTAAAAAAAATCTTTTGGGCGTATTGCCTTAACACCATTTTTAATAGCTAATGATAAAATTATATTTTTTCGGCATGTTATATTGCTGGCATATATTTTAAATTCGCGATGCGTTGATTCAAATCTAAAAGTTTAATAATTTTTTTTTTTTTTTATTTTTTAATTATTAATACTTTTATTAACTTCTAATGAATACATTTCATTTTGGAATATAATATAGTTTACGTTTTTACATGACTAAATCCAGTCAGCTCTGTTGAAGTACAATCTGTGAATGAACCTTGCCTTTTCATAATAGATAATTTCGTAAATGTTTAATAGCTCATTTTCTTCATAAAGTAGATCAGATGCGTGATACCAATGTATGCCAAACAGTGTTTTTATCGCCTTGTTCATTAGTCTGGCTATTTTCTCTATATTGAAGCATGGACAGTTTGCCCAACATACAATGTTATACTTTACATGTGATAACACGTGTGCATGATATATTAATTTCGCTATACGGTTACCTAACTTTAAGCCCCTTCTTCTAAACGCTCCTAGAAGCGAAACAATCTTGTTGATTATTTTATTTATATGATTGCTCCAGTTCAGTTTACTATCAAGCTCCATGCCCAAATATTTATATTCATGGACTCTTTCAATTTCGCAGCTGTCTTCGCAGCTGTCAATTTCGCAGCTGGTAATTTTCACATTTATATTCAATTTCTTTTTTATTTTAAATATCATATATTTTGTTTTGTTCTTATTCAATGTTAACTTATTACCATTTACCCACTTACTAAACCTTACTAAATCATCATTTACTACTCTTTCTAATTCCACTGCATTTTTAGCTTTCCAAAGAAGGCACGTATCATCGGTAAATATTGTATACTTAGCTTTTAGGCCCGCAGACATAATATTGTGGATATATAATAAATACAATGTTGGACCCAGTACTGAGCCTTGTGGAACACCTATTTTTGCTATTGCCATATCACTAATACATTCACCATTCCTGGTTACCTACCACACGCCTATTTGTGAAATAATTCCGTATTAGGTCATTCGCCTTACCTCTAATTCCAAGTTCATACATCCTTTCAATCAGTATTCTATGATCTACTGTGTCAAATGCCTTTTGCAGATCAATAAACATAGCACATACATAGTTATCTTGATCGAGATAATCGCTTATGTCTTTTAGGAAAGTGCTTATTCATGATATTAGCTATCTCTTTCTTTGATGTTACTGTAGATCCTGCATGCACAATCTTTGGTATATCTTCCTTTCTTCCAATATTTTTTACCTTATTTTTAACTTCTGAATTTATGACCTCCCACATCTTCCTGGAATCCGCTGCTGCTTCTGCAAATTTTGCTTCTAATTGCTGTTGTTTTGCTTTTCTCACCATCATATTTATATGACACTTAATTTTCTTATAGCTATTTTTTATTGTTAAATTCCCTGGATCTCTTAACCAACCTTTGTATAAATAATTTCTGTAATCCATCATTCTTATAATATCCTGACTTAACCAAGAACTATTTTCTCTAGTACGTACCTTTTTTAAGCTAGTGTTCCTCGTCTTAGCTGGACAACTGTTGTCCATCATTTACCTCCTGACTATTAATCTTGCTACATACCTCATTTACCATGTTGTTATAGTTAATTATCGGGATTGTAGTGTTAATCATTTTCCTCTTAATAGTCGCAATCCTAGCAAATTTAATGAACAAAATTCGATGATCAAATACCGGATTGTCCTCGTGTTCGATTTCACATAATGTTCTACTTATATTTAAATTTGTGACGATATGATCAATTATAGTTTCTGTTGTGCCAGTTATCCTCGTAGCAGACGAACTACTTAGTTGATTTACGATCTCATAATTATTTGCTTTCAGCATATTCATGTAGTTTCGGACATTACTCGAGTCCTCCATAGGGTGACCAGATCAAGCATTACAAAAAGGAGGACAATTTTTTTTTTTGGTGGAGGTGCGTCCAATATTTTTTAAACTCAACAGAAAAGATCACTTGTGTTCAGGCTCAGAAAAAATATTACATTTTGATACATAATATATAGTTGTTATTAAATATTTATTAATAAAAACAAACAAAAATAAAATTCAAAATATAAAACTAAACATAACATAATAATACATTACACAAAATTCATTAGTTATATTTTTTAGTCGTTATAATATAAAGGCACATAAATCATTACATATTTTTACATATTTTTCGTAAGGAAAAATTAAATTATATATTTTTTCTTTATCTGGCGTGGTATGATTTTTAATATAGATTCTATTCAATACTTTTTAAATATTTGTAATACCATCTCTATAAAAGAACATAAACAAACTACATTTAATCTTAATTTTTTTAATGTAAGTCACAGAAATTATTACCTATTTTTCGTATTTTTCATTTGATGAAATTTTTCTTAAAATATTTGGGTTTTTTAATAAGTAGTCATATAATTGTGAACAAGAATATTCTTTAAAGTTAAATTTGCATGAAATAATACTTTTGATGGTTTCAACGTTCAACCTATTTCTTTCATTAGTCCATTGGCTTACGATTAAAAAAAAAATTCTCTCAACATTTGCATTGTGAGCTGGAATTGCAAAAAAAAATTCTGCTATTACAAGAAGTTCACTATACATTTCAATATCGTAATTTTTTTTTGAAATATCTTAGCCATTTTTCATGAAGTGGTAGATTTGAGAATTCTTCTCCACCAATATTTTCTTCTGCAAACTTTTGAAAATTGCAAAATTGATCAAACAACTTTGTTTCATTGAAATTTACCTTTTTGTGCTGTAAATACTCCAGAGATTTTTCTAGCTCCTGCCATGTCGGAATATTTTTAAAATCCATCCATTTAAAACATTCAAATTCACGTAGCTGCTCTGACCACTCAATCAAGTATTCTAAGCACCTGGTATATACGTATAATAAATTTTTTTTCATAGCTTCAACTTCATGTTCTTTGCCATTTTTAACACATTTTCTAAAAATTTGAATTACTTTTAATGGAAGGAAATTCTCTCTTATTTTGCATTTAAGTATTTCTTTAGCAGTATCTAACTGTTCTAACATTTCCACAACTGAAATTTTTTCTTTTTCTATTGCCTTTATTTTTTCGTTATAAATATACATCAGTGAGTGTAAAAACCACAAATATGCTTCATTGATATCATTTTCAAAAAAAATTTTGATGGTTACTGGTGGACTGTCAAGAGACATAAAATAAGATTTTAATCCTTCAAATATTTCCAATATCCGTTGGACGCATGGAAATAACGAAAGCCATCGAGTTTTCGAATGACTGAGCAACTTTTTATAATTGATATCCACAAACTCACAAAACGTTTTAAGTTTTTCAGTTCGTATAGCAAAGGTGGAGAAATGATTGTATATCTTCATGACTAGGCTGTCCAAATCTATTGGCAGACTGTCAAACCCAAATTGTATGTCATTATGAAGTATATGTGCAGGGCATCCAATTCCTATTAAATCAGGTAGACCATTTGTTTTTAATTTGAAAAATACATTATTTCTACCTGCACGTTGTTTTCCTCCGAAATTCGTATTACAGTTATCACCAGAAACAGCTATGCATTTAGTAATTATATCATGTTTATTTAAAACTGATGATAAAAATTCAAAAATTGTATTGGAGGTTTCATCCTTTAGTGCTTGTATATCCACTACTTTGATATTTATACCTGATTCTTTTTTAAAATATTGTAACAATGCGGGGAATATTTTTTGATTGCCGTGGTTACTAGCATCCGTTAAAATTGATACAAAGTTCGTATGTTCAATATCTTCAAAAACATTGTTTATTGACAACGGAGCCAACACATTAACAACTATTGATTCAGTTTTAGTCCGCGCACAAGAAATTCGTTTGGCAATGCTAGAATCAGGTAAAATGTGTTTTAAAAATTTATGGCTACAGTCTGTCGATCGAAAGCTGAAATGATGAGTAACAGTGTGATATGCTAAAGCACCCTCAGCTGCAGAAACTTGGTCGTCCAATTTAGTGTGTTTCGCAACAAAATAATCCGATAATTTATTTGACGAATTTGTACCTCTCACTGCTTTCACGTGTTTTTCAGTGCGCAAATGCTGCTCCAAATCTGATTTTCCCTTGTTAGCTATAGAAAAAGTCACTCTACAAACACCACAGAATACGAAATGAGGAGTACTATTTTCTTTTTCTGTGAACATCGGATATTTTATTTTTAATTCGTCGTTGAATATACATTTTCGCTTCGGCATATTGGATGTAAATGTAAAGGCTACAATTTTTTAAGTAATTAACATAATACAGAATAATTTTTGTGTTTTTAAATTATTATTTAACTCACTCAGTTTTTTGTCAGTTCAATTTAAAATTATTAAATTTTTAATCTGCGCTGCAAAACGAAGTCAACAATCAACATGTAAAATAAACTGTGAAATAGAAATGTCAAAACCAACAAATGCCCCTAAAACTTAATATCGATTACTACAGATTACTACATAGACTTCTAATATCGCTTACTACAAATTAAGAGACATCTTCTTTTAACTAGTTTAAACTGAAACCAATTGTGGAAAAAAAATTTATATTCCATCTAATAGGGAATTGAGGAATTTCTAAAAAAGAGGACAAATGCCTTAATTTAAAAAAAAGATACAGGACATATTTTTTTGCATTGAAAAGAGGACATGTCCTCTTAAAAGAGGACGTCTGGTCACACTAGTCCTCCAATATATTTATGTTTGTATCAGCAGCCATGATAACATTCCTGTGTTTCTCCATGATGTTCTCTAGGTGATTAATAAACTAATTATCATTTTCTCGTTCCACTTTATAACACGTTAGTATTTTGATCTTCGGCGAAATATTATTTAATTCAATCAATATCGTGTTATGCTCTCTGTTTTGAATTAGTATCTCAAAACTGATATCGTTTCTCACAAAGATAGCCGTACCTCCACCTCTGTTCTTTTGTCTGCAATTGTAAATAGCTGCAAAATTTGGTAGGTTGTAATATTGTATTTCATCTTCGTAGCTCCAGCATTCACAAACAACTATGATGTGTATTTTGTTATTATTCCTTACTATTAGAGCTTGTATTTCGTTTAGTTTATCACGAATGCTGCGAGCATTCAAGTAGACTATATTTAGATTATATAAGTTTTCGATTCTATAATCTTCTGATGGCATATCTACAATTTAATTTGAACAAATATACTATAGCATCTATATCTAGTATGCCGTTTTGCTCCTAATATTTTTGACTTTATACAAATATTCTGGACACTCAAGACTATCTGCTCCATGATTACAGCACTCCGGATTTTTCCATCTAACACAATTAATGCATTTCCGTGCTGAACCCTCCAAACTACACGAATTCGTTGCATGTTCACCTGAACATCTAGCGCACACATCATTGCTTTTGCACTCATTTTTCATATGATTGAATCTTTGACATTTCAAGCATCTTGGTACAAAAATATGTTCTTTGGCAAGCACTCTGATGTAGTCCAGCGTAATAAATTTGTGCATCATTATTTTCTTGAAAGTTTCTGTTGGACATTCTAGTATGTACATGAATTTCCCATATACTTCCTTGACGTAATTAATTTTGACGCTATCCTGTTCGTTTATGAAGTGATTTTGTGAACGTAAGTCCGCCAATAATTCATCACTATTCTCATACCTAATTTCAATATTCCTGATGATATTTCTTATTTTCTAGGATTTCTTAGTTTTGTGCAATCAATCTTATAATTATCACCAAGTTTACTCTTTGCATATGACTCAAACCTGGTGGAGTGTTCTTCAATTATTGTGTTCACAACAACACCACCATTCCTGATATGTTTGATTTTCTTAACTGTCACCTTAATATCAGCTGGTTTCACTTTCTCTTTAGGCACCTTTTCAGTTATTTTCGACTGTTGATCAGCTTTTTTAGGTACTATGGTGACCGCAGGTACTGGCAAACGATTTTCAGTCATCCCTTCATTTGCCAGCTGAGCATGCACAACTACTTCACTTGGCACATATGGTGACTTCATAACCTCCGCGTAACTTTTCCTGATTATGTTATTTTCTTTCGATATATTACTTTTTATTTCGCTGACTTCCCCCTTTACACTAAGTAATATCTTTTCCAAATTTTGCTGTTTTTTCCGTCATATCCATTTTTGAAATTATCTCTTTTAATGAGCTCGTAATTTCTGAATTGCTAGCTTTACTTATATTCTTGTCCATTGGTGTATCTTTTGAGGTGCTACTTGATTGAGGTGCTAGTTGAATACCTTGGAGTACCGGATTTTTCTATTACCATCGGATCATGAACTAATATGTGGTGTTTTGGCTTTAATGTATCATTGAATAAATTTACGTACTCTTCATTGTGGGCTTTTATTAATTGTTTCAATTTGTCAATATCATGTGAAGTAAACTTTGGGGAGAGAATTAAGTCCATCAATATTTTCTTCCAGCCTGTTAGTTTTTAAATCGGGTGATCTATTTCCAAATTCTATTTCTCCGTAATCGAAAGTATTTTTTCTTTCATTAAATTGATCAATGGTAAAAAACTTATCTTTTTTAATAAAAGCTAACAAAATTTTACAAACGTCATACTGCAATACACCTTCTGGTAAATCATGCATAAAATCAACGTGGAAATTTTCAACTGCATGAAATCCATTTATCTGATTAAAGACTGATTCTTGCTTTATTCCAGTATTAGAAGGGTCATTTTAGACACATCGTGAAAATAGTTTTAATCATCTTGTGCACTAGCTTTTTGACAAACATTCTTATGCATAGCACAAAATCGACAATAAAAATTAGCGTTAAAGCTTTTTACTAGATCTAAAATTGAATTTAATCCAAAATTATCACCCAAAAGTATTCCTAATATAAATTTGACGTTAATAATTTAATTTTGTACTACAAAATCAATACCATCTTCTTGTAATTTTATAATCTGATCAACTAAATGACAAACAACTTTCATTTCCGAAATTTTTAATATCATCTGATTTAAAAAAACCACATAACAAAATATTATTTAATTTTTGTGAATTGGGTAGATTAGGAAATGAAATATAAAAAGCGGAAATTGAAGAAGTATGAGGCCCCAATGGATTATGCACTTGTGTATCATCGTAATAAAGAAAATATGGAATGACAAGCTTTGCGTTATTTATATTAAGTTCTTTGAGCTTCTGTTTAAATAAACTTCCTTGAACAAAATTTGAGATATTATCTGTATTTGATTCCATTAAAATATTTATGTTATCTAAAGTCAATTCAAGGTTATTGTTCTTAGAAAACAGGCTATGAAATTGATATTAAAAGGTGAAAGTATTCATTTGATTTTTTGTGTACCAAAAGTTAACGAGCCATTATTATAAATTTCAGTAATTTTATTGTCTACTGTAATTTCAACTAAATTTTCGCAAAGTTTTTTCTCCCAGATATTTAAAAAGCAGATATTCTGTTTTTAGTTTATCAAATGGAAAAGCTACTATTTTAAAAACCTGTTTTATAAAATCATCATTAATGTCATGCGCATCATCTAAAATCAACTCAAGAATCAGCGGCGGCTCGTCATATTGGGCAGGGTGGGCTAAGCCCAACCTGAATCTACAGGAAAATGGTACAAAATATTCATTTAAAATATATTATAAAAATGAGCAAAAAAAATTAAATTTTTTTTTAAATAAATGTCATATAATATATGTCTATATAATTTGTTCCATCGAAATTCGTACACCACCGCTGCGAAATATAATATGTATATAAAAATATAATCTAAAATCTAAATATGAATATGAACACTAAAATACAAATATATTATACTAACACTACATAACTTTTTCATTATAAAAATACAACTACTCTTTTCTCTTTACTTCAGGGGCTAATTGAAATTTGCCCACCTTATTATACTAATTTTATACAAAACAATTTTGCGTATGTGTTGAATTTTGTATGGATCAGGCTGGGCTAATTTAAACTAGCCCACGAAGACCACGTGTTCCCCATAGAAATGCGAAATATTTGTAATTGCTTTATGATTTTCAGAATTTTATTATTTTTGCTATGGAAGAAAATTATCAGAAAATTTCCATTATATGAGCAAGCAATGTCAATTTTCAAATATTTTAAACCAAAATACCAGGCGCGCATATTTTATAATCAACACTATTGAGTTGAGTTATTTCCTTCTCCTATATTAAAAAAATTATATTGAGAAAAATATATCATGGGATAGAAAATCTCTTATCCATAGAAGAAATATTCCTATACTGAAAATTTGCATGAAATATTTTTCATTAAAAAAAAGAGAAATATATCATCGTGGGCTAGAAAATCGCAGCCCCTAGAACGAATAATTCCTTTGAGTAACAATTTTCATGAAATATTTATTTCGTTATATAAATATTTTGTATTAAAAAATAAATAAATATATCTTCATGGGCTAGAAAATCGCAGCCCATAGCAATAATTTTATCGCTTATATTTTAAATTCCCTCAGTATAGACAAAAAATTATTTAATTATAGCACACATTAGAACAATTTTTTTAAAATTAGTACCAGGCGATCATAAATTTCAGAAAGTAACAATTTTCGTCTTAGTTGAGAAAACTTAAGACAATTGCATACAAATATAACTATTCAAATATGTGTGGAGTGTGCCATGATTTTCGTTTATTTAGCTCAATTTTTTTTGAATTTGTCTAATGTTGTTTGTGTATTAATATGTGATTTATTTTTCTTGTGTGCATAAGCATATGCATAATGATTTTTTTTATTGGAAAGAAAATGAAAAACATATTAAGATGCCAATGTGATTAACTCACTAATGATTAGCTTAGATGCCAATGTGATTAACTCACTAAAACGAAAAATTCAAAAGGTTGTATATTTAATAACCTCAAATTTTTGCTTTTCATAACAAAACTTTTTCCTTTAGCCCACCCAGAACTTTTGATCACGATCCGCCACTGTCAAGAATAGATATAATACCAGGTAAAAAGTTTGATGTTATTTCATTTTGAATAAAAAAAACGTCTTGTCTATTAAAATTGCTTAAATTATTTAAACTTAATGAAAATTCTAATGCATTTTCAGCTATATTTTCTGCAATACTTTCTAAATTTAATAATGTTACATGGAAATGAATTTTTTTTGGTTTATTGACATATTCCGTGGTTAATTTAGAAGAGTTGGGTTTACAAATTGTAACGTTATTAGCAGTTTCAGTCGAAAATAATTCTTTTTCATATATAATTGAGCTATGAATATTTTCACTTATGATTTTTTCTGTTGAAGATTGATTAGATTTGTGTGATTTAGTGTTTAAATGTTTTTTAAAAACAGTGGAACCCAAAAACTCTTGTTTGCATTCAAAACAATAAAATTTCTTTGGTTAACGCATCCATGAATATCTTTTAAATGCTTCATATAAATATTAGGACCAGCAAAAAATTGCTACATTTGAAACATTTCGCCATTTTATCCTAAAATGTATGTATTTACATTTGTAAGAAAAATACTTTTTTTTTTTGGAAAATAAAAAATGGCCACCAATATGAAACACAAAAAATGATGACTTTAAAAAAATTATATTATACTGAAACAAAAATATTACCTTTTTTCTTGCAAATTTTTTAACTGCAAAAAAAATAATTACTGGAACAAATTGATAACATTAATTATATTATATTATTTTTATTAATTTGAATTTTATTGTTATTAAATTATTTATAAAATTTTTTTAAAACACACTTTTTTTATGTTATAAATTATTTATAAAAAAATTTTAAAACACACTTTTTTTATGCACAAAAATTAAACTATCCTCACTTGTTGATTGCTGCCCACAAAATGAACGCGAAAGTTTAAAATAGTTTTATATTTTTACGCACACAAACGAAGACACAAGCACTTAATGGAAAATTTTACTTTCTATGCGTAAACTTTTTGCGATGTATTTTTATATGGAATTTTACTCAAAAATAGAATGCCATCATCAAAATAATTGAAATTATACGCTTTAAAACATTATCCCAATGGTCGATTTCCTTTTTTTGCGTTTGATGATCAATAGTTTGTAAAGTATTTAATCTTTTTCGTAAATCGATATATTTACTAAATGATTGGAAATGATCATTGCAATAGACATGTCTTTTTAAATCTTGACTTGCATGAATCCAGTCATTGAAGTCAGTGTTAGATAACGGCAATTTAATTTTGCTGAAAATTTTACAGCAAAAACAGAAGATTGCATTCTTAGTTGGGGAATAAACTAACCATAATGTGTTTATATTTTCGCCATTGCTAACTTTTCTTTGAAAATAGAAATTAGAAAACGCAATTTTCTCACCTGTAGATAGATATTTTTCCTTCCGATTTTGAATTGGACCTCGCATTATAATTGTATCAATCATACACTTGCTCAGAGACTCAGGCCAGTTTCGCAAATCATTAAATTGATTTGGTAAAGTATTTGGTTCAGGTTCGGTATCATTTATATTGCAATTTTCAACATCGGCATCATTTCTTTTGCAATTTTCATTTTCGTAATTTAGCTGAACTTCATTATCATAGACGCGCGCTCTTCATTTTGAAAATTATCTTTATTTTTTAATGCATTATTTTCTGAAGCTATATTAGAATCAGCAGTTGCATTAGTTTTCGCTATAAAATTAAACAACGATGACTGATTTTGCATACATTGCTGTTCTTTTACTTTTTTTAATTGTTTATTCTCCCAAACGGATAGCTTTCGTTTATCCATTATTAAAATCAAAACGTCTTTCTTGTTTAAAATTGTACACATTTATGAAAATGACTAAATCACGAAATAAATATAAACTGTTTTTATAATTGAAAATGCAATATTTTTTCCCGAAAATCATAGTTGCATTGCGTTTTTAAATTTTACATAGAAATTGAAAAGCAATGCAACTATGATTTTCGGGAAAAAATATTGCATTTTCAATTATATTGTTTTTCATATGGAAAAATATTCAAACTATTTTTAAAACTTAAATTGATTTTCTCTTTCACATTTTATTTTTTAAATGAAATCAAATTAATTTTTTTTTATATTTATATTGTTTTGCTTGCGCCTGTGTGTTTGACACACGCTTCACACGCCTTCAGCCAGCCCTGACATATATTATATGTATATATATATATATATTTTTAAATGAAATTTATAAAATTTTTATATACATAAACTATCAAATTAATCATATGATCGAAAGATAATAATTTTCCCGCTTTCGATCATAAGGATTAATCTAGGTTCAATTATGAAAATTGTGAGATGAGGTGAAAGAAAATGTATTATTTGGTTCATGATTTTTTTTTATAACTGATACGAAAAATTTAATAATTTTCAAATTTTTTTTTTCCTACGAAATGTGTAGGTATATAGTTTTTATGTATATTTATTTTATTTATTTAGCATAATTGGCTTATGTATACATATATTTTTTTATTATTACAATTTTTTTTTTATATGTAAAAAACTGAACCTACAAACTTAACTACTAATCTCGTACAAACTTAAAACTAACTTAAAACTAAGACGTAACTTAACTAACTTAAAACTAATATAGTGACCAACGAATTTTTTTTTACGATCTTTTTATGATACATCAGTATTATATCCAAAAATTATCTAAATTTGCATGAAATTGTATTTTGTATCAGTTGCTCTACGATCCGCGTGATAAATAAGTGGAATTTTATTTTCATTTTGTATTAAACCGTGTTTATTTAGAATCTAGGTGTATAAATATAAATCCTTCTGGTGGAATGAATCCCGAATTCATACTATTTTTAATGTATTCGTCATTAGTGTATACAGTATGTTGGATTAAACTATTACCTTCTACTAAAGTTACTCTAGCGCAAGCATGTCAAACTCAAAGACTAACACGGGCCAAATAATCAAGTTCTAACTTTATATGAGCCGCAAAACAAATCATTTCCAATTTTTAAAGTTTTATTTCAAAAAATACATTTTAAAAATTAAGCAGAACAAAAAAATTAATTTTTTTACCTGAAACTTGGCATCTTTTCTCTGCTACCATTTTTCCTACTTCAGGGGAAATCTTATTCGCAGTTATGACTTTCAACACTGACCCAAGGTGAATGTCAGTAATTCTGGATCTAACAGGAGATTTATTTCCTTTCATAATTGAAAATAATTGTTCGCACCGATAAGTACTTCCAAACATGGAAACAATTTTGTGTGCGAATTTTCTGGTGTTTTCAAACCTGGTTGGCAAATATATATAAAATTCAGGTACTCCAACTTCAAGGAATTTTCCCTTCAAATCTAAATTACATTGGATCTCGATTACCTCCATTTGCATATGATTAGGTACTGTTTCTATATTTATCGAAAAAATTGAAGAAAACAAAGAAAACTTGTCTTCCAAAGACTTAAAATCTGCAAACCTTGCTTCAAATTCATTTCTTAGGCTTAAAATTTTGTCCGCATATTTTTTATACGATGCAATTACAGCTAAACTTGATTTGTTCCTGTTGCATGTAGGAAAGTGCGTTAAATCTTCATTTTTCAACTGCTTTTCCCAAAGAGCTGCTTACATTTGAATGCTTTAACTTGGTCACACATGCTCGTAATAATCCAAACTTTTCCTTGCAGTTGTAAATTTAAATCAGATAAGTGTTTTGTTATATCAACCATGAAGGATAAATCTTGCAACCATACTAAATCAGAAAAGAAACTGGTGTCTTGATTTTTGGTTACTAAAAACTGACATATTTCCACTTTCAAGTCCCAGAATTGTTTAAGAACCTTTGAGCAGGATAACCAACGTACCTCACTATAGTAAGACAAACCGGAATATTCGCTTTCTAACGCACTTAAGAAAGCAGAGAACTGCCGCTGATTTAAGCCTCGGATCTTATAAAATTAATAATTTTTTTGATAGGTGTCAACATATTTTCCATCTTAATTACCTTTGAACATAATACTTCTTGATGTAGAATGCAATGCGTATGATGAATTTTAGATTCGTCATAAATTTCACTTCATTTTTTTCGCAGTAATGACACGAAACCGTTAGTTTTTCCGGTCATTGAAGGAGCTCCGTCTGTTGCTACGGAGGTCAATTTTAGAAGAGGCAGATTGTATTTTCCTAAAAGTTCATAAACACCATGAAATATATCTTGTCCTGTAGTAGTATCACGCATCGGAACTAGTTCCAATAATTCTTCAAAAAAAATTAAATTCGTGTCGCAAGCACGGAAAAACACAGCTAACTGAGCTATGCCACCGATGTCCGTACTCTCGTCACAGGCAATGGAAAAAGCTTTTAAACTAGATGATTTTGTTTTAATTTGATCACTTAAATTGCCAGCCAAATCAGTAATTCTCTCCGCAACGGTATTTCGAGATAGAGATTGCTTGAAAAGCTGTGACACTTCCAGGACAAAAAATTTCTGCGGCTTTAATTAAACATTCCTTGATGAAATCACCTTCGGTAAAAGGTTTCGAATGTTTAGCTATCAACTCCGACATGACATAGCTAGCATGCACCGCCGCTTCATTTTATTCTGATGCTTTAGTAAACGTTAGCTGTTGTTTTTTCAGTCCCAACTTGAACATCTTCAACTTCTCTTGTCGGATTAATCCTTCGTAATTATCATATTTTAATTTATGTTGTTCATAGTGACGTTTCATGTTATATAACTTTGGTACACTAATGGCATTATTACTTATCAAGCTGATAATTTTATCTTTAACTTCACAGCAAAAGTACTCCAATTCCTATTTTTCTTGAAAATTCCGATGTTCGTCAGCAATTTTTCTTTTAGTTTTACTACCACTTGGTTTCGATAAAGACATACAGAATATAAAGGTCTAAAATAGAAGAGTGATCATTAACACAAAATAAGAAAAAAAATTAATAAAAATCAACATTTTTTCTTGAACTTGAACTTACCAGACGCAAAATAACTGCACAAATTAATAAGCGTAACGTAAATAAACTTATTTTTCTTCGAAAGCGAAATATTTACTCTCAAGCATACAGCCAAAAAACTACAAGACTAGCGGTTGCGTTCGAGACTTTGATAATTCGAATGTCTCCTGTTTTAAATTTTAAGTACATCCGGAAACTCGCATTTCTCGAAAAAATCTCGAGAACTCTTAATATATTTAATTTTTTAAGTTAGTAAATGATAATTTCGAACCACTTAGTTTCCAAGAAAAAAACTCCGCAATTGGTGAGTTCGAATGTGGTGGTTCATTATTAACAATTATGTATAATAATTACATATTTTAAAAATTTCACTATGAATTTTAATTAAAATTTTTGTTACATTGTTATATTGGATGGGCCGCAAATATATTTGCCACTAGTTTGACATGCTTGCTCTAGCGTAATGGTTACGAATAAGTTGGATTATAAAATTATCTATTCTAATAATTCCCGCTAAATTATACATATTTTATTTGAAATATAATGTTTTTACTCGGTATTAGCTTTACGATATTTACCTGACATGTTCTAAGCACGTTCTTTTGGTCTAAAATTGGTAAAATTGGTCTAATTAAAGGCTGATAAGAAATTATTTTTGTTTTTGGGCATAAGTATTTAGAATAAAAAAGTTTTTTAGCTATGTGAAATGCTTTATTAGCTTTTAAAAGTAGATTTTTAACATGTGAAGTGAAATTCATATTTTTTTGCAAACATACACCCAGATAGTTAACTGTGTCAGTATTTCTACATAAAGTCAGGTCATTAGCTCTAATTTTGAAATTTCTTCAATTTTTTTTAATTGAAGTGTGGCAGTATTTTAGTGTATTTCTAAACAATATTGATTCACATTTACTCATATTAATTTACATAGAATGCAACTCAACTTTAATTTTATCAAATGTATTGTTTGCTGTGTATCACTGATAGATCATAAACGAAAATTAAACAAACGAAACTTTATTTGGGATCTTTATTTGCCGGAAACAAAATATATTGGAGGTAAATATTTCAAAGGGCCTCAACCCACATTTACGAAATTTTACAGGAGAGACAAATTACTTTATATTTATAATGTTTACTCCAATTTTTTATACTATTTAAGCAATATTATTCTAAAAGGTATTTTATAACTAATAAAAGAAAACTTTTTGATTAATTTTAATTCTTTAATCAAGATGTTTGGGTTAAGGCCTTTTGAAAACATAATTTTGGAAAAAAATAGTTTGAGGGATAGGGCTTTTTGTTAAATAAAATAAATGAATGATTGTTTTATAAATATTTAATATTATTAAACTTATTAATTGTAATTGTAACAAAAAAAAATAATATTGCATTCATTGCTCATTATTTCACAAAAATAAAAGAAAACGATTATATAGCATTCATTACACAACTTAATGTTGTAGAAAAAAATTAATAATATTTTAAATCAAAGCAAATAATTATTTGTAAATTCATGAAAACAAAATAAATTGTTTTTATTTAGATTTTTTTTCTTATCTTCATGGTATCGGATATTATCATAAAATGAATGAGTGTCCCATGGAAGCAATAGCTTTAACTTTTGCAAATGTTTCCATTTAGTCTGTACTATTGAAAGTCTTTCAGAATAAAGCTTATGTGGCAAATTCGATTCTCTAGTTTTTTGTCTTTATCTGATAGTCGTCCTCAAAAGCGAGCTTATAATAGATTCCTTCTAGTGTATATTTTACACATCGTAAATTTGACACCGTTGGATGTTTAGTATTTTTTCCTAAAATAAAAAGCATGAACATATTATTTAAAGATTATAAAAAAATTTATATTGTCATACACCGACCGAAATTCGTTTAGACTAGAGTTTCTGATTTCCCGAACTTTTTTAATTCTCGAGATTCGGGAATTCTCAGTTTTCATAAAAATATATTTCTCGAGAATCGGGATTATTTTAAAATTCTCGAGAATTCTCGGGAATTCCCGAATAAAAATTCCTATAATACCAGCAAAAAATAAGACAAATTTTAACAAAAAAATTATATTAATTTTATTATATGTATGTCATAAAAAATAACCAAATTTTTATAAATGTTTATTCATAACATAACAAATTACTAAATAAAAAAATTCATATTATCATATTATATATATGATATAAATAACGTATTGACTGACTACATAGTGACATGACTAGTTATTTTTTTGTATAACAAATAGGAATTATTATAATAATACTACAAAAATTAAAGAAATGAAAAATGTCCACAAAACCTAATCTCCAGTCTCTACATAGAATAATGTAAATATGTAAATTATTTTTCATATTTTTGAAAATGATTTTTCAAAAAACAAAGACAATTTAAATGTTTATCTGTCAAACGTCCTCTTAATTTCGATGCAAAATTATTTGAAATAGAAAAGTTTCTCTCATTTTGTGTCGAAGTAGGTTTTATTGTCAATATTGCTTCCTTTAATTTTTTTAAATTTTCGGTTATATTCCCAGTAGCTGAATAAATATTAATTTCTTTGGAAAGTGCACGATATTCGTCATCGTTCACATTTTTGATTGATGCTAATGTTTTTGAAATAGATTCTTCCAGTTGTTTCCTCATATTACATATTTTTATATTAGAATTGCTATTTTCTTCGATAATTGTAATATCATTTTCGTTACCATCTTCTTCCAATACCATATCCACATTTTCATCATCATCAGTGACAGTGTTTTTAAACAATCGTATTAAAAATAATTTTGCTCTTTTAATTATTTCATTTCTAGAACTCATTTTAAAAAAAATATCGTTATGATCTTCAAGAATATTACAACTATTAGGATCATGTAAAAATTTAAGTAGTGATATTAATGTAACGTCTCTTCTTTTTGAAATTTGAATTTTTAATTCTTCTAATAGAGATGAACTTATTTCAGTCTTGTTATTTTTAAGAGTTGTAAATAGAAATTTCAATACACCTTCAGCAGTTAATAAATTCATATCATGACAACTGAATGCTTCAACAGATATTCTAACTGGTTTCAAAGCATTTAATATATCAAATGCCAACACTTCATCAATTGCAGGATTCCATAAATGTTCTGAATTTAAATCTTTTAAAACTTTCTTTATAGGACTTATAATTCCTAAAAACCTCTCAATCATTATTTCAATTGAATTCCATCGTGTTTTGACATCCAATAGACATTGTAATTCTTGTTTTTCTTCCTCTTTCACATAATTTTGTAGTAAAGCATTTTTTACAGGCGAGTTTTTAAACATTTTAACGATAGTTCGTATTTTTTTTATAATTGAAAATTTCAAATTAAATTCAGTAGCTGCAGCGGTGGATATACTACTATCGCCAATACCATATTTATATTGACAGTCATATTCATCTTCTGATGCTTCGGAGATATCACTATCTACGCTATTTTGTATTTGGACACTAGAACTCTGTTGATAAAAAGTTGAAATCACAGCTAAATGCACTGCGTGATTGTAACATAATTGTTGATATGCTGGTGAAAGTTTTCCGAATTTTATCATCACACTCGCACCATCGCTTGTAGTGGAAACAATATCGGTTGAAAAATTTAAACCGAATGATTTCAAATTTGCATCAACTAATTCAATGGCCTTTTCGGCAGGGCAAGATCCATCTATACGAATTAGGCCCAAATTTTCAGATTCTCCATCATGATAATATAATTGGATATTCATATATCTCCTGTTTCGAAAACTTGTCCACTCATCGATTGACTGTGAGAATTTTTTATTATTTAATTTCATCAAATTAATTTTTTGGATTATTTCTGACTTTTTATTTTCATAATATTTATATATGAGATTAAATATATAATCAATATTCCGTTTTTTGTTTACATTAAAATATGTTTCTAATGTCGATCTTTTATTTGATTCAACAATTAGTTTATTTGTTTCATTGTCATCCAATTTTCGTTTCATCCGATGCTGCCCTCCACTCAAATGCCTATGTAATCCACTAGTAGAAGCACCCTATTTCTTTACTACAAAATTTGCAGGTAGCTTTATCGATATTACCAGTTCTTTTGAAATAATTCCATATATTTTTACTTAAATATTCGTTTTCATTTTCCATGATCTAAAGAGGTATTAAAAATAAACAAACTACATACAGATTCCTTTATATTTTAACAATACTAACCCCAAAATATTATATTGTTCCATATAATAATTTTATATTTAAAATTCGGGATCGATTTTATATAATATTTTAATCAAATCACTTTTGTTTTGATACCACAATAATTTAATAAAATTCTAAAAGCAAATATAAATTTAATGTATACGAAAATCAAAATTACAAAATTTGTTGTTGACTTGACAGCAAAAAATCAAATGTAAACTGATTAGCCCAACAAAAAATTTAAGTTTGACAGCAGTTCAAATATCGAGAATATCGAGACTCGAGCGAGATATGTTAAATTTCTGAAACTTTTTGCAGCGGTTCTTAAACTAAATTTGGATTTTTTGACATAAAATATTGTTTTTTTTATAATTTTGTTTGTATTTTCTTAGAATATGAATTTAGTGCAATTTCTCGAGAAAAATAAAATTTCTCGAGAATCCCGAAAAATCGTTTTTAAAATAATCTCGAGAAAAGAGAAAAAAAAATTATAAGTTTTCTCGAGAATTCCCGGGAGAGAATTCTCGAGACAGAAACTCTAGTTTAGACGAGCAGGCAATCTTATTATTATATACATAAATATTTTTTCAATAACTACCCACACATAAAATATTTGCATGTAATATTAATAGTAGAACACCAGCTAGCTATAACATTAGCTTACGCACATGGGAAAAAGTACCGTTATTTTAAGAATACGTTGTATTTGTCATAGCAAGCCTAATTTTCATTGCGAAATTGGTTTAGACGAGGTGATAATCTTATAAAAAATAATTATTATATTATTTGAAACTAACATACAAAAAGGTAAGCAGTAATTTTTAGATGTTTTTACATTAAATGACCGGTCTGTTCAAGTGTGGTTAATTTTAACCCATGGTTATTTCCAGTGGTTACCATAGATTGCGTCTTTTCAACCTTGGTTTGGTTAACAAATGAATGTTTTGGTTAGCTAACCAGAGAAATCGTTAACCAGCCAATTTTGGTCGGTTAACGCTATTTAATCAACGATTAATTGGAATTTTGTCGTTTCACGTTTGGTTAATTTGTATTATTTTCCACACATCATTCGGCTACACCACAATTCAGTGTGATGGAGTGAGTTTGATTTCAATTTTTTAATATTTGTATTATTATTCTTCAATATTATTCTTGTTATAATTCATTATTTTGAAATACTGCTTCATTTTACAAATTTAGTTCAGTTCTGATGGTAGTGACGTTAGTGATGATGAGGATTTATTGATTCCTGAACGGCGACAATATAATATGTATGAAAGATTGGACCATTTCAATAAATGGAACGATATTGATTTCTTCAGACGCTTTATATTGCGAAAGTAAACTGTTGCAAACATTTTGCATTTGATACGTCCGAAATTGCAAGATAAACGCGAGAGGTGTGTTCCACAATATTTTAAATAAATAACAATAATGTAAATTTAAGGTTTTTCTTAGAAGCCGCAATGTTACGCCAATGGCGAAGATACTGATCGCCCTACGATTTTATGCATTAGGCAGTATGCTCATATCAGTTGGAGATTTTTCTGGTGTCTGTAAGGCTACAGTTTCAGTTATAATTCAGCGAGTGTCATTTGCCATTGCTTCACTGAGAAGTCATTTCATCCAAATGCCACAATCTGATGAAGAACTGTCCACAGCTGTAATGGGTAGGTTTTTTTGAGAAATTTTTGTGCCAATTTACACCCTTCGATTTGTTATTTCTAAGTAAATTATTTTACTTAGGCTGTGTGCCAAAGGGTTTAAATTTGTATATTAAAATTAAATTATGACTGATGAAATTAAATTATGACACTAGCGTGGTGAATATAGAAAGTCAAAATTTAACGACCTTCCAGACCTCGTTAAATTTGACACTTCAGATTAAATTTTGATTTATTTTCATATTCATATATCAGATTTTTTATTTACGAGCCCTATCTCATATGCATTGATACATTCCAATATTTTATGATTTTTTTTAATGTTTTATACTAAATTATTAATAAAAATAAATTTATTTTTTTTACAAGAAATTAAAGAAATATTAATAATAATTAAAAATGATTAAAACAAAATGTTATATCAATTATAAAGTATTGTAATGGATCAATATATATGAGATAGGGCTCGTACATATTTATAATTTTATTTTTAAAAAAATTTTAAAAAAAAATTTAAATTTTTTTTAAAAAATTAGAGGACAAAAAAAAAGAAAAATTTCATCCATCTTTTTTTAAAAATTAAACCAATTGGCACAGCAAACTTGATAGTAAATATTAAAAAAACTCACCAGCAAAAAAAATTTAATTTTTTATGTCAAAATTTAAAATTTAAACTCTTTGGCACACAGCCTAAGTAACAAAATCAAATTTTATAAATAATAATCAAATAAATTTTGATTGGGTGTAAATTAACATCAGATGCAATTAACGAAAGATTTCTTTTGAATTATCGAAAACCAGTTTTTCTATTGTCCAAAAAAACTCTGGTTTCGATAAATTTTTGCAACACTTAAAGTCAATCAATTTAATAATTGATTTGATTTTTAGAATTTTAGTTAGTAAAACTCATTATCGGTGATCGGTTCACTTAATTTAAAATGTATACATATATTTTGTATATATTATATATAATATAAAATTTTGTATATTATATATCAAAAAATATAGTCGGATCGGTCAAAATTACAATTTTTTATATTAAGCAAATTTTTTTCTCGTATATAATGTATATACTTATAAATTAAAGTTTTATTCCTAAGTTTTCTTAAGTATTTTTTGTTGAAAAAAACTTTTGAATTTATATATTAATAGTTATAAACTATAAAAACTAACTATTTATATTTAAAAAAAAAGAAAATAAAAGAAAGAAGAAAAATAATTTCGGCCGGTCAAAAAAAAAAAAAGAAAAATAAATTAAATATATAAAACAAAAAAAAAGATGTCCGTGCATCCAAATTTTTAAAATGTTAAAATTATTTTGAATTTCTTTTTTTTTGAAGAAAATAATAAATTTTATTTTTTTTGGACTAAACTATCAGTGATTTTTGGATTATTAAAAAATGGATTCTTGTCAGTAAAAACACAAAAAAAAATTAAACTAATAGAATAAATATTAGAATAAAATTGAATAAAATATTATTTAATAAATAAAATCCAAAAAAAAATATGAAAAAATCGGTGTTATATTTTTTTGTAATAAAAATGAGATAAACTAATATGTCGGCTAAAGTTAAAATCAAAAAGAAAAAAAAAATTAACGAAAAATTTTACAATTAAAAATTAAATAAATTACTTAGAACTGTCATCAAAAGTAAAATTAAAATAGTATTATGCTTTTTTTTTAAAAAAAAGGGCGTTTCAAATAGTAAATTTCAAAATATGGCGGTACAAATAATTCATATAGATTAAGATAAATTAGTAAAAATAAAAAAAGGGAAAAATAATAGAAAATAAATAAAGTATAATAAGATATAGTGGTTGCTTATCTTTATCCGACTAAAATCGTATTTAAATTATATTATCGTGAATTTGAAAAATTGGAAAAAAAAAACTTGAAAAATTGAAATTAAATAAATTATTCATAACTTCAGTAAAATTATAATGAAATTATTTATGTGTTTTTGACTGAAACAAAAAATTTTCAAAATAAAAATATTTTAATTATGAATTATGGCCATTTAAAAAAAAAAAATAAATAAACTAAATAAACGTACGATAACTTTTGGCCATTAGTGGAGCATATTCCATCGGTCGGGTTTTTTTGTTGTTCCTCTAAAAAAAAAATTGTTTTATAAATTCGTTGTAATTAAATATTATATAAAATTGAGAAATGTTGATGTAAAAAAAATTAAAATTGAGAACTGTTGCCGAGATATAATGATCAGAAATGTTGCCGTATAAAAATAATAAGAAATGTTGCCGTGTAAAAAAATTGAGTAATTTTGCAGTGGTATTACTACTCAAAATTTGAGAAATGTTGCTATGGTATTGCTGTTCCTTTTGCATGAATTTTTTTTCCTAACCAAAAGTAGCTATTACCTAAATAAATTATATATAAATTTGTGGCTATTTATTTACCATTTATTTTTTTTTAACAAAAAAAAAAATTATTATATGGCGTAATTTCGGGCATTTATATATATATTATTGTCTTCGTATAATTTTGTTATATAGGTAATTTCCCCAGTGTATTCCTTCGTTCAACAGGCCTGCTGCTCGTAATTAAGGAACCAGGTAATTGCTTATATTGAAATTTCTAAATTTGAATTTTTTTAATAATTATAATATTAAATGAGTATATATATATATATAGTATATATATCGTTAAGAGTTTTCATTTCGGCTACGCTAATAAATGGTGGATTAATTGCTAACAAAGAATTTTTTTTTGCACATAATGATCATTTTTATTGGTAAAATCAATTAATTAAAATTTTTGAAATGAAAATAAAATTAAAATAGTATTTATTTTAAATTTAAAATAAAATGTATTGATTTAAATGGTAACGTAAGATAAATTATTAATTTGGTACTCAATATCAATAACAGAATCATTGAAGAAAATTTTAGAAAGAAAAATAAGAATAGAAGTACTAAATTTAAATAATTTTATAAATAATTTTTGATATTTACGTCTGGCTTAAAGATATAACTAGTATAACATAAATATTATAGGGTGCTACAGATTTTTTTAATTTCTTAGATTTATTAATGTAAATAAACAAAACAAACAAAAAACTTAAACCAGTAATGGCAATAAATCTTGGCATGTTATAATATAAAAATGAAAATGGAGTAGTTTTTTTTTCTTGATTCCTAGGAAAACCGGGTTGTCCGAGATGACAATGTGAGCCAGCATAAGGTTACGTATGGGGCCGAAAATCATAATTTTATTTATTATTTTTTTTTAAATTTTTAGGTCCATGATTGGGAGGGCACGGAGCATGACGTACCATCTAGTCATGTCCTCCATAGAGAGGTATCGTTGGTGAAGCCGTGGATAAGTCAACCCACATTTGTATTTGTTTTTGTATTTTTTTGGGGAATTTTTTTTCTTGTCGTAGTAAAACATTTAACTTTCATAGAAATTTACTCTTTTGGTTATTTAAAAAAAAAAAAAAGTACGCAAATAATAATTTTTTTGTAATAATATTGGCAGCGCTTAAGAACCCCCCCCAATCCGACGAGCTAAGCAAGTGCATCGCTAGGCGTGCTGCGCATTTACATCAGCCAACCAATTAATTTTTTTTTCTTATTCTGGGAAAAAATTGAATTAACAACTCGAACTATATTACACAGCCAGCTACGCCTTTTACAATATTGCAAAATTTCCACGAACCATTGGATCAATTGATTGTACTCATGTGAAAATCCAATCTCCTGGTGGAGATAATGCAGAGCATTTTCGAAACAGATAAGGATTCTTTTCACTCGACGTACAGAGCGTCAGTTCGGCTGATTTGAAATTTTTGGACATTGTTGCACGATGGCCTGGGTCATGTCATGATCAAACTATTTTTAACAATTCGATTTTGAAGATGCAGTTGGAACGAAGATTTCAAAAATAATATCCTTATTGCTGATCCTGGCTACGCAGTCACAACATATCTTGCAACACCGTTGCTTCAATGTACAAATCCAGTTGAACAACTATACAACGAGTCAATAATAAGAACTCGGATTGTTGATTTTAACGAAGAGATTCCACCAGATGCGCTTGAAGTAAACATCCCACCAGATGAAGCTGTGGATGTAGTCAGAATTGAAGTAGACAGACGTAATAATATTCGTACGGTATTATTAGCCGATTATTTTCCGGCACTTCATGAAGCAAACAGAGCATTAAATAATAATTTGTGAGCATTTATTAGTAATTGTATAATTAGTAATTGTAAAATATAATAAAATTGTATAATGAAATTCGTTTATTTTATCAGTTATAAATATATTTGGTTCAAATCTCATGCACATTGCACATAATACAGATCACATTTGTTTTGATTTCAATTCAGCTTCCAATATCTGCATTCTCAATTTATGCTCTTCAGCAGAATGCATCATACGTTGTTCGTGCTCCAAACGAGCGTGTTCCAATTGTTGCTCCAAAATTTGATTTTTCAAAGCCACAAGGTTTGCAGATGTTCCTAATTCATGTTTAGATGCCTTCGGAGTCTTCTAAAGTTCATTTTTTTTGGTACGCATTTTTTTTGGTATGATAGGACGGTATTTGCTCCAATCCAACGGAGATTCAGCATTATTATTTTCCACGGATTCTTTTTGCTTTGGGCCGATTACGGTCTCACGTTCATCCATTATGATATCGCTAAACAATATATTGTTTATGATGGCACCTTTCTCATCCACTATATCAACCAAATCCTCTGATGATACAAGCATTGTACACGGATCATCAACATCGATTGTACTGATAATTTGATCGTCATCGTGTCTGATAGAGAAAGATTAGATTTTTTTATATAGATCGTATTGGATAAATCGTATGATAAATAAAAAATACCTAGCTGGCAAGCCGTCAACACTTACGGCCATAACATCGCTCAATTGATCAAGAACAGGATTAGAATTTTCTTTATCTTTCGGTGCTAGACCTCTTCCAGTCAAATGGAAAAATGAAATTTTTTCCGACGAGAAGAAACTGAACCCATCTGTTCCATCTATAGGTTAAAGTTAAACTTTTTGCAGATTTTTAAAAATCAATTCATATTTAATTAGAACGCATCATTTTACAGGTATAATTATTTATTAGAAATTATGAGGTGTTGTTAGAGAAAAAGCACATATGACTTTTTTGCTTCGTAATATCAAATAAACATAATTATTCAAATTAATCAAAAGAGTACTTATGTTTAAATAAATTAAAAAAAACTGCATAAAATAACAAAAATTAAAAACAAATGTATTTCACAAAAAAACGTTAACATAAAAAATAAGTAATTCAGTAAGTTGCAAAAAAATTCCTGAAATATAAAGTATTTAATCAATGTTCTGATTATCTCCTTCATCTTCTGGAATATTTTCCCAAAACGTCATACGATTTTTGGGCAAAATTGCTCGAAGTTTCTGGATTAGAGTTTCTTTTCTGGTTGAAGATATTCCTCTTGCGATGGCCTTGGTATTTGGCGTTAAAATTCCAACTTGAGTGCTTTAGCTTGTATGAAATTAAGTTCCGTAAAATTTGTATCCTCAAATTTATATTTGTAAAACAAAGGTTTTATGTTTTTAGAAAACTTAGCATAAACAATGTCTTTTAAATATATTCTTGGTTTAATATTTTTTATTTTATATTGCGACGAGTAATTCTTCCAATCATAAAATTTTGCTAGTGTCATCTCCATAACATCAACTTTATCTGAATTAGCTTTTTGAATGCAGTCTGTAAAATCCTCGAAGTCGTATACTTTTTTCTTCTTTTAAAATCCTCGAAGTCGTATACTTTTTTCTTCTTTCTTTTTTTTTAAGAACTTTCTACTTGATGAAACGAATCAGCTGACATGAACGTATGTCCGGGTTCAAAAAATTTTAGATGAATTTCTTGTACGTTATAATCTGGAGAAGTAGTAATATATTGAAAAAAGCTAAACAATGCCCAGTTTTTGTTTTGAAAATTGTCTAGCCAAAATGCAAAATTATTTACGTCCCTACGAAATTTGATGAAGGCATAAAATACTGAACTGATATCTTCCTTGCTTCTGCCAGAGATAGCTTCGTGCCAAATTACTGCAACAGGTTGTTTAATTTCATGTTTTCCCAAAGGTACAAAACTCTCATTAAAAGTAATAATTCGCGGTGTAAATATAATTTCTTTAAACATGTCGCATCTTGGTAGCATTATAACCTGCTAAGTACATATTATTATGATTTTTTTTATTTGTTTAATAAAGTAGTTTTTACCTTTTGTAAATCTACAGAAACAATAACGTTATCATTTTCTTCTAATAGGGCATCTTGTTGATATTCTTTTCGTGCTTTCTTGGTTTATAACTTTCAATGTGATTTTCAATTGATGTAGTATCAAATGCTTTTATTGAGGTTTTTTTGCCACGTTAATCACTTTTAGGTCCACAAGCGTGAGTTTTTTTTAGAAGTAATTATATTTCTAACTAATTTATCATTTTTGGCTTCAAAACCTAAAGTGGTTAGGAACATCTTTTTACATACGTCAATTATCTCACTACCATCTTTACTAGGTAAAGTATAATGTACGGTTATTGACCTACTAGTCGATGTGGACCGTCGCCTAATCGGTTTGGTTATTTTAGAGTGTTTGTATACAAACCACAACTACATGATTCAGCATTTGCTGATTTAATTTTGCTGATTTTCTTTCTTTTAGAGAAATTAATGAAGTGTTTCTCTTTCTGGGTAAGCCCTTCTTTGTCAATGTCTGAGAAATTTTAACTGGCGATGGTGTATTTTGCGGATTATTTAAAAATAATTTTTAAATTTTTGGAGCTTGAGCTGGAATAGTAGGAACTTCTTTAAGTATTTTAATTCGTATAGAATTAGGGCACCCAGGAGCTTTGGTATTTTGAAGAGTTATACCTGATGTAGATGGTGATTGATTTGTTTGGAGTTTTGGAGATGTCAGCTTTTTTACGATCGAGGATTTCTTTGTAGGTGTATATTCAGGATCATCGTGGACCTTATTATATTTTTCATTTGATTTTCTTTTATTAGTTTCAGCCAATAGCTTCCATTCTTGATTTTTCTTTCACAGCTCCGCATTTTGTATAGCTAAGAGAGCTAATTTCTTTCCACGATCCATTACTTATTATAACAGTAAAAAGAATAAATAAAATAAGAAGAAACTATATAATTATATTTAAAATTTATATAAACAAAGTTCTTATTGAACCTCGATAGCGAGCGGACGTAAAATTGTTACAATTTCAGTTTTCGTATGGTACTCTATTTGAGATTTATAATGATTATAAAAAAAAGTAATATATATCTGAAATAATTTAATTAGTGAAAATATAAACATTGTTATAAATATTATCACTACTTATATCTGATAAAAACTATTAACTATTAAAATATTAAATATTAATTATTAATAATTAATTTGAAAAAAAGTACAGTTGTGTCTTAAAAATAAATGAAAAGATCAAGTAACAAAAAAAAAAAACCTTAAAGTTGTGAGTTTCATCTGAGAGCAATAAAAAAGTTAAAATCTTCTATTAATAAAAAAGCTGGAGAAACATCATCGGAATCTTCAATGGATAGTGACGCGGAAGATGAGCAGCCTGCTACGAACCGTAAACTAACATTATGCTTCAGGAATGAAGAAAATAATGTTGAAAAGTGGAAAATTATAGAACCAAGAAAAAAATATGGTAATACTACTAATAACAACGATAATACAATAAAGAGAATGAGAACACGATCACCTGATATTAATAATGGTAACAGATTTCAACCATTACAAAATTTAATTGAAAACGATCAACAAAATTTACTAACAAATAACAATAAGTTAAACATTACTAACCATAATAATAATACCAATAATAATAATAGCTAAATATAGAAAATAAAAAGAAAAATAGTTTTTGCCCTCCTATAATTATATTGGAGGCTAATTTGAAGCAAATTATAGAATTTGTTAAATCTAAAATAATTATAAATACAAAAAATTTCAAAGTAATTAATACTATTTATAAAAATAAAACAAAAATATTTGTAAATGATACGACTCTTCATAGGGAAATTATTGAATATCTCCGTAAAGTAAATATGGAAGCCTATTCTTTTACTCCAAAAGAACAAAAAGGTACCAATTTATTACTCAAAGGAATTAACCAAACCTTTGATCAAAATGATGTGGAAAAGGAATTAAAAAATGACTTTCCCAACATTCTATTTAAGAAAGTTTGTAAATTTTCTACGCCGAACTCTAGAAAAAATAATAAAGATTTAGGTATATATCTAGTTCAAATTGAACCTAATCAAGATCTATCTAAACTACTTCAAACTAGAGTTTTATTATACCAAAATATATATTGGGAAAAATTATTATCAGACAGCCCTATACAATGTATGCGCTGTCAAGAATTCGGGCATGTCGCAAATAATTGTTGTAGACCGTATAGGTGCGTTAAATGTTTACGTGGTCATGGTCCTAAAGAATGTCCTTTAGTTAAAGAAAAGGATAATCCCCAATGTAGTAACTGTGGTGGTGATCACCCTGCTAATTATAGGGGTTGCCCATATTATAAAGATTTTATTTTACGTCGTAAAATCCAAATAAAAAAATTACAAAGAGAAGAAAATAATAATATATATGAAAAAATAGATAATAACAAAACATTCGCAAGTTTGTTTCAAACAACAACACAAAATAAAAATTCAAACTATGCAAATCCACAAAACAATTTATTAAATGAGTTCTTTTCTATATCAAATGATTTATTTGGTATGAGTCTTGATCAATTAATTAAGAAAATTAATACATTTATTCCTTATTTAAAAAACTTACAGTCACGTCAAGAACAGCAAATTGCATTTATTCAATTCATCATTAAGATTACTAATGATAGATTTAACTAATGTTTTTACCTTTATTACAATTAATGTTTGCTCTATTATGAGCTTAAGTAGGAGAGCATTACTATTCGACCTTTTGAAAGATAAAAACCCATCTTTTGCTTTTGTGACGGAAACAAAATTAAATGATAAAAACAATGTTATTATAGATTACTATAAAATATTTAGGAATGATGTTGGACAAGGCTCAGCAATTTTTTACAAAGAAAACATAAATTTAATACAATTAGACACAAGTACACTCATCCCTCGCTTTACGGAAACTCTTTTTACGGAATTTCGCTCTAACGGAATTGAAAAATTAATTCTTGGTTTCTGTTTACGGAAAGAAATTTCGATTTACGGAAAATATATAAAGCTCACCTAGTAGGCCTTGCATTTTACAATATTTCAGTTTTTTTTTTTTTTTTTGATTTCCAAAATGATATCTAAACAAACAACGACCGATTTACGGAAAATATAAAAATCCTATAGAAAAAAAATAGCATGCAGTGCAATCTGTTTTCTCATTACTCATTTTAAGTTGTTTTGCATTGTGAAAGGTCGATTTGGTGTACGAATAATATATTTTTCTATTTTCTTTAAAAAAAAACTATTGTAATAAAAAAAAATTATATAAAATTAAATTCAATCGTATTTAATACGATAGTTTTTTCGATATTTACCATATTAAATCGATATTTATTTTCTTGTAAGTACATTACACAAGTTTTATATTTTTTAATTCTTAAAAACTTTATTTAAAAAATTAATTCAGCCTTCTGAAATGCCACCGAAGCGGATAAACTCTGGTAATGGTAAAGGTGTAGAAAAAAAAAGAAGCCGAAAAGCAATAACATTGGAAAGGAAGTTAGATGTATTGCGTCGTTTTAAATCAGGTGAGAAACTCACACCCAAAAAAATAACTCCGTAAAAACAACTAAAATTTCCTTTAAAATTAATGGATATCTTAGTTAAAACCGAACCAACAGATTTACTGTTGAATTAAACAATATAAAATTGTTAAATCTTAAAATATTTCCATAAATTTACATCCGTTGTATCTAACAATTACATCAGTAGAATTAACAAATGTAATTTGTTATGACTTACGAAACATTCCATTCCTGATAATGGATTTTTTCCATTGAAAAAAGAAAGGAAATAATACGTTAAAATAACAATAAATTCCATTAGTATAAATTTAATTGATTATTCCTTTAAAACGACGGAAAATTGAATCCGTCATAAATAACAGATAAATCAGTTGAATCAACAAATTTATTACGTTGAGAATTAAGGACATATCCGTTGCTAATTAAAGAATCAATCCGTTAGAAAAATAATGGTTTTGTTCCGTTCATTCAAAGAAAGGCATATACTATTTTGAAATTAAATTAAATAATTATAAAATTAAATTATTTGAAATTTTTTTAATTTAATTTGAAAATGGTATAAATCAACAGCTGTCAAAAAAGTATAATTTTTTTAACATAATATCGATATTTGAACAATAAAAGACTTACTTACAGTTCAATATATTTTATATATAATATATTTTTATTAATTCATTTTAATATTTTTATTCTTTAATAAAATTACTATTCGTTATTAATTAAAACCAATTTTTATTATATTTTTTTTCGATTACGATAATTATGACAAATATATGACGAAAAACATAAAACATAATTTTTCATTTAATAACAAAGAAATTTAATAATATTGAATTATTTTCAGTTAATCTTTAAATACAGCAATTCTTATAAATTAATTCTTTTTCTATATTTCTTATGAATTAATTAATATATATATTTAATTGAAATACATATATACATAATGTTCATTAAATTTAATTAAAGGTAAATTGAAATTAATTTGAACTTTAATTTTTTTGGACAGATTTATAATCTAATGATGAAATTAAATTTTTAATTTTTGAATTTTTAATTTCATTATCACATATTTCAAAGAAATAGTTCTGCACGTTTTAATAGTTAATTTTTAATCGATTAACCAAAAGTTAATCGATTCTGTTGGATATTGTAAATTAAATACATAATACATTTGGAAACATGTTACAAATGCTCTTACAAAATTGTCAAATTTGTATTTAATGTTGTCGCAATACACGAAAAAGTCGCTAGCTTCAAATAAATTGTCATAAATAGCAAATAAGAATGGTTGAATATGACATTTAGTTGGCATATTTTCCGGTAAATCCGATGATTGCTTTAAAATCTTTATACAACTGTTTTGTGAATCAGTTGCCGTATGCTTCTTTTTATTAATAATTTTAGTTGGACGTATATAATAATGTAAAAGATAAATGAGGATAGCGTCTTTGGAATCTGAAATGAATATTTTATTTGATTAGTAAATGGTATGAAAGTCAGATTTCAGACAAAGAAATCAGATTTTACTCAGATAATATTGTTTTTACTTACTTTGATCTATTTGAGATTCTTTTAATTTAAATTGTTTATATAATTCAATATTATTAATTTCAGCTTTGAAAATTTCAGCGATATTAGCTACAAAAATAATCCATTTTTTGAAAATAATGCTTCGGATGATAATTGAAAGCGGTGACGGAAATCTACAGTAATCTATTGAATACTTAAAATGTATTTTAAATCAATCAGAAATATTTTTACAACTTACCAATAAATGACCATCAGGTAATTTATAACTTGGCCACTCTGAAATTATATTTAAAATGTTGCAATTTCCTTCAAGTTCCTTGAACATTCTGTGGCGATACCGAACAGTTTCTTCCCATTTTTTTAAAATAGTTGGAAAACAGTCTTTATTACGTTTTAACCACTGTTGGTTGCAGTTGGCATCGATTTCTGAATTGGAAAAATATATTAATTGTAAAGAAACAAATTAATATTAAAATTTTTTATGGGAAATTAAGATTATAGATTATACCGTCACTGATTACAGCTTCTTCTACTTTATCCTCAGTTGCGTCATGTGTTGAATCATCTTGCTTTTTTTCTTTTCTTATATTATATAATTTTACATACAGCCTACCTCTAGCTTTTTGTCCCTGTGGTTTTTCGTACCAAACAATCTAAGTAAATAATAAATTAATATTAATTAAATAAAAATTTAATTTTTATTATATTATTATTTATTTAATTCAAAAATAAATAGAGTATTGCTCTACAACAAATTAATTAATTAAAATAAAAACGAGTAGTATTACCTGACTTTCTCCAGGAAAACTTTCAGCAATTTGATAAGATAAATTCTCTAATATTTTTGCATTTATAGAAATGTTATTATTTTTAAAATATAAAATAGTTGCTGTTGCTAATATTCTTCTATCTTTTTCTGTTATTTTTTTTTTTTTTGTTGAAGTTTATTTTGATTCTATCGTACTCATCTTTAATGATTTCAGATATAAGCTATAATTGGAATTAGATTACAAACAAGTAAGTACACTATTTTGACCACTTACATAATATTGCGTTTCCAATCTACTGGTGTTATTAGTTGATAGGGAAGCATCGCAATTTCTCTGTTTATCTAATCCCATTAGATTATTAACAATCACTTTACTAACGTTACATGTTTCACAAATATTGCGATTATTTAAATACTAAATAAATTGAAAAATTATATTGTTACATATTTCGAAAGTTTTTTTAAATTAAAATTATTTACTTTATTTTTTCCCCAATTTTTGATTCCATGCATGAATTGTATCCTAAGACCTAATTTGTCCACTGGGATTAATGCCTCTATTTCTGGCCGATCTATTACTTCTAATTCTTTTGCAGAAACATTACGACCTAAAAAACACATCTTGTAAAAATAGTTAGTTAAATTAGAATTTCTTACGTTTGCATAGATGATACAACGGCATGTAGTTTTCTTTGTCAATATTTTTTAAAACGTCTAAAAGCATCTCATTATTTTCAGAATTGTCAGATGTTGAATGAAAATTACTTGCAGGTAATGAAAAACTATTTTCTTGATTATCCAAATTCAGTAATGTAGAAGAAGCTAAACCTATATGTTCGAAAACATTCTCATTCTCAGAATCAATGTTCATATTAACGTCATTTGTCAAGTTTAGTAATCCATTGATGAAAGAGTTATCCATTTTATTATAAAGTTTGTTTAAAAAAATTCTTACTATCTATAGATACATAAAGTTCTTAAGAATAGTGTAATAAAGTAATATTTTTTTAACTAATAGTCTTGTATTTTATTACATTAAACAAATTTGCTTTTGATGAAATTTTAATATATCTTAAAGTTATTTAAAAAAATGTAATATTTTATATCAATTAAATTAATATTTTAAACAAATTTGATATTAATGAAATTTCAATATATTAAAGTTATTTAAAAAAAATTTGCTCTGCACCACAAAGCTTCATATATAAAGATATGAAGCAAAATATAATATTTTATATCTATTAAATTAATATTTTAAACAAATTTGGTTTTAATGAAATTATAATACATTAAAAATATTTTTTTTGACGAATTGCTCGAACACCATTTTTCATTGTGTGTATATGAATAGGTGCACTTACAAAAACTTCTACAGGCAACATTTGAATTTTCGTCACAGTTTCATGCAAAGTATGTGATTCTAAGTGTTCAGAATATTCACATTTATTCACTTCTTTGCAAATGATAACTAAAAGTGTTTTACAAAATATTGATATATTTTAAGATTATTTATATATTCATAAAATGCAAACAATCAATATTAATGTTTGTATTTTATGAATATGTAAAAATATTCTAATGTAAACCAGAAATATGAACATATTATTATTATTTTACAAATTTATTAACTCACGTTTTGATTTCTTAATCTTTTCACTGCGTGTTTTAATGAAATATAATCACCAAGTCTATTTACTGGGAAAAGTGTTTTTAGTTCTTCGTAGGACACCTCCAACAATTTTTTGTCATCCAAGTTGTTTCCTGATTGTCACAATAGAGGAATACACAATGCAGTAGAGGAATACACAAAATACACAATTAGCTCCACATTAAAACAATAGAATTATAAATCAACTTACTTTTTAGAATTTGCTTCATATTAAATATAATATGAAGCTTTGTGGTGCAGAGCAAATTTCGATAATATACCTGCAAACCCCCTTCATGGAGCGATAAAAATGCACAATTTTGTGCATGCCAAAAAACATATAGTCGGATCTTTACCCTGTTTCACAGTTTCATGAATAAACACCATATAAAGAACATAAGAAAAATTCAGAGCCCTGGGTCCCCGCCCCCTTATTTAATGGTAATATTATAATTGAATTTTTGAAAATTGATATGCACATAAAACCAGTACGATTTCACGTAAAACATTATAACTTTTAAAATAGGTATTACAAGTTAGTACCTTTCCATTCCATTTAAAAAAAATTATTCCCCGCCTTTTTTTATGTGGGTGGGGGGCTTATATATGAAACAAGTTACAACCCCTCAGCGGGGAAGTTTATTAAAGAAGTGAGAAATAGGTTTCTTCATTATACTATTATACACCTTCTACATAAAAATCAGCCTCATACCTGTACCCCTCTTCATTTTACTAGTGAAACAATTTTTATGGGACTATTAAAATTGTATTTTTAGTATTTAAAATAATCATAGCATATGAAACATTTAATATACGGCCTATTATCTTATAAGTTAGATATAATAGGTTAGTATATTTCGAAATCATTCAAAATTTTCACCCCTTTCCCTTTTTATACGGGCGAGGGGATATATTTATAAAACAAGATGCATCACCTCCTCGTGGAACTGGATTGAAAAAATAAGAAATAAGTTTTTTTTAAATACTATTTTAGACCTTATGCGAAAATTTGTTTCCGTACCTGCAACACACTCTATTCTTCATCGCTTAGAAATGCAACATTTCAAAATTTATTATATAGTTTATGAAAATTTAATTTTTGGAACTTAAAATGACTATAAAATAAGCCACAGTTTAGATATTAACTTGAAATTTATAAATTTTGTGCAATAGGTTCGTGGTAATCGAAATCACTTCAAATTTTAACATGCTGCTCTTTTTTGGTGGAGGAGGGGGTATATTTAGAAAACAAGCTCCATGCCTTCCGCGGGGGCTAATTTAAAAAAATGAAAACATACTTTTTTAACAATGAAATTTTACACCTTGTATAAAAAAATCAGTCCCACCCCGTCAACCCTCTTTATGTCAGTTGTATTTGAATTTCGATATTTTCAAAGTAAAATTTTTGAAATTCAAAATGGTTATAAAATGGTGCAGAGTTTATGTACGACTTTCTTACTTCTATGCCAGGTACCATAATTTCAAACCTTGCGAAATCAATTAAAATTATAAACCACCATTTTATTAAAGTAGAGGAGGGGGTCTGTTAATGAAATAAGAAATATACCCTATGCGGGAGACTATATCAAAAAAATTAAAAATTGGTTTCTTCATAATACTATTCTACACCTTGTACATAAAAACGAGACCAGTACCTTCAACCCTCTTCATTTTACAGGGGTAAAAATTTCGACATTTTAAAAATTAATATTATATTGGATATACAATTTCGAGTATTTATTTATTGAAACTTAGTAATAATTTCAAATTGTACAACATTGGTAGTTTTGAAAAAATTATTACTTTTAATTTTATATATATTACGTGGTTCGTGAAATTCAAATTTTTCGCAAAGGTCTTAGATTAGATATTAGCTTTGAAATATAGTTATAGCGGACCCCTCTTTCAAAGAATTCCCCACCTACCTACGAAAAAAAGCTGCCAAGTTGGAAGAGTGCTTCATATACCCTTTTGATCCACATAGGATTTAGTGAAAACGAAGATTTAAATAAAAATTATGATTTTTACAAAACTCCCAAAGTTGTACAATTTAAAATTACAATCAAGTTTTTATAAATAAGTACTCGAATTTGTAATACCATATTTATACTAAATACTCGAAATGTAATATATATATGTGTTTATTATATAAATTTCGAACTTTTTGCCCCTGTAAAATGAAGAGGGTTGAAGGTACGTTTCTCAATTTTGTATAGAAGGTGTAGGTGTGTATTTTTGAGAAAACAATTTCTCATTTTTTCAATCCAGTACCCTGCCGAGGTATAGCAGCCTGTTTAATAGATATACCCCCTCACCCATATGAAAAGGGAAAATATTCAATTTTCATAAACTATATAATAAATTTTGAAATGTAACATTTCTAAGTGATGTAGCTTAGAGGGGGTTGCAGGTAGGGAAATACATTTTTGGCACAAGTTGTAAGATAGTATTTTTAAGAAAATAATTTCTCATTTTTTCAATCCAGTCACCCGCTGAGGTGCTGCAGCCTCTTTCATAAAATTACCCCCTCACCCATAATAAAAGGGAAAGGGGTAAAAATTTTGGCGGACACGGATGTTTTTTTGCTGATTCTGAATCCCTGACATCTAAAACGTCCAGAAAAATCAAAATCTCGAAAAAAATTTTTTCGAAATTTAGACCGCACCACAAAGCTTCATATAATTACAATATATGAAGCAATATATATATAATATTATCTTATCATAAATTCAACCATTCGATATTGATAAGAATTTGATCATTTTTACCATTCGTATAAATTTTATATAAATAACATCATAAGTTTTATATAAGAACATAAAATATATTTACTTTTAAATTGTGAAAAACACGTAGTTTTATAAAATATTATAACTTTTAGTTAATTCTTTGTTTTTATTAAAGCGTAGGTTGATCTAAAAGGGGATATGAAGCACTCTTCCAACTTGGCAGCTTTTTTAATTATTTCTTCACAATTTGATGAGTCTAATAGATTTTTTATATTTTTTAAGGAATCAGCACTTACAATTTTATTTTCAAATTTTTTTTTCATATTATTAAATATATTGTAAATCACCATTCACTATTTTTATTAACATTCAATTCAATTTGCCAATAATTTCGATATTCTCTTATTGACTAAACTAACTAAAAAGTTCGTAAATACAACGCAAAATCATATAGATTGCGGAACATTATAGGAATCGAACTAAAAAGTTCCGTAAATATGGAACGAACTACGGAATCTTCTAAGAAGTTCCGTAAATTTTATATAGATTTTACGGAATACTGATGTAATTATTCCACATTTTTAATGTTCTAATTCCGTAACAACTACGTAATTAGAACAGTGTTAATTCCGTAACAATTACGGAATTAGAACAGTGCAACCATTTGAAGGAATTTCCCCAGAAACAATTTTCCAGTTTAAAAATATCAGATTTTCATAATAATATTTTTGAACAGCGTTTTTAATCTTAATTCTCCATATCTCCAAATCTCAGCTTTTTTATATTTTGTAATTGTAACAAATATAATGGCTCGGATTCTCTAACATCCGAAATGTTCGATTTATGAATGATTGTCTGAAATTTCGACCAATGTTAATTCTGTAAGAAATTACGAATATTCGTAACTCAGTAGTTTTACTCAAAACCAAAAATTGTTACTGATATCGATAATTTGGACATTTCGAATTTAGAGAATTCGGACTAATATATAATTATGATTACATTTATTTATACTTGTGAAGTTGTTGATGTTGTTGTTAAGTTCTAAATATTTCATTATTATAATTTATATACATAAATTTATATACATAATTATACTAATGAAATATTTAGAACATGGATATCAGAAATGGGATAATTTTAGCGGTATTGTAGAATACAGCTACATTTTATTCTTATGCGACATTTAAGAAATGAAATCCTGATAAATGTAAATTAGTCCGAACCGAAATGTTATTTCATCAACGAATAACAAGATTTCTGTACTCATAACCGGAACTAAATTACTTATTATGTGTAGAATTGAATTAATATTTCTCAATTCAAATTGTTAATCTCTCAAAACAAAATTTAATTGCAAGAATATCAATTTGACCTGCAACAATGTAATTCGTTATCATTAACGAATTACATTGTTTGGTATACCAATGTTTTTTTATTATAATAATGGACATATGTCCGTTAAAATTACGATAAGAATTGTTAGAAAGTAATTATGGATAGTTCCGTAAGATCTATGGATAATTCTGTAATTTATATAGGTTGTTCCGTAGGTATTAAAATCAAATGTTGAACAAATTTAAGTTATTTTTCAGATTAATAGAAAAAAATGAACAAACAAAAATAATAAAAAATTATTTTAAAAAAATATAAAACATTAAAATAATCTTGACATAAAAATTCCATTAAAGTTAAGGACTTTTTCCGTTATAAAATAAGATAAACTAGATTACTATTTGCTTTAACGATTCGGTCAGTAATATTTAACATCGTATTTTTATTAGTGCAGTGAAATTGCTAAGGTATTAGGACTTTTTTTTGAGTGCAGTGAAATTGCTAAGGTATTAGGACTTGTAACATCTACAGTAGGCACAATACATGATAACGAGGACAGAATTATAGCACAATCAAAATCAGCTGCTCCTCGAAGCTCTACAAAATGAACTCGTCATAGAAGTAATATCATGGAGAGAATGGAAAAGCTTTTAGGTGTGTGGATTGAAGACAATAATCAACGGAATGTCCCCATGAGCACTATGACGATCCAAGAGAAAGCTAAAAGCATATTCGAAAAATTGAAGGAAGATAATGTTGATACAAATTCTAATGATGAATCTTTTGGTGCCAGTAAAGGCTGGTTTGAGAAATGTAAGATACGCCACAATTTGCATAACATAAAGATGAAAGGTGAACTAGCCAGTGCTGATATTTGATCGGCTCGTGAGTATCCCAATATTTTGAAAAAAATTATAGAAGAAGGAAACTACGTTCCAGAACGGATTTTTAACGTTGATGAAACAGTCCTCTATTGGAAACGTATGCCTGATAGAACTTTTATTTCTATGGATGAAAAGTCTGTACCCGGATTCAAGGTGGCAAAGGAGCGCTTAACACTTCTCCTTGGAGGCAATGCTGCTGGGGACTTTAAGATAAAGCCGCTGTTGATTTATCTCTCCGAAAATCCACGAGCCTTTAAAGGATGTAATAAACTTGTTTTTCCTGTTATTTGGAGGTCCAATAAAAAAGCTTGGATGACTTCAAGCTTATTCGAGGATTGGTTCAAAAATTTCTTTTGTCCCGAAGTAAAAGTATATTTGCATGGAAAAAACCTTGACAATAAGGCGTTGTTGTTATTGGACAATGCTCCGGGGCATCCTGTCAATTTGTCTGAATTGTCTGATAATGTGAGGATTGAGTACCTCCCCAAAAACACTACATCTTTGATTCAGCCGATGGATCAAGGCGCAATATCTACGTTCAAAGCTTATTATTTGCGTAGAACTTTTAAACAATTAATTGCTGCTACAGAGAACAAGGTGCAAGATCGTGTTTCCATTACAGAGTTCTGGAAAAAATATAACATCAAGGATGCCGTCCATAACATAGGCGAATCATGGAAAGAAATGAAGCCATCCACAATGAAAAATGTTTGGAAAAAAATTTGGCCAGAGAATGTAATTAGCGACGATTCCGACGTGCAAGTTCTTCCAGAAGTCGTCCAAAATATAGTTAATCTTGGGAATCAACTGGGGTTTGAAGATTTTGTGGAATCAGATGTTACCGACATGATAAGGGCTCACGGAGATAGTCTTTCCGTTGAGGATTTGCTGCAGTTGGAACAAACAAGACCAGTGGAAGAACAGGAGAATGAAGAAAATGCTACAGGAATTGCTCAACAGTTAAGCACAAAGGACCTATCTAGTGCACTCTCACACTTCGAAGAAGGAATTAAGATCCTACGTGAAAATGATCCGCTAGAAGAGCGTAGTTTAAAAGTTTATCGCGATGTCAACGAGGCTATAGACTGCTACAAGCAACTACATAGAAAATAGAAACTCAGCAACACAACATGGCGCGAGACAGTCAGTGGTTTACAACGAAATCCTGGAACACACTTCGGCTCAAACCATAATTCAAATGCAGCAATCGAGAAGAGAGAAAAATATGCTGATTATTTTTTAGGCGAAGGAAAAGTACCATGGCAAAATAAAATGATTGGCATATTTGTAAATATTTTAGTTTTCTGATAAAATTTGATAAAAACGTTTAATTTTTTCAACAGGAAGAATCAGAAGATGATGCTGATATATCAGAATCCATCACTAGCAGTAATATATAAAATTATATTTATCAACAATATAAATGCAAACAAATTATGTTTTTTTTTGTTAAAAAAAAAAATTATTTAAAATGAAAAAAATGAAATATATAATTATAAACATTTTAAATAAATAAATTATTTTTAACATGTTTAAAATTTATATATATTTATTTTATTTACTAAACTAGAAGTGGAAATCCGGGAAGAAGTAACACTCTTCAGAAAATTTGCCGTATCAAACCATTCTAATTTTGGTACATAAATATCATCAGCACCGGATCCGCTTTTTTTAGATTTATTTATTTTTTGTATTTCTGCTGAGTACATTGTCTTAATAGATTTAATTTTATTCTTGAGTGATTCCATATTGGTATCTACACAAATTTCTTTTTTAACATTTTTTAGTAGAATTTCCATTGCATTGTCTCTGAACAATTTATTTTTTAATTGGAATTTCTAATATCCCAAATTATTTCTTTATTTTCATATAAAGCCAAAAATTTTTTAATTTTTTCAATACTCCACTTGGACTTTTGAGACATTTATATTGTTTGGATATTAATATAATAAAAAATTTACGATTTTTTGTTCTTTATAATTTTATAAAGAAATTTCCTAATTTCTCTAATTTCAATTGACAAAACAAATAATTTTTTTTTTTAAATGTAAAAATTGTCAAATCGAAAAAAAAACATTTGTATGCATACACAAAATTTTATTTTAGTGTGCGTTATTTTTATATGTAGTGACGTTCAAGTTTCAAAAAAATAGAACGCATTCCTATTTTTATTTTGTGGGATTCAAGTAGATATAAAAAAGACGAATTGCGCATCGTGTTAAATCGTTTTACTCGAATGTGGAACTTGAACGATTACTTGAACTGTGTAAATTCCGCTTTATCGTTTTGTTCAAACCTTGACCCAGACCCATTTGAAAAAAACACAGCTTATATACATTTTCATTAATAGCTGTGTTTTTTTCAAGCGGGTCAGGGTCAAGGTTTGAAAAAAATGATGTGGATCATCTCAAGCGGTTGCAAACAGTTTGCAATAGATGGCGCGACTGTAATGCCAACGCTTAATTGAATTTTCAAAATTGTTTTTTTGAGTTATTTCAGAATTACTAATACTTCAATAAGAAAATTACTTCAATTACATCCGATTAAATAATTTTAATTTAATTTAAAATTTAAATTTAAAAAAAGAATAACAATTATTAAAACTTCATAATTTAATTTTTTGTTTACAAAAATTTGAAATTTGAATTTTCAAATTTAAAAACTAAAGGCTGATTTTCATTACCATGAAGTGATTTTCATTACCATGAAGTATCAGAAAACTTAAACGAGATAGATATGAAAAACTTATGTAAGACAAAAAGAGACAACTCTTTGGTGTCAAAATTTTTATAGCAAATTTTATGGTAAAGATTTTGACATAAATCAAAGATTTTGACATAAATCGTTAAGTAAATAGAAATTTAAATAAATTTAAATTTATGAAAATAAAAATATTTCATAACCAAGAAATATTTAAGGAAATAGAAATTTAAATAAATTTAAATTTATGAAAATAAAATACAAAATCCTATTTTTTTTTGAAATTTGTAGTGAAATTCTATTAAGTTTATATTGTGTGTTGTGCTTTAAGAAATTCAGTAAGTTCTTAGTACAAATATGAAAATATTTAGTTATATTATATAGGTGTGTATCTACGAATAACAAATATATGGAAGTGGCATAAATGTTCCCTCTCTTTTTAACACATTAAAATTTTAATATATTAAAAAATTGTTTATGAAGCCACGATTTTGGTAGTTCTCTTTCCTTTTGCTCGCCGAAGTGTCAAATTAATAATATGAAAAATATTATAACAGCTGATTTTAGATTTACAGGGCTGACTTATTTTTTTAAGTTTAAGAGTCTCAATATAAATTAACAATATTAACTAGCTAAACAAATTACTCTATTTTACTTTCCATTTGTATAATTATCGTTGCGCGACCTAAAATATTCCTTAGGATGATCTTTACTTGTATTTTTCAAAAAAAAAAAAAATTATCTCCTTAAAAATTGATGCCCGAATTAAAAAATACCTAATCCGCCCCTAATTTCTCATTTTTATATTTTGACAATTCGGCTAGCAAAAAAAGAGACAACTATACCCGGCGTGGCTTCAAATTTTTATATTTATGCCCTATCCATATATCTTCTATATCGTTGGTGTGTATATAGAAAAAAATTTATTCATTTATATTTTTTAATTTGAAATAGAAATGCCGTTTTCAAGCGAAAATTTAATTTTAATATGGTTTTTAATGTTTGGATTTAACAAAAAAGAGAAAAAAATTTAAGCTGTTGCAAGAAAATACCGTAAGAAAAAATATTGGGTTCGTGATTATTACAAATTTCGCAGTCAAACTGGTGCGCATAGATATATTTTTCAAACATTGAAAAATTTGGAAGATCCACAATTGTTCAAAACATATATGCGTATGAATTCAACGCAATTAGAAGAATTGATGCTGATGGTTGGTCCGCAGATTACAAAGAAAACTGTAACGAGGGAGCCTATTAGTGCAAGCTTGCGGCTGATAATTACAGTGAGGTAAAGAAATATTCTTTTTCATAATAAAAATGTTTATTTTTCATAATAAAATTTTTCATAATAAAATATTTTTTAGATTTCTGGGTACAGGAGAATCACAGCAACGTTTATCACTTGCTTACAAATGTTCTCCAACTTCCGTTCACAATATCATATTGGAAACTACATCAGCCATTACAGCTAGTTTGAAAACAAAAGTTTTTCCTAAATTAAATAATGATTATTATAAAAATATTGCAAATGGTTTCCGCAACAAATGCAATTTTCCAAATTGCATAGGTGCCATTGATGGGAAACACGTTATAATTGAAGTAAATATTTGTAAAATAATATTATGTGTTTGTTTTTTTGTATAATATGTATTTTTATTTTTTTTTATTTTTAGGCTGCAGCAAAATCAGGATCTCTATTTTTTAATTATAAAAAAACATTTTCATTAGTATTGTTGGCTATAGTTAATTCAAATTACCAATTTGTAATGTGCGATATTGGAGCAGCTGGACGCCAAAGTGACGGAGGAATATTTAGACATAGTCAATTTGGGGAAAAATTCTATTCAAATACGCTTGAGTACACAAAAATTTTTATATTTATTTTTCATTTTATTATAATAATTTTATTTTAGCATTCCAGAGCCATGTGATGTAGCTGATGATTTTAGAAATGTACCATTTGTATTTGTTGCTGATGATGCATTTACATTGACCATCAATATGATGAAACCATACAGCAAGAAATATTTAAGTATTCCAGAACGAATTTTCAATTATAGGCTCAGTAGAGCGCGACGAATAGTTGAAAATAGTTTTGGAATTCTCAGTTCAAAGTGGCGAATATTTCGATCAACTATTAAAGCCAAGCCAGAAATAGTTAAAAATGTTATACAGTCGCGCGTTTGTTTACACAATTGGCTCAAGCAACAAAATGATTCAAATCAATACATAACTAAAGGTAATTTTATTTTCATATTACTTTAAAATAAAATCGATTTTCTTTAAAATAGGACTTGTGGATTTCGAAGATGAAAATGGTGTTGTAATTCCTGGTTCGTGGAGGAAAGAAAGTTCAATTTTAATGCCGTTAGAAAAAAGAAATATAAATTCAGCAACAGCTGCAAAAGAAACCAGAAATAATTTCACCAAATATTTTATGGGCAGTGGTGCTGTGGAGTGGCAAAATAATATAATATAATAAGAAAATAATTGAATAATGAATTATAAATTATATGTTTTTTTTTTTACTGTCTGGTGGAATGTCTGGTGGAATTTATAATAATAACAAAATATTACATAATAAAATAAAAAAATTATAATTGAATAATAAATTTTAAATAATTTGTAATAACTTTATAATAACATTAATTTTAATTTTATTGTATTGCTTTTTATAATGAATTAAATTAATTTAAATTATAACTAATTTTTTTTATTTATTATCTTCAGTTAAGGCTTCATCAACTAAGCTCATTATTTTAATTCTTAATTTTCTGTCAGCTCTATCTGAAAGTTTAGCCATGTCAGATCAGAACCCACCATGGCTAGAAATGAGTCAATAGACTTCTTTTTGGTATCAGGAACTTCTTTTAAGCTTTCATCACTTAATTTTTTTTTTATTATTTCAAGAAACTGTCTTTGAATATTTTCACTCCCACTCGATTCTATTTCAATATCTTGATCTAGACAATTTTTTTGTCTTTTTCTAGTAATATCCGGTGTTGAGCATGATGATGAATCCATATCAAACTGAGATGAATTGCATAGAAGTTTGGTGCTGAACATTAAATAACATAAATACAATATTATTAATTAACTATTTTTATAAATTTGAACATACTTCCTCGGTTTTGCTTTATCATCCAAAAAGGTTAATAATTTCGAATAACCATATGTTTTACTAGATGTGGATGCTGAACCACGTGCACAACCTTTTCTAAATCTAAAATATGAAGTTCTAATTGAATCCCAAATTTTTTTCAATAATTTCACCATATCTGCATTAATTTCCAAGTCTGTAAAAATAATTTATAATTTAAAATAGTAATATTTATATTCTTTTAAAAAAAATACCTAATTCAGTGGCAACTTCTTCCCAAAGCTTTGGCCGTATCACCCTATTCTTATATTCTATGTGTAATATGTCCCAAAGCGCAGGCCTAGCTCTTATAGCTTCAATTAATAACTCTGGAACATATATAATACAAATAATATAAATCATATTTCTAAAAGTATCTAATTTTTCTACCTTTTGATATGTTTTCTTCTATTTTATAAGATGCTATTTTATCACATCCATAATCTAAATTTTAAAAAAAATAATAACACAAAATGCAAAATAATGGTATAATTTTACCTTCTTCTTCCATTAAAACCTCCAAATTAAAATCTTCATCAGTATAATTATTAAAATCACTGAAATTCTCATTTTTTTCCATAATAGATGACGCAGACAATATTTTAACATTTTTTATTATTTGCGGTTTTCCTGTTTTTTCTATTTATTTAAAAAAAATTTAATAAATTTTTATATTATAATTAAGTACATATTACCTTTTTTAATATTCATTTCTATATAATAATTTTATTAAATAATCACATAAATCATGAATTCCGTTCGGAACGGAGAAATTTTCGATTTTAGCTCCGACGGAGACTTCCTAATTCTAAATTCCGTTCGGAATATTATTCATTTTCGAATCCGTTTCATTCGTATATTTGTATTTTAAATTACGATCGAAATATCAAGTTCATACAAAAAAATTCAGAAAAAAAATAGTTGCGGAAAGTGAAATTAAAGTCAACTTTTGATAATAAAAATTGGCTTAAAATGTTTCTTTTTAAATATATAAAATTTTCTAAGTTTTCTTCATCAATAAGTTTCAACAAAAACCCAACCATATTCATTTTAAACATTTTTCAATACACAAATTCAGAAATTAATGCTTTTAAAATAATTTTCATCAAGTCTGTATGAAATAAAATGAAAAAAAATATTTTAAAAATATTTAATTTTTGAATTTGAAGTAAATCAGCTGATTTCGAAAATCCGAAAAATGGGTTTGCTATGGCAATAATTTTATACGATTCCGAGGTATTCCATAATTCCATTTTTTTCTCCGTCGGAGTGGAAATCTCCGACGGAATATCTTCCGAACGGAATTCATGATTAAATTGAAATAAATTCCGATTTTCTGAAAATTAAAAACAAATTTTTTTATAAACAAAAATTTCTCCACTTTTTTAAAAAAATGTTCTCCAGTTTTTTTTTTTTAAGAAAATTCAATACATTCAGTAGGCAATGATATTAAAAATTTTTTCAAAAAAACAAAAAATGACAGTATTATTTTTGACATTGATATCTTTTTCAGTTGACATTGGTGTCTTTTTTATAGGAAAAGATGTCGCGTTTCATCTTTTCCTATAAAAAGACGCCATTGTCAAAATATTTGCTATAAAAAGATGCCAACGTCAAAATATTTACTATAAAAAGATGTGAATGTCAAATTTTGCAGATGTGTTTCTCTCTCTATTAGACAACAGGAAAATATGAATTTTGTGTCTCGTTCTGGTCGACATCTGCAAGTTCATAGTAATGAAAATTGAACTTCATGGCAATGAAAATCAGCCTTAAGTTAAAATAATGAAATTTATCATCAATAGTACCAACTTTTAGAATAAAAAACTACGTTTCTGCCATCTGTTGCAATTTTTGTATAACTAATTTATCTCGGTGATCCAGATAAATGTTTGGGTTATGTTGTTGTTGTTTTACATATAAAAATTTTGATCTTGATACTGACCCGCTTGAAAAAAACACAGCTAATATTGTCTTTCATTAATTAGCTCACAATAAATTATTCAATTATGCAACTAATTTATATTAGATCAATAATTATTACGACAGTAATTTATAATTATATTCACTTTTCAAACAGCAACTACCTAGTCAATAAAAATATGTAATTTTAAATATAAATCATTAACAATTTCAATGACTAAAACAAGTGTATAATAGCTGTGTTTTTTTCAATCGCGTCAGGATCAAGGTCTCATTTTTTATATAGAAACAACAACAACATAACCCAAACATTTATCTGGATCAGCAAAATGAGAGCCAAATAGATTTTTATATGGAAATTTACAAACAGATGGCGGTACAAACAAAATTAGAGAAAAAATCTTTTTTTAGTGATTTATTTTTTTAAAAATACTGTAAAAATATAAAAAAAATTTAAAATATATGTTGCTAAGATGTTATTAGGCTTTTTTAAAACTATTCATATATACGAATAAAAAAAATTATCATATCTACATAAAATTAAAATTATGACAAACCGGTCCCACACCCACCTGTTCAAATTTATGAAACCCGAATATATATCCTTATTGTTTTCTTCAAACCTTGACCATGACCCGTTTGAAAAAAACACAGCTAATATAATGTTTTCCTGATCCTGTTCAAACATATTAAGACGGGAATTTGTACCAATATTATTATTAGTATTATAGTAATACATAGCTAAAAAGTCATATAATCGACAAAAAAAAGCAAATACTAAGCAAGAAAGTCTTTTTGGAAAATAATTCGGGCTTATTTGCCTTTTTATATAAGTACATGGTGAAAATACTTTTTTCTTTAGGAAATTGGTTCATTTGGCGGATGTGATCGCGGTTTTGCGGTTTTGACCTATTTTTAGTGGGATATATGACTATTTAACTTAGCGAATAGGTAGAGAATCGATTCACAGTTTCAAATATGCCATTAACTCAATTTCAGAATTTGGGCGTTTGTGCCCCTTTCTCTTAGTACGGCAGAATAGCCAACTTTACAATATTCAACAAAAATATCAAATTTGACAAATTGTGGGTTGAGGCCGTTTGAAACTAGTCTAACGAAATATTTCTTTTATATTTTAAAAAATGTTAAGCGTTTCTCACAAACGAAATATATTCAGTATAAAATTATTATGTTTTTGCTAGAAACTCTGACTTGTTAATCACAACTATATTATTTTTCTTACAAAGTCATATTTTTGTAAGAAAAAATGTTAAATTTTGCTGGAAAGATTTTAATTTTGTGGGAAATACATCCTTATTTATTAGAAATATTGTATTTTTTTCCTACAAAAGTTCATTGTTTGTAACAAAAATTCTTATATTTTCCTGGAAATGGGATAATTTTTGTGAGAAATACATACGTATTTATCACAAATATTGTAAATATTTTACTAAAAAGCATATACATATATATTTTTTGTAAATAATAAGAAATTAATTTTATATTTGTAGTAAACAATAATCTTTTATTTTTTATCAAAATATATTTTTTGAATTATCGTGCTTTGTGCATCGCTTCTTCTGAACATATGTAATTTTCAGTTAATCGACCCTCACGACGAAGTTTTGTCTTATTAATATGAGGAATTTTATAGGAATTTCCTCCTCCTGCCAACATAATTGATTCCATACACGTTTGTAAAGTTATAAAAACGTTATCAAGAGTATCTCTCTCTAATTTATTAAATGCATCTTGTACACATTCAATCAATTCATCAATTGTGTTTGGTGAAGCTTCATGTTGTAATGATTGAATTGAATTAAAAAAACCTAAATCTAGAACGTTTAAATCAGGACTGTTTGGTGGTTGTGACTTAAATTGAATATGCCAAGCATCAGTAGAACCTGCAGCAACTAAATCTTCATCATTATCAGAGGAATGTGGTTTTGCATCATCTTGCTGTACGTAAATTGTTTTGTTTTTATAATTTTGAGGAAATTTTGATTTGATTGCTGGAATAACATTTTCTACAATCATTTTCTTACAGTGGGCTGCATTAATGGATTCTACATTTTTCGTTATTAATGTTCCCTTAGATCTATTCTTGGAATTTCTTTTAGCCGGTTCTTGATATACGAAGGGCCATATTCCAATTTTACCGTAAAAAAAAATGCTTTCGAAGTGTATCATAGCGTGGTCGAGCCACTGCAGCTAAAAACATTACTTTAGTGATAAACCGTTTGCTTTTGCAGTTTCTATAGGGCTCTTCTTCATCTAACATTATGTAATAGGAACGTTTAACTTTAGTAAGATAAAACCATTTCTCATCAATATGTACATAATCGTATAAATCATTAAAAACTCCATGATCTACCTATGGCAAGCAAAAAATTAATCTTTCCAATTTGTTTTTATCTGTTAAAGTAGGTTTAACTGTAGAAGATATGCGCTTAAAATACTTTCGTTGTTTAAAGAAATCAAAAAGTGTTGATTTTGGAATATCAATTGCGAAAGAAAGACTACGAATCGTTCCCCGACGATTTAATGGTATATTTTTTATCTCAGCCAAATTTGTAGAGTAATCTTTTCGTTTTCTTCCGCATTTTTCTTTCTTTTTTGAGGAAACATCGGCACAAATTTTACCCTCTCTGTATTGAAATTGTGCTGTGTGCCATATTCTACTTACGGACAAACGGCTTATATCAAATGCAGCTGCAACTTTATTGATGGCACCGCGTTCTAATTTTTGGTTTTTCTTCATCTGCAACAGTTGTTCTAAAACACCGCGACGTTATTCAGAAGTTAATTGTTTCGATTTGATATCTCTCTTTTGCAAATCCATATTATTTTGATTAAAATTTTCCATTTTGAAACGACAGCGGTGAATATGTAATTTTTATTAAAAAAACAAATTTTTGATATTCAAAATCTGACTTGATTAAGAATTAACGGCTATCAAATATATACCTTCACTTAGTTTTCAAAATCAATTATACTAATTTATTGATTATTATCAATTGTCTCCAAAATTCTTGATAATATATGATTTTCTTTGAAATGTATACCATATTTTCGGACAGAGGGAGTATATTATATTTAGTTTTATTTGATTTAACTACTTCAGTTTTTTTAATTTATGTTAGTTTTACTATTTATTAATATTTAAGAAACAAAAAATATGTACCAATTATTCAGATTATAATTAAAAATTCGTACCAATTATTCAGATAAATTATATTTAATGCTAAATTTGCTGACATATGTACATACTCTTATAGCTTCACCAGGATCAACAAAACTATATTTGACATGTGCTACCAATACTCAGCACAATTCCACTGGTGAGCCAATAAAAATAATAAGTGGTTGTATAGGTTGATCTTTTCTTTCTTCGCACTTCTTTATTAATTTTCTGGTACCAGCTTCTCCACGATTCTAAATAAAAATTAATAATTTAAACGTAAGGCTTTTTTACTATCATAAATTTCTGTATTACCAAAAAGTGTAAAATAAATGTATCTGCGATTTCCGCTTTAGTAGCTTTTTGTGCTCCTTGCTTTGTCCTTCTTACTGTAGTTGGAATGACAAAAGGCAATAACATCAAAGATAAACTTATCTTTTTGGATTCTACAAAAAAGTTCATTTCCAGTAATTATTTTATACTAATATACATATATGTATGTATATATATATATATATATATATTTATTTATTTACCATCAGTTTCTGCATTGATAAGCTTAATTAATACTGTAATACATTCACTTCTTGAAGTTTTTGTTTTATTAATTAATCCGTCTATAAATTTTTCTGGATAAAAGGCTTTTTACGTTATTTTATATTTTATCGAAAAATCAATATGCAACTAAAAATAGATAAAATAACAAATTAGTTCTATTATAAAATAACTAAAATTTGAACTCGTCACAAAGCTTCAGATCATAGATAATTGAAAAATATTACAAAACTATTTGTTTACCAGTTTAAATCCTTCCTTTTGCTCCAATGCTAGAAATCTTTTTATGTATTCCGAAGTAGTGATTTTGGAAAATAATGCACTACGATGATTAAATGGATGTTTCCATTTATTTGATATTGCATCTACATCTACTTCGGTACTTAATTGTACTAATATTCTTCCCAATTCAATATTATCTTCAAAATTATAAAAAATATTTGTAATATTATCATATGTATTATAAATAAGAGTAAAACAATATTATATATTTACCTTGGTCAAGCACTTTACAAGTATGTGATGGAGTTATAGACTTTGATTTGGACCTTCTAGTAATAATACCTGCCTTAGCCAAACTATTCCTGTAATTGTTATAGGCGTCGTGGAGTTTACCGCTTGCGTGGCGTCCGTTGCAATATTTTTGGTACAATGTGTTGGAAAGCTCACCAACAAAAATTTCAGATATATGGACACTGATATCTTCAAGATCTTGTGTTGTTAAACTATGTACATATATATAATAAATATATATCAATATTAATTAAAAGCTCACCTACTAACTAAATAAATAACTAAAAGAAATTTAAGCAAACTCACTTGCGATTGGAATCTTTATGTAATAAATGTTGTATAAATAAATTTTTGTACTTTGCAAGTACAATACGGTCACAATTTTGTAATTTTTTATTTTTTTAAAATGATCTGTAAATTATTTGATAGTTCCTTTCAATACATTTTTGTAAATCCTAAAAATAAATTGTTAAGTTTTGTTAGTCCTAAAAATAAAGTTTTAAAAATATAAACCTCTTTATTTTCTAATTCATTAGAAATTGTAAGATTGAATGAAGGCAAGAATTCGCAATGTTCAATATCGATTATACTCGTATTTTGTAATTGTTTCTCAGTATTTAAATTTACAGATTCTGAAATAGTATGTTTATTAACTAAATTTTTTCTTGAGGAATCTATATAATATAATATTATATTATATTATAATTTATTATATAATAATATAATATAATGAATATAATAATGAATTATAATACCGTATAATGAATATATTTTATTATTATGCATTCACTTAGTAAATTGAAAGAACTTACCATTAATAAAGAGGACGAAATTGCTATCAGTATTAACGAATTGCTCGATATAATCTATAACATCTTCTTCTGGTATTAAAATTTTTCCAGCGGTATAAAAATTTACTATAGAAATTGTAAATTTCGCTTTAACAATATTTAATACTTCTTCAAACACAAGATTTTTTAATTTTATCAATAAAATATTTTCTTGAAATGAAACCTTCAAAAACATTACTTCACCTATTAGGAAATATTGATACTAATACTCGGGACACACCAAAATTGAAAACCTAAGTTTTCGAGAAAACTAGATCTAAAAACTTTTATAGTGACACACCAAAAATGGAGCGCGATTTCGTTTTCGAATGTCAAATTATGAAAATTATTTATTTAAACAACTCTACGTAAAAACCAAAAAAATTAAAAATAGTAATTATTTGTTTTTAATGTCAAATTTTGATTTAATTATATTAAAAATTATATAATAAAATTTAATTTTTCTTGCTTTTTTTTTTTAATTTTCGATTTTTTTTTTATTTTTCACAAAAATTGCTACTTTTGTATGGAAACTTAGCTATACCTACTTCAAAAATACATATCTTCTATTTTGTAATAGATGGCGCTAAAATATATTTTCGTGAAAACCTTAAAAATTTGTAGATTTCGTGTTTTCAATTTATTCCTGAAAACTGTACTAAACCTTATGAATTTCCATTTTTGAACTTTGAAAACACGAAAACTGTGTTTTCGGTCCTGTGTGTCCCGGGTATAAAATAAAATATACAAATTATTGTCTACCTCATATAAAAACTGTACTAAAATTAAAAACATATTTATATTTTATACTGTTATATTATTAAATACTTCTTTTCACAAATTAGAAAAATAAATAGAAATAATTTACATAATTTCCCTCTTTATTTTAAAAATGTTAGAAGCTTTTTTTTGTGTTTTTTGTGATATCAATAAAGTTAAAGAAAATATGACACATTCTTGTGACATGCATGAACCAAATTGTCTAATTTGTTTTCTTCTAATATTTAATTGATTTTTCTAATTTTTGAGAAATAACCAAATACAAATATATTTTTTAGAAAAATATTTTGTTTTATATAAATATATTTTTATAAGACATTTACCAAATACAGCTTCTTGTAGGATAAAAATAATAAAATATTTACAAAAAGTGTTTAATAAAGAACATATTTTTAGAGGTTTTCTTCCTAAAAATATGTATATTATATAAATTATAACTAATAAATCTATATTTTTAAGTATAAATCTTTTTAAAAATTAGAAAAAGCAAATAAATAGAAGTAAAAGTTAGTCAATTTTGTTCATGTTTGTCATAAGAATGTGTCGTATTTTCGTTAACTTTAATGATAATTTTCAAACATTTTTAAAATAAAGAGGAAAATGAAATGCCAGCATGAACATTTTTATTAAATACGTGTGTGCCTATGCAGTATGGCCTAATAAACATGCCAGCCTTTTTTTTCATGCCAACTTTAGCATTGAAAAATTTGATAAATGGCAGCATTGAAATAGTTGTTGTTGTAGCATTAAAAAAATTTGATATTTTATGCCGTATGCTAGCATTTAAAATTTTTTTAGTCATAATTGCTTTGAATTTCGTATTGAAATAAAGGCAGAGTATTGCGAAAAAATAATTGAATTCGTAAAAAAAATCAAAGTATATGGAATAAAAAGGATCCAGATTATAAAAATATAATTAAAAAGAATAAAATTTGGCAAGGCTTGTCTAGTGAGCTTGGAGTCCCAGGTAATGTTTATTTTTGTTAATAATTTTTTTAAATGTGAAAATTTGGATTTTGTTTTTTTATTGTCAACATATAGAACAGAAATTAAAAGGACGTTGGAAAACGCTAAGAGACACGTTTAGAGTGGAATTAAGTAAGAAAAAGAAAATTCCATCAGGTAGTGCAGCCATAAAACAATCGAAATGGAAATTTTATAATGAACTATTGTTTTTAAGTGATTCTATGAGCTCAGAACCGTAACTATTTTATTTTTGAAATTGTATATATATGTATGTATATTTTATTTCATTTTTAGAACTACTTCAAACTATGTGGACGTTGCGACAACTGAAGAGGTAGAATTATTTACAATTGATGATGATGAGTTTCATGAAGAATTACATTTCAGCCATCCTTCAACTTCAACTTCATTAACATTTAATACTCCGGACATCCCAGAGTTCTTACAATGCTCCAAAAAAACAAGAAGTTGTAAACAAAATGCAGATGACAAATTTGATAATTTTTAAGTTCAGCATCAAAAGCAATATCAGATCAAGAAAATGAAACTGAGATTGACACTTTTTTCCATAGCATGTCATTAAAAGTGAAAAATGCCAATTTATCAAGGAATCAGATGGATAATTTCCAAGAAAGTGTTTTATTTTTTTTCAGACACAGATGTCCTTTCCGGAGAATAAATAACGCCGCTCTGCTGGCGTTATTTATTCTCCGGAAAGGACAACCCGATTGTAAATTAACATTATTATTACGCCATTCTCCTTCAATTAATACGTTAACAACAATCCTATCTGCATAACCTTGTGGACAGTATGTGCTGCATCTTTTTTTTTAAAAATTATGCAAAACTATTACAGCCGACACAACTATTCGAACATTGCTGGTACTCATGTGCAAATCATTGAGTATAACTCTCCATCTAGCTGCCATAATCCCAAAAGCATTTTCAATTGTTCTTCTACCCCGAGATAGTCTGTAATTGAAATGTTCTTTGTCGGCTGGTAAATTTCTACCAGGATATGGTCTCATTAAATTGGTACGTAATGGAAATGCTGCGTCCCCAACAAAGTAGTGTGGAACAACTTTGTTACTATTTGGAAGATTTTTATCAGCAGGAATATTCAAATTTTCCTCTTCCAATAATTTTCCAAACCAACTACCAGCAAGCACTCCGCCATCACTTCGACTTCCTTGCGCACCAACATCAATACTGGTGAAACAATAATTGGCATCACAAACAGCCATTAATATAATACTGTGTCTATGTTTGTAATTGAAATATTCTGAACCACCGTGCGGTGGACACACAATATTTATATGTTTGCCATCTATGGCTCCTACACAATTAGGCATATTCCATATTTTAAAAAAATCATCAGAAACTGTTGACCAGTCTTCCTCTGTACATTTAAACAAAACAGTGTGCGACAGTTCATTCCAAAGTACACTACAAACCTCAAAAATTATTCGCCTTATCGTAGTCAAGCCCATTTTAAAAATTAAACACAATACATGTCGAGGGGATCCATGTGCTAAATATCTAAATATTATAGGATATTAAATAATTACCTTGAATAAAACTTTTAAAATATACTTACAAATAATGTGAGTGCAAGCCTACATTCCGGCTCTATTGATTTTCTAATTGAATTTTTAATCAATCTATGTTTAATAATATCTAATAAAACATCAAAAGTTTCTGAACTCATTCGAAATGACTTAAAAAACATTTCAGGATCGTTATGTTTTATTTGTTGAAAAGTGGTGTTATAAAAACCATGTTCCTCACGATCCAAATACATTTCTCTAACCCAAAATCTACGTTTTTTCCTTAATTTCCTTAATTTTTTGTAGGCATTATTAACGATATATGCAATTGAAACAATTTTTGTTATTTTTACAATTTTTCTTTTATTTACTTTCATTTTTTATTCATATATATTAAACTTATTATTGAAATGTCCTCTACAATACAACTCAAAAAAACCAAATGTCAAAAAAAAAGTCAAAAGCAACATCAGCATTGGGCCACATCTTGCATTTAAATGTTCATGCTGGCATTAACATGCTGGCATTTCATGCTGTATTGCACTGTTTTAAAAATCCATTGAATTTTACTTACTTTTGGTAGCGGGCAAAGTTGCCTAGCTTTTTCAAGTAATTTTACATTCACAAGTAATTATACATTTGGTAGGTAATAGTTAATTAAAAAAATGTAATTTTAAAGGGGTAATTTTACTAGTTATGTCACGTAAACATAAATCATGGAATTGTAAATTTGCTTATTAAAACTTGTAATTTTAAATTTAAATTTTATTTTTAATAATTATATTATGTAATTTTAAAGAATCTATATGTAAATATACTTATTAGAATCGGTAATTTTGCCTGAAAAATAATAGAAAAATACTTATGCTTTTAGTCCTTCCTTAAAATTACTACATTTTTGTAGTAATTTTACATGTAGTGATTACTACAATAATGTAATAATTTAAAATTGTCTAAAATAAAATACGAAAATTTAAATATTATATAATTTTTTTATTATTTTTAAATCTGTAATATTTGTAATTTAAATATAATATGTATGTAATTGTATTTTAATTTTCATTTTAAATTATAATTTCCGATTAAGGGAAATAAATTTTTGCCAAATAACATTTAATATTGTATGTAGAGTTCTTTCAATTTTATTTATTTATTATTGAAAAATTATAAATATATAATTATAATTTATAAATTATAAATGAAAATTATTATAAATTATAAATATAATTTACAAGTTATTAAAATTTATTCATAAATTACAGAAAAAAAATATGATGATATTTTTATTGGTTTTTTCCCTAATATAGTTTGAATGGCACCAATCATATTATTGATATATTTACTTTATATTTAAAATTTAATATTATTAAATATTCAATTGTTTTCCGAGTATTTTAACTATTTCAATATCGTACGTTAATATTTAAAATTTAAGTATTTTTATAATTATTTTTTTCAAATCCTCATTTAATTTTTATTTTATGATTTATTTTCTTTGTTTTTATTTTTAATATACATATTAGAATATATTTTTCAAATAAATATTTAATTCTTTTTGTAATACTGTCTTCCTTTTTGGTTTGCAGTATTTTTACATTTTTTGTGAAATCAATTATTGAAAAAATAAATTTATATAGAAAAACCGACTTAATTATTTTTGTTTTTATATGTTCAGTTTTAATTTTTAAAATTCACAAAAAAATATATCTTTCGATTTGTTATTTCAAAATTATTGTGTTATTTTTAATTGACATTTTTACTTTATATTTCAAATTTAATATTATTAAATATTCAATTGTTTTGCGTATATTTAAATTATTTCAATATCGTACGTTTACAATATCGTACGTTTTTTTTAGTGTATTTTAATTATTTCAATATCGTACGTGTTATTTTTAATTGTGGATTTTTTTTTAACTAACATTAAATACATCTTTTAAAAAATTTACAATTTTTGATTTATAGTTCATTTTCTGTTTCTTGTTTTGTGAATGTGAAAAATTTAATTTGATGTCAAAACAAGATTTTTGTATTACTTCCAATGATTGTGATATTTCGACAGGATATTCAATGTTGAAAACAAAATATGCTGCAACAAGTACTTCAACAGCATTTTGTATATTTTGTAGCTTTGTATTTAATATTTTATTTTCTATAAATAAATAATACAAATCGTCTTCAGGGAAATCTATAAATGAAATAAAAACGAAAATTCTATTAAAATATTTTTCTGTATATTTTCTAATTAACTAAGAATTACGTCTAAATAAAATAATTTAAGCAAATATAATAAGATTTAATATGAAAATTGTTGTACTTACTATTAATAACAGCAACGAATGGTGCCGCACTGGGTGCTTCAATATCATTCTGGGCTGTGCCTACCTGAATTAAATAAAAATATATTTATTAATATAGTAAAAAATACAATATTTTAAAAATAAAATAATCTTACCGGAAATTTTTTTATGAGCATTTCCAATTTTTCTTTAAAATGTCCTGAAATTATTTCTAAAATATCAAAATCGCTAATATTTGAAAAGTCCAGTTTAGAATATTTAGTTTTTGTTCTAGCATATTCAATAATTTTAAGTTTGGTTTTATTCCATTTATCGATAATAATTTTTTTGTAATATCCATCAGAATGGAAAAATGGATAATCAAAAATTCCGACGTCAATAAATGAGGCCATTTTTTTTCAACCTCTACTATTGAAGGATTATTAACTAAAAATTTACGTTGCGCCGTAAATGTACTTATAAAATTATCTTTTATTTCTGTTTTAAATTCGGCATTAGTTACTTCTACAAAAAAGTTTTCTTTCATCCATATTCTCTTTTTTTCAATGATATCTGCTGAATCATTTTCATCATGTTTTTCATAAAAATGTGCAACACCATCAGATAGTTTTATTTTTTTCTTTTCTGTTTGAATTTTTGATTTTGCAGATTTATTTAGATAATTATTATGATTTAACAGTTTGGTAGCTATGCCTACTGGTTCAGTGCAAATTAACTTTCCTTCACTGTCAACTACACCGATACATTTTGGATATGATACAAGAAGCTGAGCAGCAACTTTTCTAAATATGATTTGTGGAATATAAAAGGAAATTCTCCGCATATCACTTACTATGCAGTGTACAAAATCTGTATAGTGTCTGCCTAAAGGTTTTTCTTGATTTAGTAAGTCAAGTATTTCCTGGGGTATTTTAGCCAATGGGATTTTATAATTTAAAAATATTTTTTCGGCTTCTTTTATACCCATATACTCTAAATTTTCTGATCCCCATGGAGATATTCTTCCACTCGACATTGAGATTGTCGTACTAAGTGAAATTGGTGAATGTACTGGACTTAAATCAGTTTTCGGATTTATTTTTATCCAATTTTCAATGTCCGTATTTTTGCTTGAAATGGTTGGCTCATTTATATTTGTTGTTTCTAATACATCAGATTGACTTCCTTTTGAAGTACTTGCTGGGGGTACCCACTTTACATTATCGGCAAGCAGCTGAAGTGTCTCATTATTTTTACAAAAATGTTCCAATATGGTAGGATCATCAATATCAAAGCCATCAGAATCTAATACTAACCCCTCATTTACATCCTGCGATTCCGGCATCATTTGCTGTAACGAATCAATACAAAAGCTTACATATTAAAATTATAATAATAGAAATAATTATAATACCTTTTTTTATTAAAGCATTTATATCGCCATTAAACAGGATAGTTTTTTTAATAATTCTATAAACTTTTTAAAAACTGGATTTGTTGTGTTCCAGAAAATAAATACAAAGCAAAATGTAAATATTGTTGTGTTACTATCGCGATTGGTAGCAAAATGTAAATATTGTTGTGTTACTATCGCGAACGTCATGCTGATTCTAAAAAACATCAACTCAGGGCATATAGTGGTTGTTCAAAATCAAATAAAATAACAAATTTTTTAGAAAACGAAACAACAAATGCCAAAAAAACGGTATATAAAAAACAATTCAAACAGCAGAAATTAAGCTTTGTGCTTTTCTAACAGAACATAATATTTCATTTAAAACAATGGACCATTTAACTGATCTCATTAAAGCTAGTTGTCTAGATTCAGAAATTGCGTCTGGAGTAAAATTAAAACGATCAAAAGCAACTGCTGTATGTAAAAATGTTTTAGGTATTAGTTTTAAAGAAGATTTAGTTGAACAGGGCCCTATTGCACCAAGCACTTATCGCTTATTAGTTATCAACTTATCATAATTTATGATAAATTTCTGTTGCACCAAACGGATAAGTAATAAGAATTAAAATAAGTTATGATTATGAGTTATGCGCTCAACTTATCAAATGTCTGTTGCTCCAAATAGAAAATCGTCAGTTGATAAGAAATTTTTGCAAAAGCGATAATTTGATAAATCTTGATCATTTTTTTCTCTTTTTGTTGCACCGAAATTCTTACTTATCAATTTACAATTCCAATACTGCTAAGTTTATCAAAATTTTTGTTAAGAAAAAATTCTCATATCAATTATTCTGTAAGGTTTATTTTCATACTAATGCGAGCTTTAGTCGTGGTTATATATATATTTATATATATAAATTACATAACTTACTAATAAGCGATAAGTGCTTGGTGCAATATAATATTGTAATATATTATAATATAATAATATTAGATAATTATGTAATGAAATAACATAAATAAACTTACTTAGTATATTTTTATTTTTTTGTGCTATACGTTTTGCCATAATATTGAATTAAAAAATTTAAAATTTAAAACTATTTGGTAAATTATTATTTTTTGGTTCTTTTGTGGGCTAAAAAACTATTGCTACAGCACCCGCACGTGCAATAACAAATGCAACCATACAAAATTCTACTTATCAAAATGTAAAAATTCTGTTGCTAAGTAATATTTTTTTTTTGAGAAATGCATAACACTTATCATTATCAAAAATATGATTTTTTGATAATTGATAAGTGAGTTAAATTTAATTTCCATTTGTGCAACACTTATCATTTACTCTTATCAAAAAAATATATTTTTGATTAGGTGATAAGTGATAACTGATAACTGGTTGGTGCAATAGGGCCCAGTTAAAGGTAAACAAATTTAATGTACTTATAGACGAATCAACATATATATTGCCACAACAAAAAATATGTGCATCGTCGTTAGATTCCTTGATGATAACGTAAGAGGGTGGGCTATCGTTAGCAAACTATTTGAACTTTTAGAATTACCGTCTAACAATAATGAGCAGGGTAATTTACCTAGTCAAGAAATATTTAATTGTGTGATTAAAGTTTTCACAGATAAAAATATTCCGCTTGAAAATATAATTGGTTTTGCTAGTGATGGTTGCAGTAGTATGATGGGAAAGCACATTCTGTTGCTGCTAATTTTATTAAAGAGTGTCCTGGAATTCATATTTTCAAATGTTTGTGCAACTCACTTGATCTACTCTCTAAATCCAAAATGGCTAGAAAGAGAGATTGAGTAACTAGATTGTAGACACTAGGAAATCCAGTCGAATTCTAGTTGAGAAAATATGCCTAGAATTCTAGTAAAAAAATAAACTGGGACACCTAGTAAATTTCTAGTTAAAAAACTAGAATTGTGGACAATATAGCTGGGAACTTAGTTAATTATTTTTTACTTTCTTTGCTTAAAAACACTAGAAATCTAGTAAATTTACTAGTACATCCAGTACATCCTCTCTTTTTCAATCATCTAAAATCATTATTATTACTGATTTGCATTTTAAACTATGTTCAACTTATAAGGAAATATTAGACTGCTATTTAAAACCTACATATGTTATGGAAAACTCGTTACAAAATTTAGATCCTAATAAAACGGAATGTTTTTCAAATAATAATAGCATATTTCAGTTCAAACTGAATTAATAAATGTAGAATCTTTATATCCAAATAATTTTATGATGAAGAAAAATTAATTTACAGAAAATATAAGACTTTTTTATCAAACTTCATGTAATGAAATTAAAAAAAGGTACAATTTTGATAATTTCATATTAAAAAATATACATATTTTAAATCCAACTAAAGCAGATGATATTAAAACAAGAGAAACACATCCATCGCTTTTCAGTTTATTAAAAGAATGTCCTAGGTTGATTAATGATGTAAGTGCTTAAGATTTAGATGATGAATGGCGTAAACTGCCACATTTTGATAAATCTCCAAATATACTGCTTTTAGAAATAGATGAATTTTATATTAATTAGAGATTCCCTTAATTATCACAATTTGCATTAAATATTTTATCTCTCTAAATATTTTATCTCTTTAAATATCTTATATGCAACAGCAGATTGCGAAAGAATTTTTTCAAAAATCAATTTAATAAAAACAAAAAAAAGGAATAAACTTATTACAGAAAATATAAATGGTGTTCTTTTAGCTTCTGAAGGCATTAAAGAAACTGGTTGTGTGCATTTCAAACCCAACCAAAAAATGTATGACAATATTTATAAAAACCTTGAGACTGATCTGCTAGACGAAATCGCTGTTTTACAAGAATAAATTTTACATTTATATTTTCATTTTAGTACAGATAATTTATTCCTAACTAATAAAAATGCGCTTTTATTAGACTTTTTTATTAAATGCTTCAAGTTTTTAATTATAAAATTTGTAAGTGTTTATTGAATTTTGTCGTACTAATTATCTAATATCTAATTAATTTTAATAAGAAAATTAATAATAAAATCTATATTGAGATTATAGATAACTTATAAAATTAATATTTATGATAACTATATTAGTTTAATTAAACAAGCTAAATGCCATATAACTAGAAAAATGAAAATACCAAAACATAGTTGTATATATGTAAATAAAAACTGGTATAATAGATAATATCTTATTATTATTAATTTTGTTTTATATTTATCATCTTTGAGAAAAAGTAAATTATGCAAAAATATAAAGGCGCAACAAACAAAGAAACAAAAGTTTACTTTTCATTAACTTAGTTATTTTGATAAATAATTATTTATATTTTAATTTTTTAAGTTTTGCAATTATAAAATTTTTATATTTTTATTGAATTTTTTTAAGTTCTTCAATTATTTTTGTTAAATATTATTTTAAGTGCCTTATAATATTAAAATAATTTTTTTAGCAAAACAAGCAATCCTTTATTTTATTTTACATTCGTATTGTTACAATATTAGATTTATACAATAAAAAAAATTCAAGGTAACAAACCTCGAAACAAGGTATATTTTGATGGTAAAATGGGTAATTTTTTAAAATAATTCTGGCAACACTGGGTATGTTATGTAAAGCCCACTCTGTTTTATTTTCCAAATTTAAGTTTCCAAATTTAAGATGGGTACGGTCAAGAATTCAGACACTACACAGCCAAAGCAGCCTGAAAAAAAATTGAAAAGCTGCCGGGTATGCATAAATTTCAATTGAATATTAATACGAACGACTGCAAAGTGCAAACAGCCAAATATTTCTCTCAATATTTCTAAAACAGCTACATATTTCTCAATATTTCTCTTATTCATAGAAAATGTCAAAAAAAAATTTTTAAAATCATAAATTTATAAACAATTTAATTAATGATAATCATGGCTTGCTATTTTGAATTCAATATTAAACACGAAAAAAAAGATGAATACAGGAAAGAATGAAATTGAAAATTAAAACATTTGCAGTCTCTTTTCAGTAACTGCGTAAACTGCAGAGGCTGCAATTGTATTCTGAATTTTACGCCGACAAATTGCGCTGCTTTTTGCTGCAAAACTGAATTTTTGACCGATTTGCAGCAACAACTGAGCAGCGACTGAATTCTTGACCGCACCCGTAATGTGATATTTTCTAATAATTTAATTTTAATAATAATTTACCTTCTGAATTTGCTTAATTAGCAGTTTGCTAGTTAATTCAAGTTCAGGATAAATAGGCATTTGACCTAATATTGGATTTTGATTTTCCTTTATTAAAGGAAAATCAAAGGCACGTTTTCCAACATTCGTGGGCTTTACATAAAATTAAAACCTAAAAGTAGTTGAGTTGATTCGTGGATTCTAGATTTACCGGTCGATATTTATATAAATGCGTTTACTTATATATAATTAAATTTTACTGTTTTTTATAATTCAAAAGGTTACTGTTTTATTTAAAGTTTTTCTTATACAAGATTAAAAATTACAGTAAGTATAAATATAAGAACATAACAATATGAAGCTGGTCCAATTTCCTTCAAAATGATTGAGTTATATTAATTTATAATGCCTTTTTTTGCGAGAAATCTTAAATTATTTTAAAAAAATTGTTAACATTTCATTTTTCTCAAATTTTCTCAAATTTTAGAAGCTAATTACAGCTTACACATTTAATTGACATTTGCTCTTTTTAAAAATAGAAATTGATTTACTAATTATGAATTTACAAAACAAATAGATCGTCTTTTGCGATTAAAAATATTTTTATTTCAATTATTTTCTTTAATAATTTGTAATCTCAATAGTACGCAACATCAACGGCTTTTTAATAATGCAAACATCTGACAATTGATTTTAAAGAGATAATAAATATAGTAAAAAAAATTATGATAGATATTTATATATATATATATATATATATATATATATATATATATATATATAGTAGAACTTGTCTAAATATTCAATAGAACTTGTCAGAATATGGAAACAATAAATTTTTAATATCATTGTAATGTAAAATAACATTATATTTCATAAAATTAAGGTAAAAATTCATAAATGATATAAATAATAAACAAATTGTAATAACAAAAACAAAATTATGAAAACTTATAATTATGTATGTATGTATACATATAATTTCTTCTTTACATAAGGCTAGGAAATTAGTCAGTTATTTTTGATTGCTTTGAATGTAAGTTTTTTAAATATTTCATCTGCAACAGAATTTCTTGCTAATGAAATTTGGTGGTAAAATATTTTGGAATTTAATTTTGGAAAAATCTATTATTTTTTCAAGTTTATGTAATACTTCTTCAAAAGTAACAGCCATGTATACAATGTTAATGTTTTCTTGTTTTCTTTTAAAACTGAACAATTGTTTTCTTTTAAAACTGAATTGTAAATTTAATCCAGCATCTCGAAAAGCAGTTTTTAATTGTTTGATCTGTAACCTTTTCCCAAGCTTCAGCGATCCATAATCCAGCATCCAAAACAGTAATTGAAGAAGCTATGACTTGACCGATACCATTTCATCAGCTTTGACAATAACGTTCGAGAGCAAAAACTTACGGTAGTGCGACTTAAAATTTTTAATTATTCCCTGATCTAAGGGTTGTAGATGAGAAGTACAGTTTGGTGGTAAGAATTTTATGAAAATGTTGGATAAGTTTGGACAAGTATGAGCGGTAATTTGTCGACAATTAGATTTTTGAAACACCTTGGTGTTATTACACTCAGAGAAAAAACGTAGTAATATCATTGAAAACGTAGTTAAATCAATAATACAGTCTTATTACGATTTAAACAACCTCTATTTTATCAACTATCGATTGTAGCAACCTTGATTAAAACAACAAATTTGATTTTGAAAATTCTATTTCAGCAACCTTTTAAAAATTAATAAATTTATGTTAAATTATTTAATTCTTTGTAACAGCTAATAAAAATCAACAAATTATAATATATATTATTAAATAAACAAATATAGTATTAATTATATTACTATTATTAACAAATTTAAATTAGATAAATTAAGCCACATTTAATTTTTATAAAATAACTTACAGAATACCCAGGAATTATGGCAGATTTCGTTAAACGAAAAAGATTAACTCTGAAAAGTTAAACATTTTAAATGATCTAGGAAGTGGTACCTCTGTCAAAGAAGTTAAACAAAAATACGGTATTGATAAATGTGTACTGTCACGCATAAAAAGCAATAAAGAAAACATCGAGCAATATGTATCGAAAACTTATGTCAATCCATCAAGGTTGAAGCACATGAAAAATCCGCAATATCGTGATTTGGAAAATGAATTGTTTGCGTGGTTTATTCAGGAACGAAATAAAAAAAATTTGGTTACCAATGTCCTTATAAAAGAGAAAGCTATTGAAATTAACCGAAAAAACAACGGGTCTTAGAGCAAGTGATTGTTGGGTTTATAAATACAAAAAACGGTTTGGCATACGTACTATATCCATAAATGGTGAAAAGTTGGAGTGCTACAGTTCCATGGGGGAAACCCCTAAAATACCTTATTCTACCTCATACTTCATATAATACCTCATTCTAAAATCCCCTGGGACAAAATCCCCCATTGGAAAAAATATGTTTTCGGACGAAATCCCCCAATACAAAATCCACAATTATTGCAATGGGGGATTTTTTGTCCTAACAGCACAGGGACGTAGTGGGCCAATAGTTAAATTTTTTATTGTAGTTTTTTTTAAGCTTTTGGTTTTTCTTACATTTTTCTTTCTTTATATTAAAAAAATAAACTTAAATTTTAATTCAAATAAGTATATTAAAAACAAAAACAAAAATATGTAATAATCAAACATAAACATAATTCAAAATAATAATATCAAACATAAACATAATTCAAAATAATAATGATATAATAATCAAATATAAATAAAATTTAATATGGATTTCCTAAAAGGTGTAGCCTTAAATATTGCATCATTTTAGCAATATTTAAGGCTACACCTTTTAGGAAATCCATATTATCGGTTTCATCATACCGCCTTAAAATTGTTTTTAAATTTTCGCGCCTTTCCAAATTTTTCCTTTTAATTGGTATATGTAGTCCCATATTTATTTTTTGTATAGTTGTTTTGACCATAATAACTTCATTTCTTAATTCAAGTATTAGTTTATATAAACCCGCATTTTTCATTCCAACTAAAACTTTCATGCGTCGATGCCACGCTTCAGCACTATTTTGTGTGCGAGGAAAATTTTCTTCTATACCATCATCAACGCTCCAAAAATCGGGCTTATACCTGGGTTTCCTATGTTTTCCCATTCCTATGTAATTTTTTCCAAACCACGTAGCAATTTTTTTTCCTGGTTCATCAAGATTTTTGTACAGTATTTTAAAATATGTCGTAACGTCACCAGTTTTTACAAAAGCTAAACTTTTTAGCATTCTCATACTTAGACTGAAGGTTTCATCAGTACCATAACGCGTTGCTAAGCCTTCAGCCTGGATTTTACGCCAAATAATTTGGCTTAAATGAAATAAACATGCTTTATGTTTAGCATTAGGAAGGAATTGTTTAATAGCATTACCAATTGCCTTTTCAAAATCTGTAACTATTCTCAAAGGATTCAGACAAATTTCTAAATTACATGCTATTTTAAAGAGCTCAATAAAAGCCTCAAAATATGCTTCTTCTGATTTGGAAGACATTAAAATAAATATTAATGGTATTACTTGACCATCTACTAGGCCATGAATGGTGAAAAGTTGACGCATTATTGTAGGTACAATATAAAAAGTACCGTCCATTAGCCAGCATTTTGCTTGCCCTAAAACTTTTAAGGTGCTGGGTGTGCCTAAAATAATAATTTTTTCTGTTTTGTAATCTTTTTCAGATAGAACGAATTCTTCGCCTTCTAAAAATTTTAAATGTTCTGGAATAAGAACGTCTTCTGTGAAATTAGGGCCCCGAACTCTGTGAATTTTTTTTTTCAGTGCATTTTTGTTTGGTAAATAAACCCTGGATTGTTCGGGACAAACCATAGTTGCCGTGCGAATTATGGTGCAAGGTGCCGAGGTGCCCACTTTTGCAAATTCCTACTATTGGGCTCATGGCTATGATTCGAAGGTCCCTTGCACAATTTATGCTCGGTCTCAACTTTTTTAGTGATTAATAACGAATTACAAGTTAAACTTTTTCTTTTTTCGCATTACCACGAATATTTATTTTCTACTTTTCTCTTTAGATGGTAGCCGAAACCATTTAAAATAATTTTCACCTCCCTTATTAGATTTTACAATACAAATATCATGAGACATTATAAAATAACATTTAGTGATAATAAATTTAAACGCCGACCGTTTTTGGAATGGGGATATTAGATTGGGGGATTTTCGATTGGGGGATATAAGAATGGGGGATTTTGGCCAGGGGATTTTGGATTTGGGGGATTTTGGAATAGGGATTTTGGGATGGGGGATTTTGGATGGGGGGATTATGACCCCAACCCTTCCATGGTACCTGTGTTTTTAAGCAAATTCCAGAAAATGGTTGTAGATGAAAATTTGTTACCTGAACAAATATACAATTGCGACGAAACAGGCCTATTCTACAAAATACTACACAAAAAAACCTATGTTCTACCGACTGAAAGAGTAGCACCGGGGTATACGCCATCAAAGGATAGGATAACAATGATGCCGTGTACTAATTCAACTGGTACACATAAACTAGAGTTGTTAGTTATTGGTAAAGCACAACGACCCCGATGTTTTAAAAACTTTATCATTCCCTTGAATTACAAGGCCACTAAAAATGCCTGGCAAACTACAGCTCTTTTTAAAGAATGGTTTTATGATGAATTCATCCCGAAAGTGACAGTACACTTAACATCAAAAGGACTTCCCGCGAAAGCAGTGTTACTTATGGATAACGCACAATGTCATGGAACAGAAAACATGCTTTCTGAAAATGAAAATTTTAAAGTTATGTATTTTCCCCCAAACATGACACCATTGCGTCAGCATATGGATCAAAATATCATCAAATCTTTAAAACAGAAGTATCGTCGCCATTTGCTTTCTACATTGGCAGCCAAAACCGGAAATCACATGCAGGAATTACGTAAATTGAACTTGAAAGACGTATGCCTTTTACTGCTTGTAGCTTGGAACGAATTACCTCAGTCCATAATACAATCTTCTTTTACTATACTTTTCAGCTCGTTGTACGATATAAGGTTTAACCTCCCGCTTATGAGAATTTACCTGAAGAAGATATAATTGATTGGGCAAATGGTGAATTTGAGAATGAAATGGATGAGCTTGAGCTTGAGCAAGCGGTTGTAGATGAAAATAATGAAGAAAATTCCAATCTTGAAGAAAACGACAACGAAACGCGAAGTGATAACATCAATAATGCTATTGACTGCTTCAATGGTGCGATTGATTGGGCAATGTCCAACAATTTTCCATTGAATGAAATTTTAATTTTAAGAAACATGCGAGAAAGAACTGTTTTAAAAAAATATGAGAAATGATTTCTTGTCATTATCTGCATAAAATTATAAATATAAATGTTTGTGCAATTTTGAGTTACTTGATTTAGCTCATGTTCTTGCTTATTATACAAATTTAAAATAAATTAAAACTTAAATCTACATGAAACTTTATTTATATTTTTATAACAAATGTGCTAAATTTGTGTTAGATAGGACATAAATTAATTAGTCTGTTTGAAAAGTTTCAAACAGTAATCTGTTAATTACCAGATTCCTTTAATATTTTTGCCATCTTGACAAACTTTTCAAACAGCAGGTGTCTAGTCTTCTTCAACCCACTTCTTGTTAGAAATAATAAACCAGAGTTGTTAAATGAATGTACTTTTTTTTATAATCATAACTAATGCGTTTTAGATTTAACAATAATGATGTGTGTGTACTTGCGCATAAATGGGTTATTATCTTTTTTATTTTGATCCATTAGATAAGATATATTACTTAGAAATAATGATTCCATATTGATTTTAAATGATTTTATTTGAAGGAGAACTTGATTGGTTGACATATTTTATGATTTTTTATGACTTGACATATTTTATGATTTTTTGATATAAACCTGTGTGCTGATTTTGATTTATTTTATCACAACTTTAACGTAAAATTTTATCAAAGCACTCGTATTTTAATAATTGATATTCAACTGTTACTCATTTGTTTCATTTGATAAATGGTTCCACTCATTCCGTTGTAAAATTTAAATTTTTATCGCATATTTTTATCAACTGGTCTCGGATGTGTGAATAAAAATTTCTCATTTAAATAATTGATTAAGAAATGGTAAGTTATAGCATTTAATAAAATTTCTTTTATGTGCCGGTGATTACGAAAGTGGTCTAAATCATATATTTAGCTTTTTGAGATATTTAAAGATTTGTTTTTGGATAAATTGAAAAATACATATGAAGTTAACAGTTCGCTTTCTTCGCAATCTTTATGATTGTGCTTCAGCGTCAGATCACAATATTAGATTAGTCTTTACGATGAATTTTTTTGGATTCTTGACTTAGACCACTTTCATAATCAACGGCACATATATTATAGGATTATTATGTTATAAAGTCAAAATAAATATTTAAAGGCACGACTTCGTGCAAGTGGAATGCAAATAGACGGACTAATTAATAAATAGGATGCGTGAACAGCATTTGGTGCTTTTTGGAAGGCATTAGAATGTGGAAGGGTGCTTGTCAAAGACGACAATTTGGACCAACTAACAGCGGAGTTATATTCGTTAGGTAATAGCCAACAGCACAAAAGTGTTGAAGGGTGGAAGAGAGTAAGTTTACTGTTTTAAATAATATAATATAATTATATTCCTTAACATAACTTTCAGACATGGAGCGATTTGACAAACAAAACTAAAGAGAAGTTGAGATTAAAAAGGAATTATGCCAATCGCAAGGGTGGAGGTCCAGCTACACATATTGTCTTCACTGACAAAGATGAGGGAATTATTGAAATATGCCATTTAACTAATTTGGATGGCTTGCCGGATATTGTGGAAGGGTTTGATGCCACGAATAAACCAATTCACATGTCAACTCCTATGACGACAAATGAAATACAGGTAGAAGTGCAGGCGGAAGGTACTTCACCAATAGAAATACCAATTGAAGTACAGGCGGAAGGTAATTCGCCGTGTTCGCCAATAACAACAAGGTTGCGTGGTAATGAGACAGGACCATATAAGAGAATTTTGACGCCACCAGCTGTAGTAGCTCAAGATAGAGGTAGGCGTACTTCGACAAACACTTCCAGAACTTTGGCAAGACAAATGGTATGGTAAACGAAATAATGTATATATTGCAAAGTTTTATTTTTAATCTCTATTTTAGTATGCAACTTCCCTGTCTCAAAATTCAATCAATTCATTAAATCTGCAGCGGAAAACTGCTACTCCTATAGCAAATATAGAAAAATTGATGGAAATTCAAAACGCCACATTAGCGAAACTAAATCTCCTTACAGAGAAACAAAATTCTATATTAGAAAAATTAGGAAGTAATATAAGACAATAAAAAATTTATGCAACAATTGGTTGCTGTTATTAATTATATTATTTATGTGCACTGAATGCAATTTTTTGTTACTGTTTAATAAATCAACTATATTTTGTTAGCTATAAAAATTATTTATTTGCTATTCATAAATTTGATATAATTTGTGGTTGAACTAATCGACCAGCATCTAAATAACCATTGCGCCCAGAAAAATTACTATGGCTACTTGCAACTCTAACTGCTGGAGATAATGTTGATGTTGAGAACTCATCAGTAAATTTATTTAATATAAAAAAAATTATGCAGAACTGCTGCATAAACTGCATTTATTATTTTCGCCACAGTTAATGGTTTGTAATGAAGTTTACTCTCTCCTAAAATGCACCTAAAATTATAAAGAATTTTTTTATTATTTTTTTTTGGAAATCAACGGCACATAAATCTATTCTTCCATACGCCAATAGTTCTTTCAACTAGGCAGCGGATTTTCTTATGCATTTTATTGTATTCTATTTCTGCATCAGTTCTAGGAGTTCCTAATGGTGTTAACAACCACGGTTGTAATAGATATCCGGAATCACCTTAAATGCATTATCAAAAATTAATTGTTTTATGATAAATTATTTTACCTAGAAGCCAAGAATTTTGTACTTCAGCTGATACAAATTCATTTTCAAAATTCGCAAGCACTTTGCTATTGTTCCAAATAAAACTATCATGAGTTGATCCACAATATCGAACATTTATGTTTCGTATCAACATTGTATGATCACAAACCTAATGTATTTTCAAAAATATTTTTTATTTTATTGAATTTTTTTAAGATAATGAATTCACTATCTGTGTATTAATTCTATGATATCATTTTCGACAAACGTATGCAAATTCTTCACTTTATTTAACAGCAGCAATAGCTACTTGTTTACAACCAATAAGGCCAATAATTCCCGGAATACCTTGACTTGCAAAACTTTAAATAATAAAACAAAACATTATAACATTTCCTTAATATGATTTTATAATATTACACTGTTTTGATTGCTGTCTTCGATTCATCTGTAAGTGGGAACAAAATGTATTTCTTAATTTTTTTATTTATTAGCTGTGATATTTCAGTAATTATCAACGAAACACATAACTGACTAATATCAGTAATACATTTAATACTGAACATAAAATTTATTTATTTACATAAAATTAAAAAGTTATAATTTTAGTATAGGGACCATGTTTTGCTCTTTTATAATTTTATTTTATAATTCGATACAATAAAAATTATAATTAAAATAAAATTATTAAAGAGCAAAACATGGTCCCTATACTAAAATTATAACTTTTTAATTTAATGTAAATAAATAAATTTTATGTTCCAACACTTTTGTGAGCGAAATTTCTCAAGTAATATTATAATTTTTAATTTTTTTAGTAATATTGAAATACAAATTATCTATTAACGTTTAACTTATTAATGACATAAAGAACTATATAACATATTATTTTGGATTTAATTATTGGTTACCAATTTGTGTAATTATAAATAAAAAAAAATTATTCTTGTCCCATGACTTTTGTGACTCACTGTATTATGTTTTATATAATATAAATATTGGGGGTGATTCTGTAAAACTTGCTATTTTAAAAACCTGCTTCTGCTATGGTGCATATAAAAAATTTTAAATTCTGCTATTATATAATTGCCATTTATATAATTTCATAATATTATATTACTTGATAAATTACAGAATCACGCCCATTATACATATAGTATATATAGATTTTTTTAAATATTTATAATAAATATATATATCTATTATTTGTACATTTATATATATATTATGTATATATATATATATTTATAAAAGTAAATATTTATATATATATATTATATAAACAACATTATTTTGATTTAACATATGTAATACAAAAAACACTTAATAAATTTGATATTTAATTTTTAGGGCTTTTTAAAAAAAAAAAATCCCTTATGTTAACGCTTTTGTCCGTCTGTCTGTCCGTCTGTCCGTCCGTCTGTCTGTCCGTCTGTCTGTCCGTCTGTCCGTCCGGTGTAAACAATAAAAACCAGTTATTTCACATAGTTACTGTACACACAAGTTCATGACTGACCCACCAATAGAAAGCTTGATTTATTTAGAACCAGATGTAATTAATATAATTTCAAATTTTGGCCGGTAGGTGGCGCAATTCGCATTATGCCAAAACACATTTTTCCGAATAAAAATGTAATTTTATATAGTAAATGTGCACCAAAAATGAAGTTTGACCACTCGTTGGAAAGGTATTTAAGAGTAGAATATTATGCTAGTAACAGTATTTCAAATTTCTACCGCTAGAGGCGTTGAAAACTAAAATATATAAAATGTTAATTTTTAAAATGTGATTTGCAATAGTCAATAAGCCCCAAAAATTAGGTTTAATGTTGCAACTGAAAGGTAGTAAGTAGTAATATAAAACAACAGTTGTTATAATTTTAAATTCTACCACTAGAGGGTGAAACATATAAATTATATTGTTTTTTAAAAATTTTATTCAACTTGGTGAATCTTTACCAAAAATGAAGGGAAAGCAAGCGCTGGAAAGTTAATATAAACTAAAATAAATCAGACATCCTCATAATCTGATTTTTTGCCGCTAGAGGGCAGTAAAATACAAGTAAAAAGTTGTAATTTAATATAGTAAATGTGCACCAAAAATGAAGTGCGACTACTCGTTGGAAAGGTATTTAAGAGTAGAATACGATGCCGTTAACTGTATTTCAAATTTCTACCGCTAGAGGCGCCAAATACTAAAATATGGAAAAAGATTTTTCAAAATGTGTTTTCCAATTGTGAATAAGCTCCAAAAAATAGGTTTAATGTCGCATCTTAAATTTAGTAAGTAGTAGAATAAAATCACGAATAACAACATATACTCCAAATATGCATTTAGAGTAGTTGAATTTAAAAAAAGCCCGTAATTATAGAACTACTGATCAGTAGTTCGGCTGCGCGGCATTTTTACAACTAATTAATTCTTACATACCTTTTTTCTTTGTAGGATTAAAAACCAATTATTTGTTGTGTAAAATTATCAACAATAACAACAATCGCATTATAGATTAGACATATAAAATAAACTTCAAATTTCTTGAAAATGAAATTGTGATGCAATAAACCGAAGTTGGCATTAATTTAAGATGGATACGCATGCGTATTCCTATAAACAAGTCAGCTAAAAATTTTTAAGATACGAATTTTCTTTCCGTCAGAACTAAATTGAATAAATTTGCTTAGTGATAATAATAATTACAATGGTATTATTATTAATTTAATGAAGAAATAATTAAAAGTTATTATATTTTTATAATTTTTTTATTAATAAAAAAAAAAAATTTTTTATATGTAAAAAAAAACAATGTAATGTTAAAAAAACATTTTTTTAATGAAAAAAAAACATTTATTAAATGTAAAAAAAAACAATGTAATGTTAAAAAAAAACATTTTTTTAATGAAAAAAAAAAACATTTATTAAATGTTAAAGCAAAATTAATAAAAAAAAAATTAATTAAAAATAAAATTATATTTAATTTCTATGTTTTTCAAAATATTCTTTTAAATTATAAGAATCTGTTATTTTTTGAATTTTCTCATCGTGCCGTTTTTGCTTGTTTCTTTCTATTTCCCTATATAAGTTTATTTTGTCGGCGAATCGCCGCTCTCGAAATTTTTGGAGTTGCTCTCGATGTTGTTGGAGTTCTCGATGTTGTTGGAGTTGGTTCACTGATGACGTAGTACGTGTTGATTTTGATGGTATTCTTGATGTTGATGGTATTGCTGATGCTGACGTTGTTGCTGCTGATGTAGTTGTAGTTGATGTTGCTGTTGATGCCATTATTAATGATGTTGAATTTGTTGGTGTTGGTGTTGTTGTTGTTGTTGATGTTGTTGATGTTGATGGTTTTTGAAACACTTTTCTTTCAATTTCACCAGGACCTATCATCACTTCAGGCAATAATGAGTCATCCAAACTCATTATTGCCTGCAATTCCTCCTCGTAGGGTATATCAATCCTAACGCTGCCACTTGTTCGGTTATTATTTTTTTTTTAATTCTTCTTATTATATTTTTGTATCTAAATAAATAAATAAATTAAATGTAATAATTAACTTAAATAATAATATAAGTAATAAGTTACCTATTTTCCACTTGGATACTTGTGTAGTTTTTTCCAAAAGTTTCTTCCAAATTTACCGCAATGTAGTCCCACATTTTTTTTTTATTATGAAATTTTTTCATGGGACCAATTTTATCCATATGTACTTTATATAAATTTAATAAAAATTTCCGGTTAGGGCCAAAATCCATAAAAAATAAAATCCATAATGATATTTGCCATAAAAAAATAAATCCACAAAATAAATATCCACAAAACAAGAATACACAAAAAAAAATCCTCAAAAAAATAAGACGCAAAAAGAAATCAAAAAAAAAAAACAATAAAAAAAATTAGAAATAATTTTTGCAATTTTAGCGTATTACAATTTTTTTGGAAACTTCATCTACACCAGTGGCGTGCAGTGACTTTTACAATAGGGTGTGCTGCAACTTTTATAGGCGTTGAAACCGCTAGAGGCGTTGAAAACTAAAATATATAAAATGTTAATTTTTAAAATGTGATTTGCAATAGTCAATAAGCCCCAAAAATTAGGTTTAATGTTGCAACTGAAAGGTAGTAAGTAGTAATATAAAACAACAGTTGTTATAATTTTAAATTCTACCACTAGAGGGTGAAACATATAAATTATATTGTTTTTTAAAAATTTTATTCAACTTGGTGAATCTTTACCAAAAATGAAGGGAAAGCAAGCGCTGGAAAGTTAATATAAACTAAAATAAATCAGACATCCTCATAATCTGATTTTTTGCCGCTAGAGGGCAGTAAAATACAAGTAAAAAGTTGTAATTTAATATAGTAAATGTGCACCAAAAATGAAGTGCGACTACTCGTTGGAAAGGTATTTAAGAGTAGAATATTATGCTAGTAACAGTATTTCAAATTTCTACCGCTAGAGGCGTTGAAAACTAAAATATATAAAATGTTAATTTTTAAAATGTGATTTGCAATAGTCAATAAGCCCCAAAAATTAGGTTTAATGTTGCAACTGAAAGGTAGTAAGTAGTAATATAAAACAACAGTTGTTATAATTTTAAATTCTACCACTAGAGGGTGAAACATATAAATTATATTGTTTTTTAAAAATTTTATTCAACTTGGTGAATCTTTACCAAAAATGAAGGGAAAGCAAGCGCTGGAAAGTTAATATAAACTAAAATAAATCAGACATCCTCATAATCTGATTTTTTGCCGCTAGAGGGCAGTAAAATACAAGTAAAAAGTTGTAATTTAATATAGTAAATGTGCACCAAAAATGAAGTGCGACTACTCGTTGGAAAGGTATTTAAGAGTAGAATACGATGCCGTTAACTGTATTTCAAATTTCTACCGCTAGAGGCGCCAAATACTAAAATATGGAAAAAGATTTTTCAAAATGTGTTTTCCAATTGTGAATAAGCTCCAAAAAATAGGTTTAATGTCGCATCTTAAATTTAGTAAGTAGTAGAATAAAATCACGAATAACAACATATACTCCAAATATGCATTTAGAGTAGTTGAATTTAAAAAAAGCCCGTAATTATAGAACTACTGATCAGTAGTTCGGCTGCGCGGCATTTTTACAACTAATTAATTCTTACATACCTTTTTTCTTTGTAGGATTAAAAACCAATTATTTGTTGTGTAAAATTATCAACAATAACAACAATCGCATTATAGATTAGACATATAAAATAAACTTCAAATTTCTTGAAAATGAAATTGTGATGCAATAAACCGAAGTTGGCATTAATTTAAGATGGATACGCATGCGTATTCCTATAAACAAGTCAGCTAAAAATTTTTAAGATACGAATTTTCTTTCCGTCAGAACTAAATTGAATAAATTTGCTTAGTGATAATAATAATTACAATGGTATTATTATTAATTTAATGAAGAAATAATTAAAAGTTATTATATTTTTATAATTTTTTTATTAATAAAAAAAAAAATTTTTTATATGTAAAAAAAAACAATGTAATGTTAAAAAAACATTTTTTTAATGAAAAAAAAACATTTATTAAATGTAAAAAAAAACAATGTAATGTTAAAAAAAAACATTTTTTTAATGAAAAAAAAAAACATTTATTAAATGTTAAAGCAAAATTAATAAAAAAAAAATTAATTAAAAATAAAATTATATTTAATTTCTATGTTTTTCAAAATATTCTTTTAAATTATAAGAATCTGTTATTTTTTGAATTTTCTCATCGTGCCGTTTTTGCTTGTTTCTTTCTATTTCCCTATATAAGTTTATTTTGTCGGCGAATCGCCGCTCTCGAAATTTTTGGAGTTGCTCTCGATGTTGTTGGAGTTCTCGATGTTGTTGGAGTTGGTTCACTGATGACGTAGTACGTGTTGATTTTGATGGTATTCTTGATGTTGATGGTATTGCTGATGCTGACGTTGTTGCTGCTGATGTAGTTGTAGTTGATGTTGCTGTTGATGCCATTATTAATGATGTTGAATTTGTTGGTGTTGGTGTTGTTGTTGTTGTTGATGTTGTTGATGTTGATGGTTTTTGAAACACTTTTCTTTCAATTTCACCAGGACCTATCATCACTTCAGGCAATAATGAGTCATACAAACTCATTATTGCCTGCAATTCCTCCTCGTAGGGTATATCAATCCTAACGCTGCCACTTGTTCGGTTATTATTTTTTTTTTAATTCTTCTTATTATATTTTTGTATCTAAATAAATAAATAAATTAAATGTAATAATTAACTTAAATAATAATATAAGTAATAAGTTACCTATTTTCCACTTGGATACTTGTGTAGTTTTTTCCAAAAGTTTCTTCCAAATTTACCGCAATGTAGTCCCACATTTTTTTTTTATTATGAAATTTTTTCATGGGACCAATTTTATCCATATGTACTTTATATAAATTTAATAAAAATTTCCGGTTAGGGCCAAAATCCATAAAAAATAAAATCCATAATGATATTTGCCATAAAAAAATAAATCCACAAAATAAATATCCACAAAACAAGAATACACAAAAAAAAATCCTCAAAAAAATAAGACGCAAAAAGAAATCCAAAAAAAAAAAACAATAAAAAAAATTAGAAATAATTTTTGCAATTTTAGCGTATTACAATTTTTTTGGAAACTTCATCTACACCAGTGGCGTGCACTGACTTTTACAATAGGGTGTGCTGCAACTTTTATAGGCGTTGAAACCGCTAGAGGCGTTGAAAACTAAAATATATAAAATGTTAATTTTTAAAATGTGATTTGCAATAGTCAATAAGCCCCAAAAATTAGGTTTAATGTTGCAACTGAAAGGTAGTAAGTAGTAATATAAAACAACAGTTGTTATAATTTTAAATTCTACCACTAGAGGGTGAAACATATAAATTATATTGTTTTTTAAAAATTTTATTCAACTTGGTGAATCTTTACCAAAAATGAAGGGAAAGCAAGCGCTGGAAAGTTAATATAAACTAAAATAAATCAGACATCCTCATAATCTGATTTTTTGCCGCTAGAGGGCAGTAAAATACAAGTAAAAAGTTGTAATTTAATATAGTAAATGTGCACCAAAAATGAAGTGCGACTACTCGTTGGAAAGGTATTTAAGAGTAGAATACGATGCCGTTAACTGTATTTCAAATTTCTACCGCTAGAGGCGCCAAATACTAAAATATGGAAAAAGATTTTTCAAAATGTGTTTTCCAATTGTGAATAAGCTCCAAAAAATAGGTTTAATGTCGCATCTTAAATTTAGTAAGTAGTAGTATAAAATCACGAATAACAACATATACTCCAAATATGCATTTAGAGTAGTTGAATTTAAAAAAAGCCCGTAATTATAAAACTACTGATCAGTAGTTCGGCTGCGCGGCATTTTTACAACTAATTAATTCTTACATACCTTTTTTCTTTGTAGGATTAAAAACCAATTATTTGTTGTGTAAAATTATCAACAATAACAACAATCGCATTATAGATTAGACATATAAAATAAACTTCAAATTTCTTGAAAATGAAATTGTGATGCAATAAACCGAAGTTGGCATTAATTTAAGATGGATCCGCATGCGTATTCCTATAAACAAGTCAGCTAAAAATTTTTAAGATACGAATTTTCTTTCCGTCAGAACTAAATTGAATAAATTTGCTTAGTGATAATAATAATTACAATGGTATTATTATTAATTTAATGAAGAAATAATTAAAAGTTATTATATTTTTATAATTTTTTTATTAATAAAAAAAAAAATTTTTTATATGTAAAAAAAAACAATGTAATGTTAAAAAAACATTTTTTTAATGAAAAAAAAACATTTATTAAATGTAAAAAAAAACAATGTAATGTTAAAAAAAAACATTTTTTTAATGAAAAAAAAAACATTTATTAAATGTTAAAGCAAAATTAATAAAAAAAAAATTAATTAAAAATAAAATTATATTTAATTTCTATGTTTTTCAAAATATTCTTTTAAATTATTAGTCAAATCTGTTATTTTTTGAATTTTCTCATCGTGCCGTTTTTGCTTGTTTCTTTCTATTTCCCTATATAAGTTTATTTTGTCGGCGAATCGCCGCTCTCGAAATTTTTGGAGTTGCTCTCGATGTTGTTGGAGTTCTCGATGTTGTTGGAGTTGGTTCACTGATGACGTAGTACGTGTTGATTTTGATGGTATTCTTGATGTTGATGGTATTGCTGATGCTGACGTTGTTGCTGCTGATGTAGTTGTAGTTGATGTTGCTGTTGATGCCATTATTAATGATGTTGAATTTGTTGGTGTTGGTGTTGTTGTTGTTGTTGATGTTGTTGATGTTGATGGTTTTTGAAACACTTTTCTTTCAATTTCACCAGGACCTATCATCACTTCAGGCAATAATGAGTCATCCAAACTCATTATTGCCTGCAATTCCTCCTCGTAGGGTATATCAATCCTAACGCTGCCACTTGTTCGGTTATTATTTTTTTTTTAATTCTTCTTATTATATTTTTGTATCTAAATAAATAAATAAATTAAATGTAATAATTAACTTAAATAATAATATAAGTAATAAGTTACCTATTTTCCACTTGGATACTTGTGTAGTTTTTTCCAAAAGTTTCTTCCAAATTTACCGCAATGTAGTCCCACATTTTTTTTTTATTATGAAATTTTTTCATGGGACCAATTTTATCCATATGTACTTTATATAAATTTAATAAAAATTTCCGGTTAGGGCCAAAATCCATAAAAAATAAAATCCATAATGATATTTGCCACAAAAAAATAAATCCACAAAATAAATATCCACAAAACAAGAATACACAAAAAAAAATCCTCAAAAAAATAAGACGCAAAAAGAAATCCAAAAAAAAAAAACAATAAAAAAAATTAGAAATAATTTTTGCAATTTTAGCGTATTACAATTTTTTTGGAAACTTCATCTACACCAGTGGCGTGCAGTGACTTTTACAATAGGGTGTGCTGCAACTTTTATAGGCGTTGAAACCGCTAGAGGCGTTGAAAACTAAAATATATAAAATGTTAATTTTTAAAATGTGATTTGCAATAGTCAATAAGCCCCAAAAATTAGGTTTAATGTTGCAACTGAAAGGTAGTAAGTAGTAATATAAAACAACAGTTGTTATAATTTTAAATTCTACCACTAGAGGGTGAAACATATAAATTATATTGTTTTTTAAAAATTTTATTCAACTTGGTGAATCTTTACCAAAAATGAAGGGAAAGCAAGCGCTGGAAAGTTAATATAAACTAAAATAAATCAGACATCCTCATAATCTGATTTTTTGCCGCTAGAGGGCAGTAAAATACAAGTAAAAAGTTGTAATTTAATATAGTAAATGTGCACCAAAAATGAAGTGCGACTACTCGTTGGAAAGGTATTTAAGAGTAGAATACGATGCCGTTAACTGTATTTCAAATTTCTACCGCTAGAGGCGCCAAATACTAAAATATGGAAAAAGATTTTTCAAAATGTGTTTTCCAATTGTGAATAAGCTGCAAAAAATAGGTTTAATGTCGCATCTTAAATTTAGTAAGTAGTAGTATAAAATCACGAATAACAACATATACTCCAAATATGCATTTAGAGTAGTTGAATTTAAAAAAAGCCCGTAATTATAAAACTACTGATCAGTAGTTCGGCTGCGCGGCATTTTTACAACTAATTAATTCTTACATACCTTTTTTCTTTGTAGGATTAAAAACCAATTATTTGTTGTGTAAAATTATCAACAATAACAACAATCGCATTATAGATTAGACATATAAAATAAACTTCAAATTTCTTGAAAATGAAATTGTGATGCAATAAACCGAAGTTGGCATTAATTTAAGATGGATCCGCATGCGTATTCCTATAAACAAGTCAGCTAAAAATTTTTAAGATACGAATTTTCTTTCCGTCAGAACTAAATTGAATAAATTTGCTTAGTGATAATAATAATTACAATGGTATTATTATTAATTTAATGAAGAAATAATTAAAAGTTATTATATTTTTATAATTTTTTTATTAATAAAAAAAAAAATTTTTTATATGTAAAAAAAAACAATGTAATGTTAAAAAAACATTTTTTTAATGAAAAAAAAACATTTATTAAATGTAAAAAAAAACAATGTAATGTTAAAAAAAAACATTTTTTTAATGAAAAAAAAAACATTTATTAAATGTTAAAGCAAAATTAATAAAAAAAAAATTAATTAAAAATAAAATTATATTTAATTTCTATGTTTTTCAAAATATTCTTTTAAATTATTAGTCAAATCTGTTATTTTTTGAATTTTCTCATCGTGCCGTTTTTGCTTGTTTCTTTCTATTTCCCTATATAAGTTTATTTTGTCGGCGAATCGCCGCTCTCGAAATTTTTGGAGTTGCTCTCGATGTTGTTGGAGTTCTCGATGTTGTTGGAGTTGGTTCACTGATGACGTAGTACGTGTTGATTTTGATGGTATTCTTGATGTTGATGGTATTGCTGATGCTGACGTTGTTGCTGCTGATGTAGTTGTAGTTGATGTTGCTGTTGATGCCATTATTAATGATGTTGAATTTGTTGGTGTTGGTGTTGTTGTTGTTGTTGATGTTGTTGATGTTGATGGTTTTTGAAACACTTTTCTTTCAATTTCACCAGGACCTATCATCACTTCAGGCAATAATGAGTCATCCAAACTCATTATTGCCTGCAATTCCTCCTCGTAGGGTATATCAATCCTAACGCTGCCACTTGTTCGGTTATTATTTTTTTTTTAATTCTTCTTATTATATTTTTGTATCTAAATAAATAAATAAATTAAATGTAATAATTAACTTAAATAATAATATAAGTAATAAGTTACCTATTTTCCACTTGGATACTTGTGTAGTTTTTTCCAAAAGTTTCTTCCAAATTTACCGCAATGTAGTCCCACATTTTTTTTTTATTATGAAATTTTTTCATGGGACCAATTTTATCCATATGTACTTTATATAAATTTAATAAAAATTTACGGTTAGGGCCAAAATCCATAAAAAATAAAATCCATAATGATATTTGCCACAAAAAAATAAATCCACAAAATAAATATCCACAAAACAAGAATACACAAAAAAAAATCCTCAAAAAAATAAGACGCAAAAAGAAATCCAAAAAAAAAAACAATAAAAAAAATTAGAAATAATTTTTGCAATTTTAGCGTATTACAATTTTTTTGGAAACTTCATCTACACCAGTGGCGTGCAGTGACTTTTACAATAGGGTGTGCTGCAACTTTTATAGGCGTTGAAACCGCTAGAGGCGTTGAAAACTAAAATATATAAAATGTTAATTTTTAAAATGTGATTTGCAATAGTCAATAAGCCCCAAAAATTAGGTTTAATGTTGCAACTGAAAGGTAGTAAGTAGTAATATAAAACAACAGTTGTTATAATTTTAAATTCTACCACTAGAGGGTGAAACATATAAATTATATTGTTTTTTAAAAATTTTATTCAACTTGGTGAATCTTTACCAAAAATGAAGGGAAAGCAAGCGCTGGAAAGTTAATATAAACTAAAATAAATCAGACATCCTCATAATCTGATTTTTTGCCGCTAGAGGGCAGTAAAATACAAGTAAAAAGTTGTAATTTAATATAGTAAATGTGCACCAAAAATGAAGTGCGACTACTCGTTGGAAAGGTATTTAAGAGTAGAATACGATGCCGTTAACTGTATTTCAAATTTCTACCGCTAGAGGCGCCAAATACTAAAATATGGAAAAAGATTTTTCAAAATGTGTTTTCCAATTGTGAATAAGCTCCAAAAAATAGGTTTAATGTCGCATCTTAAATTTAGTAAGTAGTAGTATAAAATCACGAATAACAACATATACTCCAAATATGCATTTAGAGTAGTTGAATTTAAAAAAAGCCCGTAATTATAAAACTACTGATCAGTAGTTCGGCTGCGCGGCATTTTTACAACTAATTAATTCTTACATACCTTTTTTCTTTGTAGGATTAAAAACCAATTATTTGTTGTGTAAAATTATCAACAATAACAACAATCGCATTATAGATTAGACATATAAAATAAACTTCAAATTTCTTGAAAATGAAATTGTGATGCAATAAACCGAAGTTGGCATTAATTTAAGATGGATACGCATGCGTATTCCTATAAACAAGTCAGCTAAAAATTTTTAAGATACGAATTTTCTTTCCGTCAGAACTAAATTGAATAAATTTGCTTAGTGATAATAATAATTACAATGGTATTATTATTAATTTAATGAAGAAATAATTAAAAGTTATTATATTTTTATAATTTTTTTATTAATAAAAAAAAAAATTTTTTATATGTAAAAAAAAACAATGTAATGTTAAAAAAACATTTTTTTAATGAAAAAAAAACATTTATTAAATGTAAAAAAAAACAATGTAATGTTAAAAAAAAACATTTTTTTAATGAAAAAAAAAACATTTATTAAATGTTAAAGCAAAATTAATAAAAAAAAAATTAATTAAAAATAAAATTATATTTAATTTCTATGTTTTTCAAAATATTCTTTTAAATTATTAGTCAAATCTGGTTTTTTTTGAATTTTCTCATCGTGCCGTTTTTGCTTGTTTCTTTCTATTTCCCTATATAAGTTTATTTTGTCGGCGAATCGCCGCTCTCGAAATTTTTGGAGTTGCTCTCGATGTTGTTGGAGTTCTCGATGTTGTTGGAGTTGGTTCACTGATGACGTAGTACGTGTTGATTTTGATGGTATTCTTGATGTTGATGGTATTGCTGATGCTGACGTTGTTGCTGCTGATGTAGTTGTAGTTGATGTTGCTGTTGATGCCATTATTAATGATGTTGAATTTGTTGGTGTTGGTGTTGTTGTTGTTGTTGATGTTGTTGATGTTGATGGTTTTTGAAACACTTTTCTTTCAATTTCACCAGGACCTATCATCACTTCAGGCAATAATGAGTCATCCAAACTCATTATTGCCTGCAATTCCTCCTCGTAGGGTATATCAATCCTAACGCTGCCACTTGTTCGGTTATTATTTTTTTTTTTAATTCTTCTTATTATATTTTTGTATCTAAATAAATAAATAAATTAAATGTAATAATTAACTTAAATAATAATATAAGTAATAAGTTACCTATTTTCCACTTGGATACTTGTGTAGTTTTTTCCAAAAGTTTCTTCCAAATTTACCGCAATGTAGTCCCACATTTTTTTTTTATTATGAAATTTTTTCATGGGACCAATTTTATCCATATGTACTTTATATAAATTTAATAAAAATTTCCGGTTAGGGCCAAAATCCATAAAAAATAAAATCCATAATGATATTTGCCACAAAAAAATAAATCCACAAAATAAATATCCACAAAACAAGAATACACAAAAAAAAATCCTCAAAAAAATAAGACGCAAAAAGAAATCCAAAAAAAAAAACAATAAAAAAAATTAGAAATAATTTTTGCAATTTTAGCGTATTACAATTTTTTTGGAAACTTCATCTACACCAGTGGCGTGCAGTGACTTTTACAATAGGGTGTGCTGCAACTTTTATAGGCGTTAAAACAAAATTAATTTTTAATTTTCATGATTATTTTTTTTGTTTTGTTAATGCAACAAAAGAAAACCATATTTTGGTTTTCTTTTGTTCCACAAATTTCATATAATATAATTTTTTTGTTTGAAAAATTTCAAATATGGAACTAAGTGGGCGCGTAAAAAAATAGAAAAAATACAAAATTTATTTATATAAGTATATTCAGTATATATATACAACAAAATAATATACGTATATGTAAAGAATAGAAATAGTTGGGAGGGATTGGTGCGGAAAAAGTATAGCACTTTAAACAACAAAATTATTTAAAATTTATACTTATGAACTAAGTAAGCGCGTAAAAAATAGATAGAATGTAAGAATATGAGTTTAATATGAATATAATAATAGTAACGTATATTAACACATATAGAAAAAATGATAATTGATGCATAGAACATAAACATACAACAACAAAAATCATATTCTTTTTTCTTTTAACCAAAAATTTACGCCGCCACTGATCTACACCACTACACAAAAGGCTCAAAAGTAAAACTTATTTTTAACGGATATAAAGTTATTTCTTCTTTGTTCGTTTGTATAATATTGATATATGTTAGTTGAATTTTGAAATAAAAAGTCCAATTAATAATTTTTTTTTTTAAATGATTAAAATCCAGAATTCTAATAAAGGTAAAGATAAATTATATGTAGATGGATTCAGTTATCATTTTCAATATAAAAATAAAAAAAAAAGAATTCAAATGGCTTTGTTCTAAAAGAAAATCGTTATTTTGTCGAAGTGGTATTGTAACAAAACAAGAAAATGATTTTCATAGAATAATAAAAAAGTGCATTCCTCATAATCATGATCCAAATGCTCAGGACGCTAGAGTAAACGAAGCTAATAATTTGGTAAAGGAATTAGCATCAACATCATCATTGAAATGTTCAAAAATTGTGAGGCAATCCATTATCGCTTGTCCACCTGAAACAAGAATTTATTTACCTGCAAACTGCGCAAAAAAAGAAAATTTTAAAAATAAGACGAAATAGAACACGGTATGAAGACCCAGAAAATTTAAATGATTTTGAAATACCAGAAGCCTTAAAATATGTGGAAGAAGATCTTTTTGTGCTAAATGAAATGAATTTTAATGGGGAGAAAAACATAATATTGGGTACTGCACATTTTTTAAAGGAATTAGGTAAGGCGAAATGCTGGGCAATGGATGGCACATTTTATTTTGCTCCTAAGCTTTTCAGGCAATTGTTTAATATTTACGGATACATCGACGGCTTATTTGTTCCATTAATATATTGCTTAATGACTAAAAAAACAAAAGAAGCAATAATGAGTTTTTTTATTGTTTATTTATGTTGGCTGCTGAACATGAAATATCTTTAGCTCCTCAAATCATTATTTGCGATTTTGAAATAGCCATTACAACAGCAGCTAAAGAATATTTTCCTGAAACCAAATTTAAAGGCTGTGCATTTCATTTCGGGCAGATTTCATGGCGTCGTCTGCAAAAAGAACATTTGGTAAAAAAATACGGAAATAATGAATCATTTAAATTAAATATTAGAATGCTGAAAAGTTTATGTTTGGTACCAGCGGAAAATATTTTAAATTATTACCTTAAATTAGAAAAAAAATGTAGTGATAATGATTTTACAAAAATATGTTCTTGGTTCAAAAAGAATTATATTTGTAAGGAAAATGGAATGCCAGCTAAATATGATCCACAATTTTGGTCAGTATTCGACTGTGTTCAACAAAATTTACCAAAAACTCAAAATTCTGTCGAAGGTTGGCATGGAAGAATCAAATATATAATTGGAAAAAAAAATGCTTCCGTTTTTGAAATAATTGAAGAATTATCAAAAGAAGCAATAGTAGTAAAGGTAACAATTGACAAAATATACGCTGGTGAAATACAATTAAAAAAGTCTTATTTAAAACGATATAAAAAAATTAAAAAAATAATGGAAAAAATCAATGAAACATCAAAATTTGAACATTTAAAATTATTAGCAATCAATTATTATTTGTATTAATATAAAAATTTGATTTAGATTTTTTTAACGTTATTTTTGCTAAAACTAATATGTTCTTATTGATTATTTATATGAATTTTAATTAATTTTTTTTTCTTAAATAGTATGAATTGTTATTATTTTTAATTTTGAAAAAGAATAAAATATATATTTTGTATGGTTATAAATCCATAAACTATAAAAAAACTTTTTACCTATCATTTAATTAAATATTTCTTTGCTATTTAAACGTTTGAACTTCAGATATTTAAAATCCATAAAAATGTTCGAAGAATAATAAATCGAATCGTGGCGCCACGATTCGATTTATTATTCTTCGATTTGTGGATTTTTTTTTGTGGATTTTTTTTTATTGATTTTTTTTTCGTGGAATTTTTTTTGTGGATTTTTTTGTTGTTCTGGATTTTTTTTGTGGATTTCAGTTTGTGGATGTAGTCACCAACCCAAAAATTTCGTTTCATCATCAGTCCATTTTAGTTTGTAATCATAATCATAATCATCTGAAAAACAATTACAAAATTTAAATTAAACGGAAGGAATTCCTATCTGTTAACATGCGCTAGTGTTTTAGTATTACATTATTGGTAACACTAAAAATAACACATATGCAGTTTCCATGGCGGATCGAGTTCAATCCGGATTAGTGTGCATGGAAAAGGGATTGAGTTGAAATGGGGTTGAAATGGAACGAATAATTGCACGAAACCATTTAGCCAGCAAATTTTAAAATGAAAATGTGATAATTGATCGTTCCATTTCAATTCAATCAAAACTCCACTCGGTACATATGGAGACAAGGTATATGACATGACTTTAAACACTATAAAGAACTGTCATTTTATGCAACAGCAAAATAGGTGTTGCATATAAACATTAAACAATTTACTTTAGTAGTTTAATTTAATAATAAACTCAAAATAAAATTAAATTTCGAAAATAATGTAAAAAAATATTGTAATAAATATATATAATAAATATTTTATAATGTACTATAATTAAATTAATTGTAGAATTGTTTTTATTATTACCATTATCTTCCACTTCCATAGTATCAGCCGTAGGCGTAGATAATGCTATAATAATTGCATCTGGAACAGCAGATAATAATTGCATCTGGAACAGCAGGAGTGACATTAGGTGGCATAACTTCTTCTGTAATAACATTCATATTCAAGTTATAGTATTTAGCCACTTCAGTGTTATATTCTACATAACATAACATAGACGTCCATCTATTAATGTCTTTTTTAAACAAAGGTAATATATAATATTAAAATTAGTAATAAATAACAAAAAAATAATACCCAAATTATTTTCCAGAAGAACTAGATTATCTTTCTGCACAACCGAATATTCGTGTAAATGAATGTCTTTCATTGTAATATAATTTTAAAATTTTTTTTTTAACAATGTTTAAATAATAAGTTCAGAACAAAACAATTTTGTTTTAATTATATTTATTTAATGTAATTATATTTATTACATATAATTATTATTATAATTATTAAACTATATTATTATTTTTAATATTATTTATTTATTAGTAATTTAAAATTTATAAATTAATAATTTTTAAATAAAATAATTTTTTTAACAATTCAAACAAATTTTATTTTTGAAACAAAATACTTTTAAATTAAATAAAAATGTTTAATTTAAACAATTGCACTCAATTTAAACAAAATATTTATGACATATAATAGATATTATGTTAACTTTTTCGCCTACTTATTTAAAAATTATAATTTTTTTAAACATAATGCAATTGAATTAAAGTAGTTTATTATAAAAATTGTAGGAGTAATAAAAAATCTAACAAAAAAATTAAAAACAAATCCATTAATATTAATATATACATTTAATAAATTTTTTATTTTTTTTTATTAATTATTAAAATGGTACATGTTCTGCTGATGATGCTTTACATGAAGATGCTAACAGTTTGCCATCTGGTGATGATGTTAAGGCAAATATTTCAAAACAATTAACATATAATTTTTTATTTCAGGCCATAATGTATTTTAATATAGAACTGTTGTGTTCAAAATGCATAATCATATAAAATTTTGCAAAAAACGAATATTTTGCATATTTTTAGGAGCTATATAAATGGAATATTGGATATTATTTCATATCACATTATATGCTCAATTAAAAGCAAAATTAGGGAAAACTTAAATGATAAGTTTATATATATGTATTTTGTTGGAATAATAAACTTGGAAGGAAAAAAATTAAAAAAATCGAACAGGGACACATTTTTTACCTATATTTACCATATCATTTTTTATCTTTCCTATGTATAGTACATTGAAAATACTACTAAAACTGCACAATATTTACTACTAAAACTGCACAATATTATAGTACACTGAAAATACTACTAAAAAATACTATTCACGTATAGAAATTCCCATTGTTTTAGAATAGCTCATAGTTCTACATGAGGCGATTTTGAGGAAATGTGCTTTTGACAAACCCGGGGTTTGTTTATCGTATTTTTTTTTTTAATTTCAAGAAAAAATTGTTTTAAATTAAATTAAATTTGAGCATTAAATTAAAATTGAACGAATTCCAAAACAATAATTTAATATTAAATATTTTCTCTCTCTAAATTTTAAGTTTTATAATTTATTTGTATTTTTTCTAAATAATTTCCGTTTTTACAAGACAATTTTGTGAAACACTGGAACCATCCAAACTATAATTTTTGTATTTCAGTCCGCATAATGTATTTTGCATTAAAGTTTCTTCTTGTGGTGGTTTATTTGGTACAAAATAATCTTCTGGATATTCATCTTTATACTTGTTTTTCTTTAGAATCTTCTTCACAATTATAAACAGCTGTATTTGAAAGAACAATTGATGGCACTGATGCTCCCTTTGGTAATGCTATAAATAATAAAAGATTTATTAATTAGTGTAGATAACTAATAAATTTATAGAGATCAAAATTTATTAACCAAAATTGTGAATCTAATTTCCACTAGCACTCATTTTTATATAAAACAATAAATAATTCTTAACAAAACATCAAAAAATTATACTTATTTAATATAAATTGTATGTAATACTTTTCTTTCTTCATTTGGTGCTGCTGTTGTTGTGTTGTGCATAAGTCGGTGGTGTTGATGTTGGTTTTGATATTAATAATGATGGTGATTTATGTTGATTATGTCTATATGTTGAATAATTTTTTTATTTTCCTGGTAATGTTATTTATATTGAAAATGATGTTGTTAATTGTTGTCACATTTATATTGGCCAACAAACGACTGAGAATTTAAAAAAAATACAAATATTAAAATAAATATTCATTACATTTAAAAACAATTATTTATAAAAAATACAATTTCTTATATATACAAATGCCACTATTATAACCAAAAAATTATTTTTTTTATAGAAAACTGTTTACATAAACACAAATTTATTGTTTACAAACAACAATTTTGACAATTAATATGTGTATATTCAGTGCGCACCAATACATATAAACATGTTTCATTTGGGACTGACATAAAAATAATCAGGTTTTTGGAACTGACGTTAGGGTCAAATGAACTGACAGCGGGTTAAGAAACCTAGTTCCCTGCCAATAGAATACGAGGTAATTATAGAAATTGAATCACATTGTTCTTTGGCTTGTTCGCTAAAGATGATCAAACCTACAAGGACAAATATAAAAGAGAAGAAGCCTGGAAAGACATTGCAGCTGTACTCGATAAAACAGGTAAATTATTTTACAGAAAATTTCTGCCTTTTCTTGAAACTAATTTATAGCTGCAGAATGTCAAGCAAGTGGATCTGGGGCAACTCCTGCAGCAAAATGGGTCCATTTTAAATCGCTTCAATTTCTTGTGCCTTATGTGAAAGTTTCAGTCGAGTATGGTTTTTTAAAAACAATAATTAATGTTTAAAACATTTAAATTTTTTCCAGCAGCGATTGCGGAAACTTTACATATATGGAAGAATCATTTTTAGATTTAACAACTGAGGAATATGGCGAAACAAGCATAGATGCGTCATCGTATTTGGGATTAGAATCAAAAACTCAAACTGCAGAGGAAAACTTTGCTCCAAACAAAACCCAAATCACAAAAAAGAAAAAATGAGACTGATCCTTCGGAAAAAGTACTTCATGCAATAGAAAATCAAAGTACTACAAAAAGAACAACCGCAATGGATAACTTTTTTAAAAATGTGTCGGAGCAAGTGCAACATTTTTCTCAGCCAAACCAAATAAAATTACAAATGAAAGTGCTTCAATTAATTGAAAATGAGTTCGGTCTTCTTTTATATAAATAATTATGATCTATTTATATATATATATATATGATCTAATAAATCATTTATAATATAATACATTATATATTTATATACATATATATTATATATAGATTATATATATTATATATATATATATATAGATCATAATTACTTATTTTTATATATATACATATATTATATACATTATCAAGTATATATAAGTCAAGAAGACTATTTTTTTTTGTATTATAATCGATATTATTTATTATTTTCATTCCATTGCTGTGTTCAGAAAAAGTGGTATTTTATGTGATTTTAATTTTTAAATTACTTTATTAATGTTAATTAATTACTGACTTATAATTTTTTTTTATAAATAGAATTTGGTCAGACGTCTGCAGACTATTTGAATTTACAAATATCAGTTTTTAATTAAATTGTTTTTTAATATATTAAAATAAATCATTTATAATATAATACATTATTGATTATTTCTAATATAATACACTTATTGTTTATTTTATCATTTTATATTGAAATCTCACATTTCCTTCCTTAATGTACCAATTAGCAAAATTGTCTCTGATAATGCATGCATTAAATGATGGTTGTGTTTTCCTTGCTGCATGATCGACATAGTTTTCATCACCTGCATCCTCACGCATTGAATCATAATTTTCACTTAATTCACTTCTTAAAAAATTATGTAAAATACAGCAGCAAAGTGTTATTGATTTTGCATATTGTTTATTGACTTCCATTGATTTGAGGAAAATTCTCCACGTATGTGACAAAATTCCAAAAGCACTTTCCACTATACGTCTGCCTCTAGATAGTCTAGAAAAAATTCAAAATTAAATTAATTATTGTTCAAGCAAGGTAATGTTTTTCATACCTGTAATTGAATAATCTCTTTTGTAATGTAAGAAGAGATCCGTGATATGGCGTCAACAGGTTGTATTTAAGTACAAAGGTTTCATCACCTACCAAAACATATGGCTGTGGAATTTCTGTTCCACGCGTTTCCAAAATTGGACGACAAAATGAGAACCAATGCTAACTATTATAAATTTGTATGAAGCATCTACGACTTCCATTAAAAGTGTGGAAAATGTCTTTTTATAATTAAAGACAAAACTTCCAGTTTGGTGGTGCAAACATTTTTATGTGCTCCGTCCACCGCTCCCAAACAATTTGCGAAATTCCACCGCTTAAGATCGGCTAATTTCTTCCAATCTTGTGAAGATTTGGGTGCTGGCATTAAAATGTGTTTTAAATTGACATTGATTGCATCAATTGTTTGCTTTATACATTTGACAGTTGTTTCTCCCATACGAAATCTGATGGCAAAATCAGTGAAGCTTCCACCAATTGCTAGAAATCTGATTGAAGGACACATAGATTATTATAAATTTAAAAACATATTTTCAAAATTACCTTAAAGTTAATACCAATTTTTCTTTTGGAGTTATATTATATTTTTAATAAAATGAAATTAAATTGGGTGATTCATTCTGAAGTACTGGAAAAATTTAATAGGGTAAATTTCAAGATGTTTAAAAAGCGTAAAATATTCTCCTTCAAATCTTCTAGTCCGATTAAGCGGATGTACTTGATATTTTCTTTGTATTTTCTTTTTTTTATTTTTTAAAATAATAGCAGTTATTAAATATAGTAGCTGATTCTTTCTATAAATTCCCATTATATATATATTTATCACCAATTATTTATTATCAGTAAAATCTTTAATTATATTTTTTAATATTTAATTATAAAGCAATATCATTTCACGTGTTAACGAAATTTAAATTGATTAATGTGTCATAACATACAGCTGATTATGACATACTAATTTTTCGGATTGCTGCAGTATGCGGATCAAAACCGAAAACATTAAATATTTGACAATCGTTCCCTGAAAAAACGATTTTTCGTCGTACGAAGACAAATTAGTGTAGTATGCGGAGCGCCTTAATTGTATTTATGATTTTATGATTGTATATTGTGTACAGTGATTATGTAATTTTTTAATGTTGAAAATCTACTGAAATATTAATATTTTAAAACTATATAAGTATTAATACATACAATAATGTTATAAATTAATGATTAAATTTTTTCAAACACGCATGTAATATGTGATGCACATAAGCTTTAAGAAAAAAAAAATTATATTTTAACTGCGAGAGAAGAACAAAAAATTTTGACTTTAAGTAAAACTGACACTTTTTAAATTTTTTAAGTGAGCAAACTTTAATTTATTTACTCTAACTTTTCAATTATCATAATTTATATTTCTCCTAAAGCTTCCTCAGCTGTTTTAAAATATTTTTCGAACAGCTTATCCCGTTTCTTTTTTCTTCTAATTATTTTAATGTCCTTGACGACATTTACTTTATTTTTCCCCTTTTTTTATTAAACAGATAGTGATACCAAAGCCTGTTCACTATGCCTCATGCAAAATTAAAGTAGAGGTATCTGTTTAAAATAAAAAGAAAAATAGCGACGATAAATATTATTTATTTCAGAATCCAGTCCTTTGTGGAGTGTAGTCCACAAATTGGCCACGGCACCAATGTTGTGTTTCCCTTTATTAAATGGAATTATACTCACCTTTTAATTATCTCTTTCTGGCCTGATCGTCTATATAGTCCGTTGGTATATAGTCCTTTGGTAAACTTACTTTTGTTAATTAAACTTTCTAATATAAAATAAAACTTTCATTTTCAAATAAAAACTACTAAGTATTATTTTATTGCATTTGCAATAAATGTTCACTGGGTTTGTTCAATGCCGTATTTACGTAAGAGTCAGTTATTGTTTTTAAGATCAATGTTCGGGTCTCTATGTCAATATTAGGGTTGATGTTGTATCTTTCAATTTGACTACTTGTTTCTAAATTGATGTTAAAAATTTCTGGGATCTCTTCAAGACAGGTATCTAACGTATCGCTGTTGTCACATAATTTATCTAAACTAGTAGTCTTATATGATTCAATGTCAATTAATTTTTTGTCGTTATAATCTTTATTTATTTGAATTCTTGTATTGGGAGACTTATCATATTCGTGTTTTGTGGCATATATACTAGAAACTTCTTCAAAATTATTAGAAATAAATTAATTCATATTTTTTCTTTTTTTAAATATGTTTGGGATGAATTTGTTATGACAAAATTTGTTGAGAGAAATTTTTTCTTCATAATAAATTTAATATTAAAAATTTTCAAGAAATCACGTCCAAGTAGCAATGGTTTTGGTAGGAGATCCGTTTCAACAATAAACAATTATATCTTTTATAATTTTTCTAACAAACTAATATAACAATTAATTCTGCCATACGTGTTCAATTTCATCCCTGATAAAGACTCATAATTAGAATAGGTTAAATTTTCACTTCCGAATTCGGTAGGTACGATGTCTCTTGAAATAAAGCTAACCGGGCTACCACTGTCAATAAGGGAATCACAAGGAAATAAATTACTTTTATTATTTTGTAAATTACTGAAGGCAATACTCACTTTCTGAATTACAGCAATTTCATCATCGTCATCTTCACCATTTATAGTTGCCACTAAATTCTGCTTACAGCCCTTAATTTTATGTTCGGTTGTACCACATTTAAAGCAGCTATCAATTGGTCTTTTCGTTTTTGGACATTGGTTAGAAAAATGTCCACTTTCACTACAATTATAGCACCTGACAATAGATGAGTTGACACTGGACTCTTTGGTATCGATTTTTGTTGTCTAACCTGGTTTTGTTGTTGGACTCTGATAATTTCGTTTGATCGTTGTTTATCATATATGATCAATAATTGCTTTAGATCATCCAAATCCTTTGCAGTATACAAAAAAGAAAAGTAAGCAGAGCGGTCACGTAGTTCATCAATAATAGCATTGATTACTTCACTTTCACTTAGGTTACCCTGTGCTGCTATCTCTTTCATTGATAACATGTAACCCAAAATATTTTAATTTTTTGCTCTAGTGCGTTTATTTAGCTGATGATAAACGTCCGTCTCATGTACGTAAGAACAAAGCAGCTGTACATCTTAACATTTTTCTCATGCACATGTATTTGAAATGTTCTGTACAATTATTCATTGCCATAGCGTTGTCAAAATCATCCAACCACTTTTCGATAGGGTAAGTATCGTCACCCGTGTAGAACGGAACTAAATATTCGACGTCACTGATCCTAAGCTGTTGCAATTTTTGAGTACCTTCTTCCTCTAAAGCTTTCAATTCTTTTTTTCAATAATAATATTATGCGCCTACGTTCTAATTTCAGTAATAATGCTTCATCAATAGAATCATCAGTTTCAATTTCACCACTAACTGCACCATCATCACAATTAACGAAAGCCACTTCACTATTATTGTTGTCAGCGTTGTTACCGTTATTACCAGTATTGTTGTCAATTTCAACTGCGCAATCAATTTCACCATCAATTTCGTCGACTTCATTGTTATCTTCAGCATGAATACCAACCCCTTCAATACCAGCATCCATTGCTACAATTCTAAGTTGTCGAATAGTAGCAGTTGGTGGATATTCCACCTCTGCGGCTTTCAATAAATTAATAATTTCATCACGTGAGTGAACTCATTTTTCTCACTTTTAATGTCAATGTTCAATTTCAATATTTAAATTTTTTTTTTTTTATATTCCATATTCAATAAAACTCAATTCAATGAAATAAATTCAATAAAATAAATCCGAATTTAGTTTAGGCACGTGTAACCCCACACCTGAACTTTAAATGCACAATATTTTTTTTAAATAATTTCTTTATTTATTTTTATTTTAAAATATTATTACTTTTATACATTAAAAATATGAAATGTTCATTATTATTTTATTTAATATAATTTATTTTATTTTAGCTTTACAAAATCGTGAAATTATCCGATGTTTTAAAAATGGTACCACAAAGAGACTTTTCTCTTTACCGTCCAAAATACAATTAAAATTCCTTTCTTGTAAAATCAAATTCTTTGTGGAAAATCCCTTCATCGGATGATTTTACGGTAAATTATTATAAGAGTGCAATAATAATTATCATTAAAGTATAATTATAATTATTAGGGTATGTTCAGAATTACTCTCTAGGAAAAGAGTTGTTGTTTATGATTCCCTTACAATATTGTTATTTTTTCACTTTTAATTGCAGCTCCTTTATCAATTGATTTTTCGGCACGACCATTATGCGATGGAAGTTTTGGTGAAATCTCCAGAAAATGACGTAAACATTCTCTTTGGCTATTTAAAACTGAACAGGTTGTTTTCTAGATTTAACTGCTACTATATTCTCTGGCACTAAGTCATGGTGATTTTACCCAAGACTGAATCGTTTTATAACCAAGCTCAATAGTATCTAAAAACATTTCTCTACGTACCTGTAAGCGGCAGGATTCACTCACCAAAAAGTATTCCAGTATTTGACCGTCTAGAATTAGATTTTTCAAGGGTATTTTTGGTTTGCCTTCTGATACCACGACATATTACATGCGAAGCTACAAATACTTTTTGTTGATCCCAGTTGCAATTTTTCCAAAATTTATTAAAAAATTTATTACGACATTCCTCTATAAAATTTTGACAATATCTGTTTTTAGATTTAAAACATCTTCCGGAGCTTCAAGGTAATCCTAAAGTTCTTTCACTTTTGTTGCAGTTTTGTTTATAGGTTCGACTAGTTGCTTTACTAAATCCAACATATTTTTCACCTTTCATACGTAACAATTTTTTTTTATTTTTCTTCCATTCATTTGGTTAAGCCTGTTTGCGAGTTTAACTAAATGTTGTGTTTCAAATGACTCTTTAACTATATTTGGAACTGACAAACTGGAATTGCTATCTTCAACATTGCCAACATTAATGTTAAAATCAGGATCATGCGAAATACAGGAAACAATATTTTCTTCAGCTGATATAGGTATTTCAAAACTTGTATTTGAATTTTCAGCAATTTCCAAAGTAAATAAAACTACTTCATCAAATTGGTCATGATCGTCACCATGTGGTATTATAATTGGCGCATTATTGGATTGTCCTTTTACAGTCTCAATATTACTTGAATATTAAATTGTTATTTATATACACACACATTAAAAAATTCCTTAAATAGCCATAGTAGGATAAATATATCCTTATAATAGTTAATTGAAATTAATAGTGAATTTATTATATTGTATAACATAAATTAAATTAATATAAAAACCAAACAGGTATTTATTAAATTAAAATTAAAATTAAATACATTAATATAGCAAAGACAGACTATTGGAGATACAATCTCCCCAAAAAAACTTCCATATATCAATGACAGTTAAAAAAGTATCTGATGAGTATCCGTGGCTAGAGCGAAAAATATTAGAGTAGCCGTTGTGCCTTAACGGCTTGACGAACTTACGAACCTATTATAAAACATGTAATAATGACCACATTAGAAATAAAATTAAATAAATGATTTTTAATTTTATTTCTAATAATACATACCAGTTTAAAATCATTTTTACTATATTATTATTATTTATTATTTTTTAACATTTTAATTCCTTAATTTTTTAATTTTCACCCATAAATACAAATAACCTCTTTATATTTATAAATAACTTATAAAGTTACCTTGACAATTAAAATCATTATTATCTTCATCGAAAACCCTTATTATCATTTAATTTTTTAATATATTTTGATATTATTAGAATTCATTAATTTATTCCAAAAATTCATATCAGACATCAAATCACGTAGTATTCAAGAATAAGCTATTAAGATAATAACTATCATACAGGGTTATTAACTCATACCAATGCTTATTGATATACTTACAAATCTCTTCAAATTTCACAAAATTTTTAACTCCACATTTATCCCAAATTTATTATCGATTTATATTTAATTTAAAAAATATTAATTATACACGGTTAAAATTTAGTCGTGTTTTTAAACTTCTTTTCGCTTATCCCAGCGAGTACTTACTCTTTTCACGCAAAAAGAAACGTCTTTCAAGGGTATTTTTTGGGTACATAAATTTCAGTCACCAAAGAAAGTTAATTCTTAAATTAACTAATTTTTTTCGATTTAAATATTAATTTTCTGTTCTACAAAATAAACTATCTGAAAGTAGTAAATATTAGATAAATTTACCTTAAAATTTGGGGTCAACATAAGCTAACCTCTGGACGTGATCGTAGTTTTTTTAAAGATCGTGAATTAATGAGCTGTTGATTCTGACTACATTATGAAATTAATACATTACCTTCATAAGCAATAATTTTAACTATCAAAGATACATGTAATTTATTTTGTAGGGCTAGAAAATTAATGGGTATGTAAAAAACGCATTTTAAATTTTATTTTAAATATTTTTGTTGCAATCACTATATGTATATATATAGAACTAAATCACAAATTTGTATATTACTATAAATTTGTTACAAAACAAATATAATTGTTAGCATTATTATAATTAAAAATTATAAAAAACAATAAATTCTTAAGTTTTACATAACATAACAATGCACATATTTTTTTTTACATAAAATTAAATTCATTTTGATTAAATAATTTTTTTATTTTGTATTGCATTTAAATTTGCTTATAATTTTATAATTCTTTATTATAAGCAGCGGCGGCTCGTCATATTGGGCAGGGTGGGCTAAGCCCAACCTGAATTACAGGAAAATGCTACAAAATATTCATTTAAAATATATTATACAAATGAGCAAAAAAAATTCAAATTTTTTTTTAAATAAATGTCATATAATATACGTGTATATAATTTTTTCCATCGAAATTCGTACACCACCGCTGCGAAATATAATATGTATATAAAAATATAATCTAAAATCTAAATATATGAATATGAACGCTAAAATACAAATATATTATACTAACACACTACATAACTTTTTCATTATAAAAAAGACAACTACTCTTTTCTCTTTACTTCAGGGGCTAATTGAAATTTGCCCACCTTATTATACTAATTTTATACAAAACAATTTTGCGTATGTGTTGAATTTTGTATGGATCAGGCTGGGCTAATTTAAACTAGCCCACGAAGACCACGTGTTCCCCATAGAAATGCGAAATATTTGTAATTGCTATATGATTTTCAGAATTTTATTATTTTTTCTATGGAAAAAAATTATTAGAAAATTTCCATTATATGAGCAAGCAATGTCAATTTTCAAATTTTTTAAACCAAACTACCAGGCGCGCATATTTTATAATCAACACTATTGAGTTGAGTTATTTCCTTCTCCTATATTAAAAAATTTATATTGAGAAAAATATATCATGGGATAGAAAATCTCTTATCCATAGAAGAAATATTCCTATACTGAAAATTTGCATGAAATATTTTTCATTAAAAAAAAAGAGAAATATATCATCGTGGGCTAGAAAATCGCAGCCCCTAGAACGAATAATTCCTTTAAGTAAAAATTTGCATGAAATATTTATTTCGTTATATAAATATTTTGTATTCAAATATAAATAAATATATCTTCATGGGCTGGAAAATCGCAGCAAATAGCAATAATTTTATCGCTTATATTTTAAATTCCCTCAGTAGACAAAAAATTATTTAAATAGCACACATTAGAACTAAATTTTTAAAATTAGTACCAGGCGATCATAAATTTCAGAAAGTAACAATTTTATTCTTAGTTGAGAAAACTTAAGACAATTGCATACAAATATAACTATTCAAATATGTATGGAGTGTGCCATGATTTTCGTTTATTTAGCTCGATTTTTTTTGAATGTGTCTAATTTTTTTTGTGTATAATATGTGATTTATTTTTCTTGTGGTCATAGCATATGCATAATGATTTTTTTTATTGGAAAGAAAATGAAAAACATATTAAGATGCCAATGTGATTAACTAACTAATGATTAGCTTAGATGCCAATGTGATTAACTCACTAAAACGAAAAATTCAAAAGGTTGTATATTTAATAACCTCAAATCTTTGCTTTTCATAACAAAATTTTTTCCTTTAGCCCACCCAGAACTTTTGATCACGGTCCGCCACTGATTATAAGTTTATTTTTATACATTTTTTTTAGTATTCTGTTCTTATAAACTATATAATATTTATTATTAATTTTATTCATTACAAACGTTTTTTGACATTTTAAATTAATTATATTTTCTACTTCACAATGATCTTCAATTGCACTTATTTCATATGCTTGCAAATTTTCATGAAAACTAATAGTATTATATCTTATAGTTAAACAAAAGTATTCTTCATTGTTAGAAAATAATTTAAAAAATTTATAAAAAACTGGCAAGGAGTTTTCATATTTGGTTACAAAAATTCCTTCTTTATAGCTGATTCACAATGTAATTTCGTCAACGGAAATCAAAGCAAGCGCAAAACAAAGCGACGGTATAATAATTTTTCAATTCACAATGTGTGGGTATTTCCAGCGTTAAATGACTTTTGATTTTCATTTATTTCAGTCAATTGTCCATTTGTCCATTTTTTCCACAAAAAAATAATAAAATAAAAAAAACATATTAATAGTATTAAATACTACTAGAATTGGTATATTTAATATACAAATCGTCACCTCAGTTCTTAAGTGTTCTATGTCCAAAAATAAAAATGTTGAGAAATTGAAATTTATGATTTAGCATAAAAGTTTTAATACTTCTTGCAACAATTCAACAATTGTAATTATTTTTTATAAATATTTCATTTCTTTTTTTATATAAAAGTGATAACAAAAATATTTATAAATAGTTATAATTTATATTTTTTTTTAAAAACTAGTGATCGATGTCGAATTGGATATTAACAGTATATTATATGTAGACCGGTAAATTATAAATAACTTTTGAACATAACTTTTCAAGAATATCTTGGAAACGATTTGTGATAGAACAAAACGTTTTACGCCAATCGCAAGATCGTAGTCAAATTATTAAAACTGCATATTAAACTCATTTTGTCAAAAAATGGTCTATTGAACACTTAAGACCTGAGGTGACGAATTAATAATTTTTTTAAACTATTATTTTCAAATTAAATTCCTTCTATCTAGTTTTCCACAAATACTTTTGAGAATGAGAAATATTTTTATTATTATCTGTCAATTACTCGCGTTGATTATCGTAAAAGTTGAAAGTTGGCCAACTTTTGCTTTGTTACGCGTCGCGTCGGCTCTCTCTCTCTTCATTGTGAACAGAAGTATTGTTTTCATATAGTTCAACTTTTTAACTTTGATTTGCGTTCCGTTGCTTTGCGCATCGTTTCTCATTGTGAATCAGCAGTTATACTCAGCATTGTAATTTAAATATTTAAAAAAATAGAAATTACAATTATTATTCTGGTTTATTATGCTTTTTGTTGTGCGGTATTTAATTAAGGCCCAGGTCCATTAGTCTTTTTTAAAAGTCGTCACAACTTTTTTCTAGAAGAAGTAATGCAAGATACAAAAAAGCATGCGTGCGATAGAGAGGGAACAACGACTTTTTATCGAAAAAAGTGGTTGTATCCGAAAAAAAAGTCGTCGATTCCAACAAAAAAGTGGTTGTATTCGAAAAAAAGTTGTTGTATTCGAAAAAAAGTGGTTGCATCCGAAAAAAAGTTGATAATTAACAACTTTTTTTAATAAAAGTTGGCGTTTGACATATACTTTAAAATATTTGTCATAATTTTTTGAAAAAATTTTAGATTTTATGAATGGCAATCTATTTTTTTAAATTTTATATTTTTTCAATAAAGTTTATTTTTAATAATAATAATGAATTTTCAAAATATTTTAATTAAAAAAGGTACATATTTTATATATAAAAATTAATTGTGTCTAATTTAATGCTAACTAGACCTAGAAATCACAAATATAAAAACAAATTCAATTTTCTGTGTTGTGTGTACAATTTGAAAATTATTTTCAAATAAACAAAAAATTCGAAATGTCAAAAATATTTCGAAATTTTGATAAAGAGTGGGAATTTTTATCTCTCTCTGTACTATATAATTTTACATGTTATCTCTTTTCTTTTTTGCTAGAAAAAAGTGGTGACGACTTTTAAAAAGTCATCACAACTTTTAACAAGACTAATGGACCAGGGCCTTTAATGATCATTGCTAATATTGGTTTTCATATATTTTAAATTTTATTTCATCATTCATTTCAAAACTTAATGATAAATTTTCCTGATACTTATAAGACAACATTTTGCATACATTAATAAAAATTTTTTGCATTTGAGTCAAAATTTTAAAAGAAATTTTGTGTATTCCCTCGAATCGCATGCATCAAGTATTAATAAGAGGGCCTATCTTTATAATAATATTCGGGTAGTGTATCATATGGTGGTGCTTTGGTTTTAACTTTTTGTCCTTAAATACTTCTTTTAATTTAGAAAAATGCTGATATATCAAAGATTCTAATTCAAGAATACAATTTTTTTCAATTCGAGTTGCAAAAATAATTCCCATACATTTCAAAAGTAATATAATTAAATGGCATAACTCAGACACATCTTTATCATGACTTGTGAAAATATCAATGAATATTAAAGGTACATTTACAATTAAAGCCCAGGTTTGTGCAGCTCTCAATCCTATGGAATTATTGTGCAAAACTTTAGACGATGGTAAATTTATTATTTCTAGGTAACCGAAATTAAAGGAATTAATTTTATCATTTATGTCTTTTAAAGATTTGATATGTCCATGATCTAACAAATACGTAAAAAATAAATTAAGTAAATATTGAACGGTTCCCTCTAATAAATCATGCATTATGTCTACTGATGGTGAGTCATAAATATCATAATATTTTAATTCGCTAAATATACACGCACCCTTTATTTCTTTTACATGTTTTCTATTCACCACTATTCCCGTTGGCGTTTCATAGCGGCAAATGTCGTATTTATGAAGTTTGTCGTGTAATCGGTAATCTGTTAGCTAAAGTGAGATGTCAAATGTCGTGTAATTAGTAAATGACAGGCGTTTGCATTTTTGACAACGACAGCATACAAAACAATTTATGTTTTTCAATTCTGTTAAAATGTAAGTTTTATTTAAATTAAATTTTAAATAAATATTTAAATATTTAGAATTGTTATTTTATAATTATAATTCAATTCTTAAATTATATTACTTCAGGGTAAAATTAGCTCACAACAATAACGAGAGCCATGCCACAGGAGGAGGCGAATTTAAACAATACGTGTTATCCTCTATTGAAGAGGCAGTCGTAAACCTACTGTGTCTGGAAAAGATAGTTAAGCCAACAGGTGCTGTTCATGGCATGGTATGTGATGAGAAGGATTTGATAGAAGAGCATGACGAATTTTGTTTGTTGTCTTTACAACAAAAATGTTACAATGAGTCACAAAAACCACCTTCTGCACCGCCATGTGTATTTGAAGATAAAGAAAATGTAGAGGTTCCTGCAAGAGTTAGCCGAAAGCGGCCAGGACAATCAACAACGACAAACCAAATTAGAAACAAGTTACTTGTCAAACAGACTGAGATACAAGAAAACTTGTATAAAGAGGTTAAGACAACATTAATTAATATTGAAATGTCTTTAAAAAAATCAGAAATATGCAATGACAAAAGATATAACTTAGAGAAAGAAAGACTTGAATTATACAAGAATGAGTTGCACTGCAAAAAAGTACAAAATACAGGAAGAAAATAAGATGAAGTTGATGGAATTAAAAATTAAAAAGACTGAACTTAATGTACAAAAAAAAACATGATATTTTAGCAACTAATTAAGTAACTGAATATTTTTAATGAAAACCAATGAATTATTTATGTTTTATTTTATTTTTAATATTATGTTAGTTATTCGTTATTCTGTTTTTAATATTTTAAGGTTTTATTACTTTTTTATTTTTAAGTGTGAAAAAAACAAGTGAAATGAATTTTAATTTGAATTTTATTTATTAACATATAGCATTGAAAATTTGGTTCCTTATTGATATTGCTTCTGAATTATCAATAATGTGTGACACTGAATCCTCCATTTCCCTTAATAATCTGTCATCAGAATTATATAAATTAATATTCTCGTCGAAATCAGCTTTATAATGCACACAAATGTTGTGCAAGGCAACGCACGCGTTTGTTATTTGAATTGCCTTATCTGGTAGATAATGAAGTTGTCGTGCACCGAGAAGACAACGAAAACGATTTTTAATACCCCAATAATTCTTTCAATTATATTCCTTGCAGAAGCGTGGGTTGTGTTGAAAATACTTTCTCTCCTAGCCTCAGGCGCTGCTCTGAATGGAGTTATTAAAAAGGGCTCAACTGGATACCCGGAATAACCTATTTAAAATTTAAATTTAAAATTTATCAATCATTACGTCGAAAAAAAAAATAACCTAGTAACCAAGTGTTTATAGCTCCACTTTCATACTTTTGTTTTACAGCAGCTTGAATTGCACTTCCATTCCAAACAAAGGAATTGTGACATGCTCCAGGATGCTTTGCATCCACGTAACGAAAACGCATTAGATGATATCATACCTAAAATTATAAAACCATTCTCGTATTGCATAGAAATAAAACTATAAATTTAAAATTATGTTCACCAGGTTTGTGTTTATGCTATAAAATCCTTTTCGGTTATAATATAAGTGCTGCACTTCTTTATTTGGTGTTAGGATTTTGATATGCGTTCCATCGACGCATCCAATAATCCCAGGAAATCCAGTTTTGTTATAAAAATGCAGTTTTGCTTCCAATTGTTCCTCTGCAGTCATCTCAAATTGAATCCATTTTGGACAAATGTATCCTGCAAATATAAGTAGCATTTATTTTATTATTTTGCTGAAAGTAGGTTGTGCTAACCCCAACTTAAAACAGTTACCAACTCCTTGCTGATAACTAAATTGCGAGAAGAAAAGTTTGTGAGAAGTAAAATTGCAGATAGTTTTAAAATTGATGGAACACTGGAGCACCGCAAAGAAGGAGAAAATTTTGGAGCTATTTCGTCAAGTAAAAATTTGAATGCCTCCTTTGAAAGACGAAAATTGCTTATAAATCTACAAAATATAAAAAAAAATTCATCTAAATTAAATATAAATGTATAAATATAATTTACATACTTAGAGTCAGGCATATCATTGATTTATCTTTTAAATTTCTTCGCGTTTCACCAAATTCTTCATAGCAGAGCAGCTTTCACTTTCTTCTTTATCGCTATCAAAAAACATTTCAGTTGAGTTCATTATTGTACAAATTCACTATAAATTTCAAGACACAATAGTTGTGTTCATTGACCAAAAAAGATCCAAAAATATCCGAAAATATCAGAAAATATCACGATTTGCCGTTCAATGAGAAAATTTGTTGATATTTTCTGTTCTAAACTGATATTTTTTGCTGTTCAATGAACTGACAGTTCGTGATATTTTGCGATATTTTCTGCCCCTACAAATTTGTTAGGGCAAGAAATTCGGATATTTTGTGATCTTTTTTTTATGTCAAAAATTATCGTTATTCAATTTTTTTAAATTGAAAAAAGTTTGTTTATAAAAATCAACATAAAAAAGTTGAATAAATTTTACATTTCAAGTAAGTCCCTTTTTATATATAAAAAATAGATTAAATATTTTAAAAATATGTAAATATATTTATATTTATATTTTATAATAAGTGTAGTATAAAATATAAATATAAATCGTGAATTGTGAATAAGTTTTAAAAGTTTTTTTTTTAGAAAGGACAATTATATTGGAAATAAAAAATAAAAAAATGGAGAATATAACCATTATAAAATGTGTTGGTGGCGAAGTTAATCTTCAATGTTCGCCTGAAACGGCACAACAAATTAGATCCGGTGGGTACTATTAAATCATAATTATTAAATTAACTAATCGTATTTTTGGTTTTCAAGGAACAAAGTTATAATATATATAAAAAAAAATTATATATAATCTTTTAATTCAGTGGACTGAGAATGAGAAGTACTTCTAATACTTCTATTGTAAAGTAATTAATATTATCCTTATATAATAAAAGTATATATATATATATATATATATATATATATATATATATATATATATATACTTTTATATATATAAAAGTATAATGAAATATATATTACACTTGTGTATAGAAATATAATATATATTTCATTATATATATATATATATATATATATATATATATATATATATATATATATATATTAATGATAACATTAAATTACTTTACAATAGAAGTAGTATTTAAGTTCTGCATAAAAGTATTAAAAGTACTTCTCAGTCCACTGAATTAAGATGGGCCATCGGGAAAAAGTGCAGTAGTTTACACTAACCCATATAAACCATAAATACACAACAATTACTATAAGGACATTAATATAAATATTTATTATTATATTTATAATTATATTACTTACTATAAGGACTATCAGAGGACATGTATAGTACTCACTAAAAGGACTTTTATAGTATTTACTAAAAGAAAAACTTACTTACTTACTTACTATTAAAAACTTATAAAGTGAAAAAATAAAAGAAAAATAAAAGAAAAAATTTCAAATTCAGTTTATTTATTTTCAGTTTTATTTTCAGCTTTCCATGAAGATCATTTTGCAAATTCACTTTATTTATTTCCAGCTTTACATGAAGATCATTTTGCAATTGCAGTGCTCGTTACTGTAATAATTAAATAAATACAATATTTAAAACAAAATGAAATGTTTTATTTTTAATTTTTTTAAATTTTCCAAAATTTATATATTATAATTTTTCAACCACTAATTAGGATCACGACACAAAATTGTTTTTATTGCTTATCTATATTTTTTTAAACAATTTACATTTCAATTAATTAAGTTATTTATATATAAACCAAAGTAAGTTTATTTATTACATCTACACCTCAGAAGTACTTTTTGTTTACCACTAAAAAAATCCGTAGCTCGGAAGCTCATGTTATTAGGCTCACATAAAATATTATATATTTATGATTTTCAATATATATATATGTATGTATGTAATAAACACAATTTCTATATATAGACACAACAATCGAATGGCTTTCCTCCTACAACCAACAACATAAGCCAGCATACATAAACCCCTCTTAGAGGGGCATTGACAGCTATTTGACATTTATAAATGGGATATTAATGTAATAGTGATGGGAGATATATGAAAAAGTCCCTTTAATAAATTTTTCAATTTATGATTTTGAAATTACTTTCAAAACATTTTTAAAATATTTTTTTTTTTGGAGTTCATATTATTTAAATTTTTATTTTTTAAATATTTTTTATGAATAAAAATATTATAAATTTTAAAATGAAAATAAATCCTTTTATAAGGGAACAAAAGAGGGAAATTTAGTTTTTGTTCCTAACACTTTTTATGTTTTAACATAAAAAAAATATTTTATGCTGATGGTTTCAACAATAATTATCTGTCATTTCACCTTATATTACGTTGTTTCCATATACCTACCTAGTTGGGTTGGGATTGAGTTGAAATGGAACCATCCATTATTCGTCCCATTCCAACAATTGGTCCATGGAAACAGGGATTGAGTTGGAATGGATCGAATAATGGATGCTTTCATTATTTCAACTCAACTCAATCCCAACTCAACTCGTTACATTGAATAGCAATATATATGGAAATAATCATTTAATATAATTTTAGATCCAAACTACTGTTCGCAAATCGTTACACAGTACGAAGAATCTGGGGGTGCTGCTATTGGGATGACTCTGGATCTGGACTTCAACAACATCGTCGAACCCGAAATACAATCATTAGTGGGTGATTATGTTGTTGAAGGTAAATAAAAATTCAATTTTGATGAATATATTAGATATTATTTTATATCATTTCTAAAATAAAGAGCAAGTTGCTGCTCCAGAAAAGGCAGTTTGGGTAGATGGAGATTGCAAAATGTTGATTTCCCTGTACAAGGAAACAAGACCATCTCTTACAAAAAGTACAGGTACCAAGACGAAGAAGAAAATGTGGGAGGTGATTACCAGGAAGCTCAATGAAAATGGATGTTGCTTCACAATAAGCCAAGTTCAAGGGAAGTGGAAGAGCTTGGAGCGGAGTTTTGTGGCGTTAGGAACTGTATGCTATATAATTAATAGAGTTATTAAATTCTTGAGCAATTTAGCAGAAGCTGTAATTCGTTGGCCTAGTGAAGAAGAAAAAAATGCAACCGTTAGATGGCACACATATAAGAATAGATCCTCCAAAACACTCAAAAGATGACTACATAGATAGGAAAAACACAATAAGCTTATGCATGCAAGGTATTTGCAATGAAAAGCGGAAGTTTATAGATGTGTTCGCAGGTTATCCTGGATCTGTCCATGATAACAGAGTACATATTTCAAAACTCAGATATATACTCGAAATTGCCAATGGTATGCAACAATAACATTACATTGACTAATTATCGATTCTGAAATCTGTAAAATAAAATTAAATAAAATGGAAAACATTAAAAAAATATTACCTTAAAAAAACTTGTTCACATAATTGATCTCTTAATGCGGACCGATGATTGGTATTTACATAATCTTCATCTACACTCTCAGAAATATTTGTTGAAAATTGCTCCAATTATTGTAGGCAACTAATTTCCTCCAATTATTGTAGTAAAATTAAACTGCGTGTTTAATGTTCAGTACATGGTTGAATTTCCCCTTTTTCATTATTTCAAATTCAACACAAAAATGTTGAATTTTATTCATAAAAAGATTGTTTTACAACTTTAAAATGTTGGAAAATCAACAGAATTGCTTAATATCCAAATAAAAATTTACAAAATTCAACATAAACTGGTTAATTTTCAATATATAAATGTTTATAAATCAACACATTATGTTGGAGACATTACAATCTATGTTTAAATTTCAACATAAAATTGTGCAGAATTCAAACAAAAATATTGAATTTTATTCAAATATTGAATTTTATTTAACTTTAAAGTGCTGGAAAATCAACAGAATTGCTTAATATCAAAATAAAAAAGTACAAAATTCAACATAAACTGGTTAATTTTCAATATATAAATGTTTATAAATCAACACATTATGTTGGAGACATTACAATCTATGTTGAAATTTCAACATAAAATTGTTTAGAATTCAGCTGAAAATGTAGAAAAAAAATCTCTGAAAATGTAGAAAAAATCTCTGAAAATGTTCAATCTCTGAAAATGTAGAAAAAAAAGTTCAGTTTTTAATTTTATTTTATTTTATTGTTTTTTTTTAATTTTTTTTTTGTATTTTTTTAGTGATAACTATTGTTTAAAACGATTATTTTGAGCAATAGTTATCATAATTAGGTATGTATTTTTTTTTAATAATTCATTTCATTTTCTTTTTTTTACTTTAATTATTTAAATAATTGCTGTATCTTTTTCCTTGACATCATGTCCTTAATAAAATGATAACTTTTTCAAAACTCACTTTTAGCAATAGTTCATTTGTATTTTTTTATCATTTCAATTTCTTTTTTTTTATTTTAATTATTTAAATAAGTGCTTCATCTTTTTCTCTGACATCATGTCATTACTAATATTTCAGCATTGTAAAAAAAAATCATATTTGATCATTTAGTTTTCTTATTAAATTATTAATTTTTGACATATTTGTAATATTTTTTTTTGGTCCTCTTGGTTGTTCAGGATAGTGATTTAAGAAAAATCTAACAATAAAATCTAATGACTGTGAGAAGTCCTTTGGATATTGCATGTTAAAATTATAAAATTCTTGAATATTTGCAATAGTTGGGTAATTGTCAGAGTTATTAAAATACTGGCGCTGAATTATGTAGCAATCTTTCATAAATTGCAGAATTTTTTCTTTTTCCCTACAATAAACAAATTAGATATTATTGAAAATATAGAACAATGTTTTTGTTGTAAACAGAATAAATGTAAAAAAAATCAAGAAAAAAATCATAAGTTCAGTTCTTACCTGTTTAGATTTTTGTTGTTTGGATAAATGTCCAATAAGTATTTTTTTTTATCTTCCATTGTAAATGCAGTAGCAGTCTCTTCAATGACGATTTCTGGTTGCCAATTTTCAACATTATTTTTGAAGCAATTTATAATTTTTCTTTTTTTTATGGGAATTTTCGGACCATTTTGTTTTTTCGAGTTGTGATTAAGGTAGTTGTTACGATTCCTCATCATGGTGACCAACATCTCAGAGAATGAGGAAACTATTCTATTTTCCTTGTCTCGTTGCTCAAATGTATTTGGAAAGGTCCTTACAATATTTTCAGCTACAGAACGAAAAATTCTGATTGGTACGAAAAAGATGATCGTTTTACTTCATCAACAACAAAGTTAATGAAACAGCTTAACCTATTTGTTAATTTTTCCTTATTATTCAGTTTGTCAATAATATCCTTTGGTAAACGATCCCAAGGTACTTCGAAGTTGCAAAATAATTTAAGAGTAGCACTATTTATTGATGATAAGAGTAGCACTATTATTTGACGTAGCACTATTAAGAGTAGCACTATTTATTGACGATGACAATGCAGTACTACTCATACTAAGGGTGTCGCTGATTGAAGTTTGCGATGCGATTGCTTCAAAATCAGACGTATCATTGCTTACAATAGCTAATTTCTGAGTGTCGCTAAGTGAAATTGACGAATCAACCGGCTGAGTGTCGCTTGTTAAAAATAACGAATCAACTAACTGAGTGTTGCTAAGTGTAAGTACCGAATCAACAAAAGTGGTTTCATTATTGTTGACTGCAACTGCAGATGTATTACCATTAGATATAAATTCTACCAAGCTAGTATCAGCTACAGAATTATCAAAAGGAGTCCATATCTCAGTTTGACTCAACAACATTAATAGCAAATTTTTTTCTGCCAAAAACATAAGGACATCGTCATCTAATATTAGAGCACCAGTATTTTCCACGACCAGTTTTGAACCAAAAAGCCCATCATAATTGTTTGCTGAAAATATAAACAAATTTATGTTATTTGAAATAATTCCGAATATTTATTTGCATAAACTTTACCTTTGGAAATAACTGCAGATATTGTTGATTCTGCTAAAAATGTAATTTTTGTGGAGTGATCTGCACTGCAAATTTGATAAACTTGTTTTGACATAGTTCTATGAAGAATAAATAATAAATTATTAAAAATAATTAGTATAATAGATATTCATAATAGGCCTTAGTATGGACTAACTGTTTTTTTATAGTTGAGTTGTATATTATTTTTAATTTATCTTATTATATTCCATATATGATTATATTCTATATTATATGTATTTTGTTTTTTTAACGTTTAATATATATTTTTATTATGCATAATTTATAATTGTAATATGATTTAGTTATTGCATAGAAATAAATTAAATGGCGAAAAGTAGTATTTATTTTCTTTTAATAACAAAAAAATTGGTTTCTTCAAAAGTATGTCTTCCAAGTTAATGCAATCATAATTTAAATCAGTATTGTAGCTTTCGAATAAAACTGTGTACTGATTATACCAACATTTCACAATTGATCCATACAAAATAGCTTTTTGGTATAAGCAATTAATGAATATAGCTTCAATTTTTAAAATATCGATTTGGGCTTGTTCGTCTTGTTTTACTAAAACATATGAATTTTCTTTATAAATTGTGTTTAGATATTCAATTTTCTTGGTAACAAATATATACTCGGATGGTATTTTTACATTATAAATATTCCTAGAAAATCTGATGACATCATTAGCAATAATATTTAATTTGTATCGATCCTTTGACATATGTGCTGGGAACTCTTGATGGTTTTTAGCGAGTGTGATATTTTTAAAATTTCTTATTCTTTTAGCAATTTGCTTGAAATATTGGTGTTTTTGCTCAAAACTCATCGTCCAAAGACCTCTTAGTGGCCCTATTTTTCGCATTAAATCTGGATAATGCAATAAGTAATGGTGTTTTGGCCGAAGTTTCATGTATGGAAAACTGATTTCTCTGTATAAAAAATAATTCTCAATATAGCTTTGGAGCAAAAAAGTTTGCTGTAGTGAAATTTCTGTTGCACAAATTATTCGACACAATTCCACCATTGAGCAGAAAAAATTCCACACAGGATCTTCAAAATTTAATTTAATATTTTGAAAAAAATGAGGTAATAATATGACGATATTCCAAACTTCAAATGCTTTTCCAGGTATTTTCTTCATATGTACTCCAATTTTAGGAAACGAAAGTGCCAATTTAAATTTTTTTTGCAGTGATAATAAATATATATTTAAATAATCAAAATTTATTAAGTAATTTTTATTAAAATATAGCATTATTTCCATTAAGTCAAAAGGAATGAAACCTTCAAATAAGTCATGAGCAATACAAGGAGGAAGCCCAGGACTGCAAACATGAAAGGAATTTAATTTGTTCAGAATTGAGTTTGATTTTATTCCTTTTTCCATAACATTTTCTGAGCACATTAAATTTTCTATGCAATTTGCATATTTTCAGGTGTTCGTAATTCATATATTACCATATCTTTCTTCTTTAAATAATCTCTAGTATAAAAGCAATATCTACAAAAAAAGTCAGTTTTACTAAAATTTTCAGAGAAACCTCCAATTTGATGACTTCCGAGATTATCACCAACCATAGCAAATACAGAACCTTTAACAGTATACGAATTTTTAAGGCCAGAATTTATTTCTATTCCATTATTTTCCAAAAATTTTAAATCTTTAACTAAAGGTTTTAATATTTTATCAAATCCAAATAATTTTATATATGATTCTTTGCAGAGAATAATTAAATGAATATTTTTAATTACAGATCGATATTTTTTATTTATATTTCCCAACTACCATATAAACTCCGACCAATTTATGTTTGGCTTTAGAAGAACCTAATGGATTGCAGATTTCAAATGCATCCTGAAATAAAATCAACTCCAATTTCTGGTCAATACTGTTAAAAAATATGCTTCTTTTATAGATAGCACCATCATTATAATCTAGCAATACATTCGATTTTGGTTTTCTTTCATCAAACAATTGTTTTAAGGTAGAATCTTTTAATAAATTTATAAGCGTGTCTAATATAGGTACATAATAATAACTACAATCTTTGTGGAAATTATCCTTCCCAAAATATTTTTTTTGCAAAGCTACATAATCATTTTTAGCTTCAATATTTTTGTTTCGAATAAAACTATTTCTTAACAAATTCAGTTTAGGTATATTTATTTCATTTTGTATCATTGTGCTGAGATCGTCGCTACTTAAATTAATTTCAGTACCATGAATATTTTTAATATTTTTCAATAAAAGTTCAGTTTTATTTTTCAAAATTCCAATGATTTCATCGTGCACAAAATTCAGTGCTTCATCGGACATAACATATTTATATTTTAAGTTATAAAACGAATTCGAAAACTCATTTTCGTCATTTGATGGTGTGGTGGAGTATTCAAAAACATGTGACAGGGGCTCCGAACTAAATAGAGTATTTTGATCAATATTTTGGCCTTGAATTTCATTACCAGTTTCTTGTTTTTCGTTTCTATGTTTTCTAAAACAGTGTGAACGAAATGTTGATTGGTTTATAAATTGTATATTGCATTTTTTCACTGGACAATTTATTTTTTCACCAGCTTTCAAATGATTTCTCATGTGCATGCTAACTTCAGAAAAGATGTTTGTGGAAAATTCACATAATGTGCAATTATAGGGTACATTATTGGTATTTAAGTTTTTTTCTCTTTTATTAAGAAAAGAATGTTGTCTGTACCAATGAATATTATAAGATGAATATTTGGAAAATTTCTTATGGCAGTTAGGCCACATACATTGAAATTCGCCATTTAATTTTCCTCGATGTATGTATAAATGTTTATTATACAAAATAATATTATGACATTTAAATTCACACATATTACATTCAGTCAACATATTGTATTTTAAATTGCCTTTTTTTTTAATTTAAATTAAACACATGTAAAATCTATCATTTTTCAATATCAACTAAAATGATGACCATTTAACAAAATCTGTTTATTATTCAGCAGAAATATTTAATATTCAAGATTTTTTGTTGAATGAAATAAAATGGATGCGCGGAATAAAAAATAACAAGAAAACTTTTAAATACTTATTTTTAACTTATTCTTTTTTTGTACTTTATAATTTTTATTATTTATTATTATTTTATTCATTAAACTAAATTAAAAAACTGAATTAATGTTTATTGCATACAACACAAAGTATTTTAAATTAACATATAGCGGAATCCGATAATATTTTATATTTTAATTTGGCCTTTTATTTCAATAAAAATTGAGTTATGCGTCTAATCCTTTTAATTGTTCGATAATAACTAAAATTCTGGAACAATTGGTTTAGCATTTAGCAAATATGTTAAAAAAAATTAATATCACGTAATATTTGTTAAATAATCAACCGAAATGATGACCATTTAACAAAATCTGTTTAATATTCAGCAAAAAAAAATTAAAATTCAACATTTTTTGTTGAATGAAATAAAATGGATGCGCGGAATAAAAAATCTTGTTATTTTTTATTTTCCACTATTTATTTAAATATTTTAATGAATAGTTTTCTTATAAATTAACTAAAATATTTCTTAGTTACTTTTTTCGTCAGTCAATTAAATTCCGAATTCATGGTTTTTTGCTCAATATGTATTCCAAACAATTTTGAAAATTCCCCAGATTTGTCTTATTAGATTAATTTTTTTCCCACAATTTACTAAATAATAGTGTTCATATTGTATATTAAATATGAATTTAGTAAATTGTGGGAAAAAACTTAATTTATGATATTTATCATATTATATTTTCCCGAACAAGTTTTAAATATTTGTTTAATTAAAAAAATTCAATTAACTTAAAAATACTCACATATCAGTTTAAAACAATTTCACTTTTTTTTTTTATAAAATATAACTTTTTATTGTAAGTACTTACTTTCAGTTTGACAACACGTGAATAAATTATTTCCGAATAATTATATAAACTTTTCAACTTTTATTGTTTAATTTTAAACAATTACTGATTACTTATTCAATAGAATTACTTATTCAATAGAATATTGAATTTTAAACTAATTCCGTTTAATTTTCAATTCAACAAAAAAAAAAGTTCAACAAAAAAAAATTAAAATTAAGCAAATGTTCATTATTAAATAAAAATATGTTAAAAATTAACAAATGTTTATTTTTGTGATATTTTTGGACCATTTACTACAATTAATGTAGTAAAATTAAACCTACGGTTTAAATCTCAACCGCTGTTGAATTAAATTATAGTAGTAAAATTACTATTTTTTCTTAGAGTGTATAGTTTCTACTTGCTATATCGCTTGTTTCGCTTGTTTCACTTGGTATTTCGTTCCCGTCACTCAAATTATGCAGAACAACTGCTGCCCTTAGAAAATGGCATAACTTTTCAATCCCCCTTAATTTACAGTAGTATAACTGACGAAATCTTTATTTCAGCACTCCAAAACTGTGTTCTATGACAACTCTTCCTGAACTTAATTTTCTATTGAAAAGTTTTTGTTTTGTTGTCAGACGTCCATTATCTCTGTATGGTGTTATTATGTAATTTGTACATGCATATGCAGAATCTGCCAATATTATGTTATTGTTGCATACCATTGGCAATTTCGAGTATATAACCTGAGTGTATACAATTTCGAGTGTATACCTGAGTACACAAATTTATCACAAATCTTCTTGAACAGTTCTCTGCTAATCCGAAAGTGCATTATAAATTCACTTTCATGATATGAGGGAATAATTTCTTCAACATACTTTTGTATGCAGTTCCTCTCATTTTTACCAACAAACATAAATCGTTCATCATCAGAATCAGAACTTTCATCCATTTCAAAAAGATTATCTTCTGATTCATATTCAGATGACGTATTACTATCATCAGATTCGATTAATGCTAGCACCAACGCTAATGCATCATCATCATTATTAATTAACTCCATTTCAATCTAAAAAATATTACATATTTAACTTTCATGTAATGAAACAACATACTGATGAGTGCAATAATATCTGAGTGGAGACCATTCAGATTGTTCAAATTAATCTGAAGTGGCATTTTCATTTTAACGTGAGTTATCTCATAAATGAGTTATAGCACGTTCCATTTCGTGGCATTCCACTTTAAAATAATGACATGAGATAACTCATAAAGTACTGTCAACAGCAAAACAGGTGTTGCGTATAACCAATGTGAGATAATCCACGTTAAAATGCCACTTGAGAAAACACCAAATTTGTTAATATCGAATCTTTACTTTACATCCTAATAGGGTATTGTTTTTTTTAATGCCGCATTTAATGATTTAATTGCACTTTGCTTTGGATATTGTTTATTGAAAAATTTAAACAAAAAAAAAAATTGGAAAATGTAAGTCGAAACTTGCAAGTTATTATCTCTATATGGTGGTATTATTAGAGAAAAAACAAATTTAAAGAAAAAACAAACATTATTTTGTTTATATTACCTCTCTTCACTTTCTGTATCCGTTAATTCTACATATTTTTTTTCAAGCTCTAAGCCCTCTTTTAGATTTGGGATGTTGGTAGCTTTAATTTTACATGGCCGAACAGACCAATCATCTTCCGGTTGGCTGTATTCAATTTTCCGTAATATGTTGCCTTTACGATTTGGCCAAAATAAATTTCCGTCCTTTTGCCATTCATTGGGCACAGCATTTAAAAATATTTTGTTATCTTCTACATATGAAACTATTTTATATGGCATTTTAAATGATATTTAAGTTTTTTTACTATTTTTTATTTACACAGTTTCACTATTTTTTTATTTACACCTTTCACAATTTTTTTATTTACTTATTCTTTCGTAATTTATTAAATACCGGTTTCATCTCGAAAATATTCAAACACACTGAATATAAAACAGAAGCGAATGCAATAAAACAACGTGACACATTTGATACACATATTGCACAAAAGTGAGTAAAATGTAACTGCTAGGAAAAAAGTAACAAATTAGGATATTTTTAAAACACATTCAATTTAAATTTACTAATTGGTAACTATAATAATCATTAGTTACAAAAAGGTAGCCACGTAAAACAATTTGTATTTAAAATGTATGGACTTATTCTATTAACCCCAAATAAGGTGTAAATTAGTCGCATTAATTACACGGAGTGCCTTAGTTAAAAAAAACTGTTACTGTGTAAAATTTAAGGCTAATTCATCGCACACAATTCAGAGCAGTTATTATTTACCGCGGTAACAATTTGAAGGAAAATTTTGCTTGTTCAAATATCGAAATAATATCGAAATTTATTTTATACAACATTTTATAACATCCAAAAAATTTTTTAAAGTGTTTTTAAAATCGGGAAACAGTTACAGTGTAGTACAGTGTTACAGTGTAACAGTTACGTTCACACTGTAACAATTAGGTACTGTACATTGTGTAATAATTTTTATATAGAATGCTATTATGACAGTCGCTTGGGAAATATACGATAAAGAATGTGGCGGGTAAAAGAGATAGCTAGTGCATGCGAGACAAAGCCAATTGATATTTTAAAAGAAAAAAGAAACAAAAAACTTGTTATTTTTAAAACCGGTTTTTTAAATTATTTTTTTCTGAGAGATAATTTTAGCTGGGCCTAATTTTCTGAGAAAGAAACCTCTGAGAAAGAAGAGAAAGAACGAAAAAAATTTAATCTCTCAAAAAAAAGTTTCTACAGGCTAAAAAAATCTAAATTATATTCTTTTTTCTTTTTTGTCGCGTTTAATTTTTGATAAAGCCATAGTTGGCTGCCAATTTGTAGCTTCTATTTACGATAAAGCTTCAGTTGACAGCAATTTTAGTCTCTATAGTGTAGCATTCACTCCAGTGTAATTTTTCTATGCAGTTTTTTTTTCTCTTTCTATAGGTACTAAAAATACTGAAAACTAGCTTGTAGGCAAGTGAGTGTCATAATAGCATAAAAAAGATCGTTCAAAATAAAAATTTACAGCCAACGCAAAATTTGTAAATGAATGATTTATAAAGAATTTATTACCGCAGTATTCTTAATTAATTTAATAAAATATATTAGTCGAGTTAAGAGTTTATCAACCTTTAATTATAATTATAAAAAGATAAACAAAAGAGATTTATAAATTATAAAAAGATAAACAAAAAAGATAAACGCCTGCCGCCACCGTCATGTTTAAATTGAGATTTTCTCTTTTCGTCGTAATCTTGTATTTATTTAAAAAAAAAATTCCAACGATTGTATTTCTGCGAGGTAGCTATTATGCTTGGTTTATCGAGTTTGTTTTTGCCACACAAAATTAGATTAAAATGAGTTCTCGAACGCATAATATTTATATTAATTTTTCCATATTTAGTAAAGTAAAATCACTAATAACACGATAATATATTCTAATAAAACAAACTATGTTACAAAACTCAAACAAATTATGTAATCTTATTTATAGAGCGAGAGTGACTGTAGCCGCGAATGTAGTCGGATTTTTAAATATTTTGAAGCTGTGGCGAAATTTAGTGAATTTCGCGTAGAATTGTCAAAATAATCATTTATAAGTTAAAACTTAAAGCATGGAATTTCCATAATTGTTAAGTTAGAAGCGGTGGTGGTGGCCGTGATAGTAACACAATTATAACTAACGCAATGCCCGACAAGGAAACAGTGATAACGACAAATTCTGTGTTTTTTTGTCAGAATAACTTTTAAGCTATCTATTGTCAAAATTTAATAAATTGTCAACAAGGCGTATTCATCTAAATAAGTTTTCTGCAATGAATTGTTCGCGGTAAACTAACCGTTTACTCATTACACATTTTAGACACAAACAAAAAACTAAAATAAAGTTTCTAATAATAAGTACATAGAAATTATGCTGGAAAAAGCATAGCAAGATTGTCCCTTTTACGCTACGCTTCAATTTAGCTGGAACTGGAACATATTTCTATTGGTTCAGCAATACCAACATTTCCTTCATTGTCTATAAATAAATAAAATTTTATAAAAACAATATATGAAAACTATGAACTCATAAAACTTACAATCTAGTTCATATGGTTCTATTTCATCCACACACTAATTTTCGATGATTAAATTATGTAATACAATAGTCGAAATTACAATATACTTCAAATATCGTATATTTTTAATATCTACATATTTCAATATTCGAAATTTTCCTTTGAGCCTTCCAAATGCCTGTTCTACACACCCTGGTGGAACTATGATAATAATAAAATGTCCTTCGATTTGCTGTAAGAGCTCCATTATCACAATACTGAACAATCAAATAGGTATTAAGTGGGTATGCGGAGTCTCCCAGCAGATGACCTTGCTCTACCTAATATTCTGAATTTATTTTTAATGCTTTCCCAAATGGGCTGTTGCGCCAAATATTTGCGTCATGGCAGCTTCCCGGAAAACCAAAAATTACAGCGATAAATTTACTTCGGTACAAAGTACAAATTTACTAATAAACCCATTTATATGAAATATCTTACCTGGAATGTATATTTATTCATTCTGAAATGACTTTTAAGAATCTGGTCTGGAAATATTTCAATCACTCCTAGAAAATATTTATTTTTCGGTGCATGTACCAGCCTTTTTTTTAATGTAAATAAAATTTGTTGCCTTATATTTCGGTTCTTTCTCCTTTTATTATTATTTTTTTTCTATTAAATTATTATTGTCTTTTTGAAGTAGTAAATCTGCAATAACATTTACTAACAAAAGTTTTTTACCATCCATTTTTTACACTACTTGGCTCACAAAAAAAAAATCACAATCACAAGACGAAGTTTGAGAACAAATATTATAAAAATATTCTGACGTCTTACTGCTATTGCCCTGCACACAATGTTCTGTTCTTAAACATGTAGCAAATTTAATGCGGCAGTTATGTTGTCAAAATATTGACGTTAACGAAGACGCCCTATATTATATGCAAATCTGTAAGGCATTCTAGTTCTTTATTTATCAATTTCTTGGAGGTTTTCTTTATTTAAATTTGTTTCGATACCAGAATCGTCATTATTTAACTGTGTTTTTTCTCCGGTATTATTGACAACATCAACAGTTTTATCTTTTTTTCAGCATTCTTATTTTTTTCTTTTTTTTTCGAATGCCTCACAGCTTTGCTTAGCATCTCTTAATCAGGTAAATTATGTAGTTCATGTAGTTGGATAAAATTTAGTCAATTAGTCAGTAATCATGTAGTTAAACTCCAACTACATGAACTACTTCACTACATGAACTAGTTCATGTAGTTAAACTCCAACTACATGAACTACTGAAATTTAGTCAGTAGTTCATGTAGTTGGAGTTTATGTAGTTGGATAAAATTTAGTCAATTATGTAGTTCGATTTTATCGAACTGTAAAAAAAATAATCGAATATTCTTTCGACGTGATTATTGTGATCGAAGAGTATGGTTTTATTTATATAAAACTATTTTATTTGTATGTTGGATTTAAAATTATAAGTAAAAAAAAAGTACTTTTTTTGTTAATTTTGTTGTGGAAATACCAGTATTTAAAATTCGTATCACTACTTTTTCCAAATCGTTGAAACTTACATCTTTACCTTTACCACCACCAGTTTGTTTTATTGATATTTCTTGTTTTTGCAATTTTTGTTTGATGCTGAATTTATAATCCGTCCATACCTATTTAGAAAAATTACAAGTATTGAAAACAATTAAAATTGGATTAAAATAGTTTATCAAAAAAATCATTTTTAGCACATTTCCAACCAAATTGGAAGAAATGTGTATATTAGTTTCACTCTGTCTGTCCGTCTGTCCGTTTGTCCGTCTGTCCGTTTACACAAACTTCTACATCTTTTAAGATAGTGTTAAAATTTTGAACATAGAATAGATAGATAGTAATAAAATAATAGGTCCAGTAGAACAAAATTTTCTTCTATCTCTTTTCCCCTCTGAGTTATTCCCCCTCCCAATTCGAAAATTGCCCATATTGAACATCTTATAACTTTTAAAGCAATAAAAATTTTTGAGGTCTGTAAAAGCTATAAGATAGGAAAATCTTTTATCTTAATTGTGAAATTAAAATTTTTTTTAAAATTTAATTCTTTGATATATAAAAATACCGTTATCTTCACTTTTTTTAGTTTTTTTAACACCCTGTATTTCCCAAACTGCTTATTATGGAAGGCTGAAATTTATGTACCAAAGAGATATCTAAAAAATAAGTAGAGTCTCTGAAGAAATTGTATCCGTATCTCCCCTCCCCTTTCCGTTGTGGCCCTTCGAAAATCAAAAAATTACATTTTTAATTTACTTGTAAAGTTATAACTGCACAATATTTTTAAAAACAAATATTGAGAAAACTTTCGAAAATCATATTTCATTAAAGTGCATTAATTAATAAATTATAATCATTTGCCTCACACTTATAATTAAGCAAAATGCTTAATCATGTAAAATTTTGCAAAAAAGGAACATTTTGCATATTTTTAGGAGCTATATAAATGGAATATTGGATATTATTTCATATTATATTATATGTTCAAATATAAGCAAAATTAGGGAAAACTTAAATGATAAGTTTTGTATTTTGTTGGAATAATAAACTAGGAAGGAAAAAAATTAAGAAAATCACACATTTTTTACCTATATTTACCATATCATTTTTTATCTTTCCTATGTATACATAGTACATTGAAAATACTACTAAAACTGCACAATATTTACTACTAAAACTGCACAATATTATAGTACATTGAAAATACTACTTAAACTGCACAATATACACGTATAGGAATTCCCATTGTTTTAGAATAGCTCATAGTTCTACATGTGGCGATTTTGAGGAAATGTGCTTTTGAAAAACCCGGGGTTTGTTTATCGTATTTTATTATTTATATTCGTTCGTCATGTTTTTTACCTGTTTCCATTCATCAGCACTTCTTATTGGTGGTCCCAGGGAATTCAATTCAATTGCAAATGTTTTCCACACCTTACATTTATCAATTTTATTTATTCCAGATGTAAAATTTCTTGCAACATCTGCATTTTCTTCCATTAATTCAACTAGTTTTTTAAACTGTAATTGATTAGTATATGACTTTACACTTTCCCTAAAAAAACAAATAACAAATTTATAAATAAAAATCAACTTTTCCATATATATTACTATTTTTTATATTAAAATATAAAAACATAAATAGTTAACATAAAAAAGAAACCTTCAATTAAACCATATGCTTAACAAAAAATTTTGATACATTTTTTACGCATTTTTGACACATTTTGATTGATTTATGTCTGATTTGATTTGGCAATCCTAACTGAAATTATTTTTGTAAGTTGGCACTGTTCGATTCGATGTAATCGAACTGCATAATTGGAAAATAAAATCCAATCGAGCAGTAATCGAAACCTTTCGATAAAATCGAAACGAACTACATAATTGAGTTGAATGTGTTATTTTTGAAAAAAGATTCGTTGCGTTGTTTTGTCCAACGTGAATCAGCCAACACTACGATTTTAAAGAAAAGAAGAAAAGATCTAAAATATCTTCACAGATGTGAAAGGAATATTTTTTTTCAACTCCAGTGGTTCTGGATATTCCTGTCCACGAAAATGATATAAGCACGAATTTAGTAAAAAAAAATGGAGATTAATTTTTTCGACACCATTTTTCCATCTTCTTTACCTTCTTTTCCACCTATTGCTGAGTAATTTTCGATCTAAAATATTAAAAAGTATATTATATGTATATCGTATATAATAGGTAATAAAAATTATAAAGTTTTACCAAATAGGAAAAATATTCTTCATTTTTTAATAATTCTTTATCAAAGTGAATTATTTTATCTATTGTGTAGATTGGGAATGAAAACATATCTGTTAAAATATTCTTTGCTGATATTTGATTATTAAATTCATCAGCAGTATTAATATTTTTTGATAAATTTCCATTCTTTTCTTTTAATATAAAGTAAATGTGATCCTGTGTAGTTTTAATTTATAGCAATGAACTATCTAGTTTTTCATGCAATCTACGTTGCCCCTGCTTAAATGGAAAAGTCCTTGATATTGAAAATTTATGTAGGTGTAAATTCAGGAAATTTAGTATGATAGATATAGTTTTACTATACAAGTGAATATGTGGCTAGTTTTGTAATAGATCCAAATAGGAAAAAGGGATTTACAGAATGTTGGCATACAAAATCAAGAATATTTCAATAATAGCTATATATTATTTACATGTCTACATAAAGACTTGTAAAATAATAAACTAAAAATTACTGTAAACATATTCTCTGATCAACAAGCTTTACTTTTTATATTCATCAAAGTTGTATCCATCCATAATATTTTAATGATATATAGGAGATTCAATTAAAAATCAAATTGTAAATTCTTTTTTTTTAATTAATTTATTAGTCATATCAATATATGATTTACTAGTTAAATTTAAAGCCTTAAATTTAAAAACTGAAGCCATTATTACTTCATGTAATTTCAGTTTACTGGACTCTTCCATTTTTTCCATTTCGGCCGCCACATAATTGCAGAAATGTTGTTCAGCTGACAACTGAGTTGCCGATTGCTCAGGTTGTTCCACTTTATCAGCATTTTTTTTCCAATGCCTGAATCGCCCTTTTTTTATTTCCAAGCTCTCCTTTTGATATTCAGTAATTTTTTTTTTTTTTTTTAGGACAACTTTGATGTTTGACACGAATATTGGCTGCTTTGGCTGTCATCGTTACTGATTTCGATGTCAGTACTGTCCAACATGGTTGATATTGAACTTGTTATGTTTTTATCATAACATAAATACTTACGATAATTTTAAGTGATCTTTTTAAATCTTTTATATAAAAAAACTTTAATTAAAACATTGATTTTAGAGTAACAAATGGTATATTTTTAATTATATAAAATGGTATATTTTTTAATTATATATATACATATATCAAACGCAATTACAAAACAACGACCGTTTAATCTCAAGTACACGAATCAACTCATCAACTTTAGGTTTTAATTTTATGTAAAGCCCACGTATATTACAAAACGTGCCGTTGATTTTCCTTTAATTAAATTAAAGGAAAATCAAAGTCCAATATTAGGTCAAATGCCTATTTACCCTGAACTTGAATTAACTAGCAAACTGCTAATTAAGCAAATTCAGAAGGTAAATTATTATTGAAATTAAATTATTAATAAAATTTAATTATTAGGAAATGAAATATCATATTTCTTAAATTTGGAAACAAATTAATTTAGAACTTAAATTTGGAAAATTAAACAGGGTAGGTTTTACATAACATACCTCTCATTATCCAAATAAAAAATTAAATTTTGAAAAAATTCAGATAAGGGGTATAGGATCGTGATAAACTTATATTATATACATGTTTAATTTTTCTTAATATTAATATTTCATGTTACATTTATTTATTCTTATATTTCTATATAATTTTCTATATCATTTACATTATTTAAATTTCTATATTAAATTTCTATATTATCCTTATTTACTATCAAAATGTTATTACTTCAATTATTACAATGATTTGGATGTGGGTATTTACTTATCTTAATAAAATCTTGTGTAGTAATAAATGTATATGTAGAATATTTATATAAATTTATTTTTTTTTATTTAAAAAGAAATAATCAAATTACTAATTCTAAAATATAAACGAAGAAAAAAAATATGGTCATCAAAAAATTCTTGATATAATTAATTTTTTTGTGTTTTAAACTTAGGTATATTTATAATGCAACAATCAAAATAAGAAAAAATATTTTTATATGCATTTTTTGCAAAAGTGCATTTTAATAAAATAAATTTAGGATTCAATGTTTTTTTTTATTTTAATTGTATTTTGTCAATTAAAGTGGACGGGTCTCTTAATTTTTTATTTATTTTTTTTTGTTTTATATATAAAAATGGTTAGCTATCAGGGAGGTAAGTTAATTTATTATTAGAGTTATTAGAATTAATATATTTTATTTATAAATTTTTGTTTATCTTTCTTACAGTATTTGAGAATTTTGTGGGTGTACGGGATTTTGAACGGGATTATGTTTTTATTGAAGGGTTGGAAGTGTTGCAGTTATTGACTGAAAAAGAAGTGGAGGATTATTTTAAAAGAAAAGAAGAGGAAGGATATTTATTTGAAGAAGGAAAAGAAGGAACAGAAGAAACGGACTGTTTAAGTGAAGAAAATGAAAATGAAAGGGATTTCATTGAAGGAGATGGATCAGGTACTACATTTTGTTGTTTCTCTCTCTCTTTTTTTTCTCTCTTTTATTTACCCCCCTTTTTTTATTAATAATGTAGAAAACATAATCGTGGAAACAGTAGAGGAAACTGTAGAAAACGTAATTATGGAAGCAGTAGAGGAAACTGTTGATCGTAGGCCATATGTGGAAGACCTTATTTATGTCGATACGCCTCTGGTAGTGTGCCAGGGCTCCAGGGGGTGCCGAGTGAGGTTTCCGCGGTGTAGCAGTGGTAGGTGCTTCGTGTGCCGCTACTGTGATTATACCACCAATCGCCGCGGAAATCTGAACCGGCACATAAGAATCCATATGAACATAAGACCCTGGAAGTGTAGGCCATGTGGTAAAACCTTTGGTCGAAAGGCACACTACCAGGACAATCTGAGGTGCTCTCGTTATAAAGTTAAAAGTGCGAGAAAAATGAAAAAAACGTTAAAAAAACAAATTCGTCAGAGTAAATGATCTCAATGTAAAAATTGTTAGGAATTTTATTAAATTATATTTAAAATTTGTAAAATTATAAATTAAAATTAAAAACTATTAAATTATATTTTACCAATTTAACAGTAATATGGGTATACATATATATGAATATGAAAAAAAAAAATTTTTATATAGTAACCTGGGTATGAATCATGAGAGACGATTGCGATAGTCGTGTATCTATAAATATAGAATTCAGAATCACAATAGACGACAATCGTCACTAGTTGTCAAAATTATAATGACGTATCGCGTTAAACACGATTTCACTTTTATACCATTTAGTTTAGCATCATATGACACGATATCGTTAAGTTTATATCGTTTTATCTGTCAAATTTTATATCGTTTTATCTGTCAAGATACCATATAAGCAATCGTGATCGTGATCACCAATAGCAACTACTTCTACACAAAAAAATAAAGCAAATCCAAAGACAAAGACCAATTCAAAAACTGAAAGGATTGATATATTAAAGAAAAGTTCTGATAGACAAGAAAATTTTGAAAATGCTTTATTGGGGAAAATGGATGATTTAATTTCAGTTTTGAAAGAGAGATCAGAAACGGAAAAAGCCCAATTTGAGCTAGACAGCTACTGAAACAATAAAATACCGAAAAGAGTGTTTAAATGCCAAATTAAGAAAAATACAAGCTCTGCAAGTTGCAAATGATATAAAACTTATGGAGATGGATAACTAATCTAAAGACTTATTTATTATTTAAGTACTGAAAACATGACAAAAATAAGATTATTCAATGATTTAATGTACAATTACAACTTCATTTCTTTCATAATGACCTTTTTAAATATTTAAAGTGAAATTAATTTTAACATGCAAGTGCCAGTAAAATCTAAAATTAATTTCAGTTTAAATATTGAAAAATCATTATGAACTAAATGAAGTTGTAATGGTAAAATAAATCATTGAATAATCTTATTTTTTGCATGTTTTCAGTACTTAAATAATAAAATTATTTGCAAGTACATATTCTTTTTAATTTTTTTTTATATTAAATTTTTACGTAATAATGATGTGACAATGAATTTTTGAAGTCATATTAATATTTTTTTAATCATATTTTAGTTTATAGATAATAATATTTAAAACTATGAAAGTTATTTTTGTTTTGTTAATTAATTAGTATAGTTCCTATATTATAATTTTTTTAATATTAAGTATTACGATGGACTTTTAAAGTGATACTATAATTATTTTTTTTACATAAATGTATTACGATGTACTTTTAATGTGATATTTTTTAAATAATATATTATTTTTTAGACATAAGTATTGAAAAAGATTGAAGTAATTATTTATGTTTATAAATATATATATATATATATAATTAAAACACTAAAAATTTTTATTCAAATTGAAATAAATAATATTAATTTTTTTATTAATAAAAAAAGGAATATAAAAACTTATTATTAAATTTGTTTAACATTTTTATCTTGCAGAACGTACAAGAAATATTTTAATAGGAGTTGTGGGTTGTTTGGTGGTGCTAAACAATCATATGGCACTTTGTACTGGACTCCATATGGAGTTGTGGGTTGTTTGGTGGTGCTAAACAATCATATGGCACTTTGTACTGGACACAAATATTGTGTAAAGCTGCACATACATATGATATATGTGCCATTTTTTTTGGTTCATATCTCCCTTTTCTTTCCTCCATTAAAATTCTCCAACGTCCTTTATAGATTCCAATACACCTTTCCACTATACTCCTTGCTTTCGAATGCATAGTATTAAAGAAAGCTTCATTGGAACTATCAACAGCACTACGGTAAGGTGTTAGACACCATGGCTCCAGTGGGTAACCAGAGTCACCTGCAATACATAATTTTTTGTTATATATTTTTTAAAACACTATAAAAAAATTACCTAGTAACCATTAATTTTTAGAAACTGCAATGTTTTCGAAATGTACACGCTCATCAGATTGGCTCCAAACAAAAGAGTCGTGTGCAGCTCCACCGTATTTTGAATTTATGGCAATAATTCTCATTCTATGGTCGCATATCTTAAACAAAAATTATGGGATAATTAAAAATTAAAATATGTTGCTTTCACTTACTATCATTGAATTGATGCTGTGCTTTCCCTTATGATTGAAATATATATGTTCGTTTTCCTTAGGACGTCGAAACATTATATGTGTCCCATCAATACAACCTATAACTTTAAAGTAACTTCAAGAATTTTGTTTACAATATTGATTTATCATTTAACATACCAACTGGGATTTTATATTTTTCCATAAACCATGATTTACAACTATCATAATTTCTATTTTCAAACTTTATCCAATTTGGACAAAGCTTGGTTTCCATTTCTTGTAGCACTTCGGAAGATATTGTTGCAATTGTGCTCTGTACCATACCTATCATATAATCTTTCCCAACTTGGTGTTGGTATGAACCACTAGCAAGAAGTGACAAACAACATGCAAGTTTCAATACTGGCGGAATTGCCGTTGAAATTTCGCCCTTCAATTCTAATTGTTCTAAAATGTATTTGAATACTTCTTTTGTTACGCGGAAGCTTTTTATGAACCTAAAATTATTTTGTTTATTTCGTTTTTAATTTTTTTTGGTAAATAAATACGATTTATTGGGAAGTTCCAAAGGGTTGCTCCTATTCCTTAAGTTTTTGCGAATCAATCTTTTATTCAGCACAACTCCCTCTTCACCTTCCGAAGAAGATGAAAAAAACAAATCAACTGCAGCCATATCACATAATTAATTAATCACAAAATAAATACAAAATTCTTCAACTTTAATTAACATTTATCTTTTCTAACATTTAAACAATAACAATTAAAAGTGACAGCCGGTCATTTCATATGGTGAGGTTGGTAATAAATTTGATATTTTATGTTGGCAATATTATACCAAATTAAAATTTATACCAATAAAAAACGATAGCATTACAGTCGCCACCTATGATCTTAAAAAAAAATAACGTCTGTCGTCTATCGTAATTTATGACGATAGTTTAATCAATCGTGTCGCGTTCTCATGATTCATGCCCTGATATATTTTTTTTTTTATCACAAAAAAAATGTATATAGGAATTCGCTTTTCTATTATTTTTACTGAATATAATTTTAATTTTGTTGTTGTAGAGTTCCACTTATAATTTTTAACGTTTAGCAATGTTTTTCAAACTCCCCTTTTTTATGGGTAACCTGATATTCTCTTCTGTTATCATTTAAGATTATATAAAGGGTTCTGTTTTTTTGTTTATTTACAAAAAATTATTTTAGGGTTCCACTTTTAATTTTGTTATCGAATGAAAATTTTGAATCAAATTTGAATATAATACAATTAAAATAAATAGAAATGATTAAGTTAATGTCGAAAGTGCAATTTATTCAAAAAGAAAACAAAAATAGAAAAATTTAAATAATTTTCTTATTAGTCCCGGAAAGATAATATTTGGGAACCTACATGTTCGTCAGACAATATAGTTCGTCCTTGTTGTGTTAGTTTTGGCGACGTTCTAGAGGGAGGCGTTTTTGGTGACATTATAGGCGGTGGCGGTGGCCGTTCGTTAGGTGGGGTCAGTCTAGATCGGTAAATTTTTCTGTTCATAGTAGTAGATGGTTGCTCGTAACTGTCTGTCTGTGATCGGTCAGTCGAATTTCTTCGTCGTCGTTCTTGTGAATTTCGTCTCCGAATATAGCTATCCCTTTCGCTGTCAGCGGCTAGGGCTACCGGCTGCGCCAATGTTATGTTTTTATCATAACATAAATACTTACGATAATTTTAAGTGGTGTTTTTATATCTTTTATATAAAAAAACTTTAATTAAAACATTGCTTTTAGAGTAACAAATGGTATATTTTTAATTATATAAAATGGTATATTTTTTAATTATATATATATATCAAACGCAATTACAAAACAACGACCGTTTAATCTCAAGTACACGAATCAACTCATCAACTTTAGGTTTTAATTTTATGTAAAACCCACGTATATTACAAAACGTGCCTTTGATTTTCCTTTAATTAAATTAAAGGAAAATCAAAGTCCAATATTAGGTCAAATGCCTATTTACCCTGAACTTGAATTAACTAGCAAACTGCTAATTAAGCAAATTCAGAAGGTAAATTATTATTGAAATGAAATTATTAATAAAATTAAATTATTAGGAAATGAAATATCATATTTCTTAAATTTGGAAGCAAATTAATTTAGAACTTAAATTTGGAAAATTAAACAGGGTAGGCTTTACATAACAAACTGCAATAATAATTAGTTTTATATTTAAAATTATTTATTTTAATTTAAAGGAGAAAATATACATACAATAGTATCATTTTGAAATGATAACATTTCTCCATATTTGTAATGTGGAATATTTTTTGCACCGGAACCCCTTGGTAGTCGTTTTTTCGAACGGGTATATGATCCCTTTATATTTTCACACTTTTTTTGCAATACAAGAAATTGCGTTTCTCGTAAATCTAAAACAACAAAACGGTTTTTAATTACTAATTTTTTTTTTCCGCGTTAAAGGAAGATATCATTGCTTCCGTTTCATTTATTATGTATTCTTCAAAAAATTCTTTGTTATTATTGTCCATATTTTATTATTATTATTATTAATTTCGCTATTGTTATTAATTTTAATTTCACCCACTTTTAAATTGATCAAAATTAAAAGACTTCTTCACTAAACAAATATAATTAACATAAAAAATTTAAACAATACAATTTATTATTTGCAATACTGAAATGTTAAATTTCAACAAAACTGTGATACCATGAAGTATTATATATGGTTTTTAAAAAATATCAAAAATTATATATTGCAAAATGAAAATTATCCTTTGCAAAAAAATTATCCCGGTTAAAATTTCCTTTGCAAATAAAAATTATTTCTGGTAAATGAAAAATATCCCTTGCAAATGAGAATTTGTTGTTCTTTTCGCACATATCAAATTTCCATAAGAAATAAAACCTTTCGGTCCGTTTTTCATGCAGCAAATTTGTATCATTAAAATCCAGCATTAATGAAAAAAAAAGCTGCCAATTTGGAAGAGTGCTTCATATACCCTTTTGATCTACCTAGGATTTAGTGAAAACGAAGAATTAAATAAAAATTATGATTTTTACAAAACTCCCAATGTTGTACAATTTAAAATTACAATCAAGTTTTTATAAATAAGTACTCGAATTTGTAATACTATATTTATACTAAATACTCGAAAAAAACATATGTTTTTATTCTATAAATTTCGAAATTTTTGCCCCTGTAAAATGAAGAGGGTTGAAGGTACGTGTCTCAATTTTGTATACAAGGTGTAGGTGTGTATTTTTAAGAAAATGATTTCTCATTTTTTCAATCCAGTCCCCCGCCGAGGTGTTGCAGCCTGTTTAATAGATATACCCCCTCACCCATATGAAAATGGAAACGGGTGAAAATTTTGAATGATTTCGAAAGACACCAACCTATTATACCTAAGTCATTTTAAGTTCCAAATATTCAATTTTCATAAACTATATAATAAATTTTGAAATGTAACATTTCTAAGTGATGTAGCTTAGAGGGGGTTGCTGGTAGGGAAATAAATTTTTGGCACAAGTTGTAAGATAGTATTTTTAAGACAATAATTTCTCATTTTTTAAATCCAGTCCCCCGGTCAAGTGCTGCAGCCTCTTTCATAAAATTACCCCCTCACCCATAATAAAAGAGAAAGGAAAGAGAAAGAGAAAGAGAGAAAGAGAAATTTTTGAATGGTTTCGAAAGATAACAATCTATTATACCAAACCTACAAGATATAACACGCTATCTGAAATGCGGCTTATTTTATAGTCATTTTAAGTTCCAAAAATTCAATTTCATAAACTATATAATAAATTTTGAAATGTAACATTTCTAAGTGATATAGCTTAGAGGGGGTTGCAAGTAGGGAAATAAATTTGTGGCACAAGTTGTAAGATAGTATTTTTAAGAAAATATTTTTTCTCATTTTTTCAATCCAGTCCCCCGCTGAGGTGCTGCAGCCTCTTTAATAAAATTACCCCCTCAACCATAATAAAAGGGAAAGGGGTAAATTTTTTGAATGGCTTCGAAAGATACCAGTCTATTATACCAAACCTACAAGATATAAGACCCTATCTGAAATGCGGCTTATTTTATAGTCATTTTAAATACCAAAAATTCAATTTTAGTAGTCCCATAAAAATTCTTTCACCTGTAAAATCCAGGGAGGTAAAGATACGCAGCTGATTTGTATGCACAATGTGTAACATAGTATATTTAAGAACATAGTTTCTCATTTTTTCAATTAATTTCCCCGCTCAAGGTATGTAGCTTATTTCATACATAAGCCCCCTCACCCACTTAAAGAAGGTGGGTGGTAAATTTTTTATATGAAATCGAAATGCACTTACCTGCTGTATCTATGTTAGAAGTAACAATGTTTTATATAAAATCAAACCGGTTTTATAGGCATATCAAATTTCAAAATTGTTTTAATATTACTATAAAATAGGGGGGCGAGGACCTAGGGCTCCAAATTTTTACAGTCTTCTTTATATGGCGTCTATACATATATCTGTGAAACAATGTAAAGATCCGACTATATTTAGGGGTATTTTTTTGAAGTGCACAAAATTGTGCATTTTCAACGCTCCGCTAGGGAGGGTTGCAGGGAAACGATTCAAAAAAGGATACCATACACATAAATTTCCATCCTTACTTTATATATGTTGCAATTTTTGTACAAATCGCACGAGTGCTTATACTATTTCTAACCGTTTAAAAAAGTGTATTTTTACTTTGCGTACGGCGTACGGCGGACACGGATTTTTTTTTGCTGATTCTGATTCCCTGACATCTAAAACGTCCAAAAAAATCAAAACATTATTTGAGATAAAAAATATAATTGGAGAATTTTTCGTAATTTTTTACTCAATAAGTATTAAATTTCCATTTGATAAATAGATCAAAGAGATCTTTTTAAATTTTAGTGTACATTTACTTCATAGATAATATATAACAGATTTTTTTACATTTTAGTGTACATTTACGACATAGTATGAAACAGAAATTTTTTTTATGAAAAACATAAAAAAAACGTCCAATCTAAAATCAAATAAAATTATTGTAGGTATCCGAAATTATTTATTATTAATAATTAAATTTTAATTTTCTCAAACTTATTGGCAAGAAATTCTTCCACTGACAATTGATCGGTATTTTATTTATTTATTTACCAATACAAGGTTTATTACAATATACATATTATAAGAATGCTTAAATATCTAATATATAATATAATATTTTATACAATAAGAATAAGGTAAGTTTAATTTAATACAAAACTTCTGTCTCTTTTTATTTATTTTATTTAGAACTTCATTACAATGTTAAATAAATTTAAATATAAGATTGAAAAAAATTTTTGTTTACATTTTATTAAAAATTTTAAAAATAATAATAATGATAAAAACAAAAATATTTTAATTATATGCAAAATAATAAGTATATTTAATAGTGGAAATTATATTATTATTGTGTTTATTTATGTATAGGATTAGGTTGGGTGAATAGGTTAGGTTAGTGTGGCACAGATTGTCCTTTTAAATGTGAATTTGGAAGTGGATGGTGAAAAGTGCATACTGAAATTATTGAAAATACTACAGCATCTATTTATTGGTTCGTTTTTGCCGTAGTCTATACGATGTGCAATGACCTTCAGCGTTGGTGTGTGCCTAGTTTGTCTTACGTCGTTATTAAAAATTATTTTTTGCGTTATGTAAGCAACGTTAATAAAATTTTTCAAGACGTCAAAAGTAAGGCAGGATGTTAATAGCGCTCGTCGTGAGGATAGTGAGATAATGTCGATTGCTTTAAGTCGTACTGTATAGGACGGAAGGATGGTGTAATTTCTTGGGTCGTATAGGTCTCGTTCTCGTAGGGCGAAAAGAAGGAATTTTTTTTGAACCGACTCGATTCTATCTTTGCGCACCTGATGATATGGATCCCAAATAGGGCATGCATATTCAAGTATAGGACGAACTAGTGCACAGTATAAACTTTTAGTCACCCATACATTTTTGAACTCTGCAGCTCTCCTTTTGATAAAACCTAACATTTTATTAGCTCTAGAAATGATACTATTATAATGAAGGGTAAAAGTTAATCTAGTGTCCAATAGAACGCCCAGGTCGTTAATTTTGTTGACACGATGTAGTGTAGTACCATTTAAATGATAATACATATTTTTTTCTAGAAAAGCTAATAACATGACATTTACTGACATTTAGATTTAATCTATTAATAGCGCACCAATCCATTAAAATTTGAAGTCTCGATTCAAAGAAATGATAATCAGACAAATTAGATATATACCTTTTCAGTTTGAAAATGAGAATAGTAAACCTCAATATGAGAATAGTAGACTTCAAAATGGAATAATAAATTTCAATATGAGAATAGTAAACTTCAAAGTGGAATAGTAAATTTCAATATGAGAATAGTAAACTTCAATATGAGAAATGTTAAAATCTAAATAAGAATAGTAATCTTTGTGATGGTTTTCAATAAATTGTTTAAATTTTAGAGAATAATTACAATTTTGTTTTTATAGTAAAAATAAAACCCTACAACAATGTCTACAAAAATTAAAAAATTAGAAAAACAATCTAAGAAAACACAATTACTGGTCGTTTCAAATATGAATGGAGACTGGAAACAACTTGCGCACCAGCTTAATATTCCTCAATCAACAGCATATCGTTGGATTTCAGAGGGTGAAACCTCAGACAACCGAGGAGGGAAAAGATTTGAAAAAATAAGTCAAATTCATAAAGATTATTTCGTTGAAATGATAGAAAAAAATTGTCGCATTACATTAGCGGAACTTACTGGTGCGTTTGAAGAAAAATTTAATTTCTCTATTTCAAAAACAACTCTTTCTAAACACCTAGATTCTCTCTGTTACTCGTTGAAATACGTAAGATATGAACCAGAAAAGGGAAACAGCCCTGAGAATAAACAAAAAAGAAAGGAGTTTGTTGAAGGTTTATTGGAATTTCAGTCCCAAAATAAGCCAATCTTGTTTATGGACGAAAGTAATTTAAATATTCATATTTCACGAACGTAGGGTAGATCTTTGAAAGGAACAAGGTGCACCACTATAGCAGCCGGTTCAAAAGGCGCAAATGTACATGTAATAGGCTGCATAAGCACAATAGGATTTATTTATTATGAAATACGAAGAGGTTCCTTCAAAAAAGAAAACGCAAAAGAGTGGATGGAAACCTGCATTCGCCAAGCAATGGTTAGACATGGTGAACCGGTTGTTATCGTGATTGACAATGCACCATGTCACAGTAATATTGAAGAAGTTTTATTGAAGCAGGAATTCAATGGAAATAAGATACTGAGACTTGGACCCTATAGTGGACCCAATGTTTAACCCAATTGAAAATGTCTGTAATGAAAGCGTATGTTAAAAGAGAATTGTCAATAAAGTTGTCAAGCATTCTTAATACAAGAAACAATTTAACTATCAAAGCACAGAGAGTAAGTGCCTTAGAAAGCCTTATGGAAGAAGGCCTTCAGACAATTACACCAACAATATGTGCCAATTGCATCGGATCCATTCAAAGGAAAATACCTGCCGCTATTAACTTAGAAAATATGCAGTATTATTAAATATAATTTTTTTCTAAAATATTTGGTATTTCCTAAATTTTTTAAATAAAAATTCTCAAATTGAAGTTTACTACTCTCATATTGAAGTTTACTATTCTCATATTGAAAGTTACTATTCCACTTTGAAGTTTACTATTCTCATTTTGAAAGTTACTATTCCATTTTGAAGTTTACTATTCTCATTTTGAAACTGAAAAGGTATAGTTTTAAAAATTTTCAAGTCATCAGCATAAAAGAGATGAGGAATATCAGATAGTTTTTCGGATAGATCATGGATTAAAATGTTGAATAATAGAGGGCCTAAGTGACTGCCTTGAGGAACGCCTGAGGATTCGGAGATTTTTTGTATAGAAACCCTTGAAATTTAACAAATTGAAATCTATGAGCAAGGTATGAGGTAAGCCAGTTTAATAGCTAAAGATGTTATGGTCGACACGATCGAATGCCTTGCTAAAATCGGTGTAAACTACGTCAATCTGATGACCATTTTCCATATTACAGAGCAGATCGGATGTAAAAACCATTAGGTTTGTGGTGGTGGAGCGACCTTTCCTGAATCCGTGTTGTTGTTCATTTAAGAGTGGATTAAATATGGGAGACATTTTATCACAAATAATTTTCTCAAATATTTTTGGAATACTTGAGAGTATGGCTATACCCCTGTAATTATCAATGTTAGATTTGTCTCCATTTTTTAAAATAGGAATAAGGTAAGATGATTTAAAGGCAGAATGGAAAGTTCCTGTAGAGAGAGATTTATTGAAGATAAATTGTAGAGGTTCGGATAAGTGTTGCGCAAAATTATGAAGAAAAGAGGTGGTATTAAATCGGGGCCAGGTCCTTTGATAGTGATGTTAAAAGAGATGACTGATTGGTAGTTTCAACGTTCGTCGCGCATGAATCAGTTGCAGGTTGCAGGCCTGTGCCTGCACAGATAACACCAGGGCAAGTGGAATACGAGTCGCCTTTGAACATTGTGGAGGGATACCCTGAACAATTTCGCTTGATATTTACAAACTCGAAGAATTTTTTAGGATTAGTAACAAGATCGTGTCCTAGTTTGTTAATGTAGGAATCATAAGCTGTACGAGCCAAAGACGACAATTCGGTGGCAATATCCTTATGTTTTTGTATTAATTCGGGACTAGGAAGACTTGATTGTTTAATTTTTTTGTACAATTTGTTTCTCCGATTACGTAAGGATCTCTGGTCCTTGTCTAGCCACGGTTCAGTTAATTTATCCCTTTGAATTATTTTAGGTACGTAAGTATCAATAATTCCGAAGATTGTACTATAGAAAGATGAAATAGTAGTATCCAAGTCATTGGATATAAATATCTCAGATCAATTAGCAGCAGCAAAGGCAGTATTTATGCCTTCTAAGTCACAGTTTTTAAAATCATATATAACTTTATTGTTATAAATTTTTATGAAGGAATTTTCAGTGGTTTGTAGCTCTACGATGATTGCTGTATGATGTAGTGTTTTTGAAAAAAGATTTTCAGCATCATTGCAAGGACCTACGACCACTTCGTCATAGCAATTGGAAAAGATCAAGTCAAGCCATCTTCCATTATTGTTTGGATCTTTTACTATCTGTTGCAGATCATTTCCATAAAAGTTATCGATTAGTGAAAAGTCTATATCATTAGTAAAATTTAAAGGAAGTAGATGTTTGTCAGATTCGTCAAGAATAAAGGATAAGTTTGGCCTATTGAAATCACCAAACACAAATATATTGTCATGTTCGTTCAAAGTATAGTATATTGATTGGAAGGCTTCGTGAAATTCATTGTATATAGCTTCAGTTGCATTAGGAGAGATGTAGACAACACCGACAAAGATATTTTTTTCTTCTAACCGAATCTTGATAAAAGTGTATTCTAAAGATTTTGAGGCCGTTGTATGGACAATTTCATGGGACCATGAGTTACGTACAGCGATTAGAACACCACCGCCTCTAGACAGACCAGTAGCTTCATAGTCGCGGTTTTTTCTATATATTGTCCAGTCATTTCCGGCGATTTCGGCATCAATATGAGAAGAATTCAACCAGGTTTCTGTTATCACAAGAATATCGAATTGGCAGGAGTTTGTGTCAATAAATAATTTTTTTAATTTCCCTCTCATACCGCTACAATTATGATAGAAAAATCGTATGGGGGAGGAAAATTTGGAATTAGGTTTACCAGGAAGGAAATTTTTTCTGTAAGGGCGAAAAAACTTGTCATGATCTTCACGAGACTTTTGAAGGGAGGAAATCCTTTTAGAGCTTAAATGTGAAGCCTAAGTTTTTAAGTCTAAGCTCACTTTGGATGAGTTAATCCCAAAGCCAGCGTGGAAGCGATCGAAAATGTGTCTTAGAGATTTATAATCGACTGGAAAACCTTCCTGTTGTATATTGACTATTAGATTAGTTTTAGTTTTTCCTTCAATGCAAACTGTATCAGGCTGGTCATGAAGATTTGACAAGTACAGTCTAACATTGTTAAATATTCTTGAGTCTCTAAGACGTGAAAGATATATCGTCCATCTTCTGTTGTTACGGATTGAGCTGTAAGCTTAACTGCAGCTGGAATAAGAGGATCCAGGAATGTTTGAGACGTGGGTACTGAATGTGTATCAGCCGTCATTAAGGGAGAAACAGGACGGGAGAAAATTTTGATTATCATAGTATTCTTCCGTTTTAGCAGGATTGTATAAAGTGGCATTATCCGGTTCTAAAAGTTGTGCAGGTAGTTTGTATTCTACAGATGGTTGAATATGAATTTCATTTAAATTTATTATTTGAAATATGACAAGGTAGTCTAATCGGATACTAGCTTTTCAGCTGTTATATTTTTCCTTTTATCTATTATTAAAGGGCCCATATATCACACATGTTGTCAAACTTTGTGTGTCACGCAAAAACGTTTTTTCACACACATCGTCACATATGTTGTCAAACATCAGTTTATTATTAAACTTCGAAGCGAAATGTCGGACGAGGTTGTGAGTGCTTTAATAATTGATACAATTCTGGAAAATGAAAGCGAAGAAAAACAAAAAAAAAAGGAAACGGATTTGGCCGAAGGAATGACTGAAGAAAATAGGGAAATATTCCTATACAAATTTATTACGCGAATTAGAGGAAACATCGCAGATTTCAAAAATTTCCTTAGAATTTACAGTGAAATATATCAGGAGTTGTTATTGCTGGTAAAGCCTTTAATTGAAAAGGAAAACACCATTATGAGGGATGCTATCACTCCAAATGAGATATTGTCTGCTACTCTTCGTTTTTTGGCATCAGGTACAAGTTTTGAAGATTTAAAATTTTTGACCGCTATAGCTCCTCACACTTTGGGAAAAATAATAATAGACATGTAAAGCTATAATAAATGTTTCCAAAGGTTATATCAAGTATCTATATATAAAATCTTTAACAAAACATAAATATAGTTCCTGCTCTGCCTAATATTTACCGTTAAATTTTTCAATTGAATTCAATTTTTGAAATATTCAATTAAATTAAATTTTATTTCATTAATATTTTATAATATATACCTTTGTAAAAAAGGGTCTTAACGGATTCTATTTCTGTATTTATTTTTTTCAAAAAAATAGAAAATATAATTTTATTTATTTATTATTTGTATTTTATTTTTACAAAATTCTTCCAAATTTTCAGTTTTTTTTAATATTTTTCTGTTTTTTAATTTTTTACAACTTTAAGCTGGATTCATTGATGTGGATAGCAAAAGTCGAACTCATTTCAGTCGAACTATTTTTTCTCTTGAACGTTCACCGATGCGGATAAAAAGTGCCGCGCTAAATTTTTTTTATGTCATTAATTATTATTAATTAATTGTCATTAAAGTAATTTTTGATACTACAAAATCAAAAATAATAATAAAATTAATAAACGAAATTATTGAAAAAAAATTTCATTTGAATTTTCTGTCATTTCATTTTTCTGTTTTGACGTTTTCAAAATAGTGCGGCACGAAAGTTGAAGATAAATCAACTTTTCGAGAGAGAGAGAAACTTGACGAAAAAAAATAAAAAAAATTGAGAATTTCAAATTTTCATATAAAAAGTGTGCGCGGACATGAGCGCGACGCGAATCGGCCGCATCAATGAATCCAGCTTTACTGTTTTTTCAAATTTTTCGACTTTACAAAATAATTTTTTTATTTAAGATTTTACGACTTTACAAAATTACAGTTTTTTTACAAAATTTACTCTTTTTTTTAACAAAAGAAAACAATTTTATTGTCAAATTATCCAAAAAAACATAAACGGCTGGTGTAAAATTAATTCATCCAATTTATTCAACGTTGAAAATTCCCAAGATCCACAAAAGACCAACAAAGGAGTTGTTCATTGAGTATCTACAAAAGAACTCTCATTAGAATGAAAAATGCATTTGGCTTTTATACGTTTTGAAAATCTAATTGGAAAGTGCAATTGTAGCAAAGCTGGTTGCACATGTGTAATTTTAAATTTGGAAATTAACATTAGAAATTTGGAAGTATTATTCAAATTGGAAATCAACATTAGAAATTTGGAAAGTATTATTCAAATTGGAAATTAAAATAATTGTCAAAATATGAAGTTAGGTTATGTAAAATTATTGTTGATATCTGTTCGGTTGCTTCACGTAATATATTTTTAATTACATAAATTATAGGTTAATTTAATGTTACATCAACAATTTTTTTTAATATATTTTTATTACAATAATATTATTGAAATGATTTACCTGAGAATAAATCTTCATATGAGTTATATTTCTGATTCATTGCACTTTTTTGTGGAATATAAACTATTTTTGTACCAATTGGTTTAGCGATTTGCTTAGCAGCTGAAGCAATAGAAAATGAAGTAATTTTGTCGAACATTTGTGGTGAATCGGATTGCGTTTTAGAAGTATGTGGTGTTGAACTCCGAGAAATATACGAATTAATTCTTGTGTTTGAAATATTTCCGCAAGTATATGGAGCCAACTTGCAGAGCTGTCCTTGGTATAACACTTCTTCTATTGCTTTTTTTGCATAAATTTGCTGTTCCGAAGATAGTTTTCTAAATAATACAGCCCAAGATTCACTGAATATGGAGGCATCATCTTTTGCAATGCCTTCCCTGGTGACATTTTCTAGGTGTTGTACAGCTTTGTCCAATATGATATTTCTCTTTTCTATATTGTTTGGTTTTTTCCTTTTCATCGGAAATATTTCAGATACCTGTAAATAAATTTTATGAACGATATAATAATATAAATTGAATTTACCTGAGGTCGTGAATTTACCATCAACAGAAGAAACAATGCCATTTGTATTTGTTGGTGATGATGCATTTCCGCTAATGGAAAATTTAATGAAGCCTTATAGCCAAAGAAACTTATCAGACGAGCAGGATACTTTTAATTAAAGATTGTCACGAACAAGAAGGATAGTTGAAAATACATTTGGTATTTTAGCAAGCAGATTTAGAATATTGCTTCACAGAATAAACTTGTGCCAAAAGAAAGCTTCAATTATTGTCTTAGCATGCTGCTATTTACATAATTAAAAAAAAAAATACAAATATATATCTACAAGGAAGTGTACATACATACCGGTGTAATACAAAGAGCCCCTTGGAGGTAAATACATACCGGTGAAATACAAAGAGCCCCTTGGAGGTCGCAAACCAGACATTCTTTAACATCAGCTAAGCAAATTCGAAATAAATTTTGTTCTTATTTTAATGGTGTTGGTGCAGTTCCTTGGCAAAGAACTAATCAACAACAAAACTAACATTTTCATTACGAAATTTTATAACGTAATTTGCATGTAAAATTTAATTAAAACTAAATATAACTTGAAAATTATTAAAAGCGCATTTTCTTATACATTTTATATTAAAATTATTAAAATTCAATGTACAAAAATGTTTAGTATAAATAAAAAAGAAATGTGTTTAATTTAATTAAAAGTCCCAAGTATAAAAGTTATCTTTTTACTTACTGAATCATCTTCATCTGCCCAAATGTTTTTTAGTTCCTGATTATCCAAATCTATTGTTGATATTCCTTGGATCGATGTTTCTGGGTCTTTAAGGCAACTTAACTCCTCGAAATACCATAATGTTGGAACAAAAATATCTTTAGCACCGGCACCCGATTTTTCACTTTTTAAAACTTTGTTCAATTCGCGCCTATATGAACTACGTAACGTATGCTATTAAATTTTTTTCACCATTTCTAAGTTTGCATTTGCCTCTATTTCCTTAAATTTTACTAACATTTTCTCGTATGCAATGTTTTTTAACACTTTGTTTTTATATACATCGCTTTTGCATTTCCACAACTCGGGATGTTCGCGATACAAATTAAAAAAATCACGCCAAAATTCAATATTCATAATTGCCGCCATGTTTAAATTAGAAATTTTTTATCAAGAATGACGAATGTTGGACAAACATTACCATACACTCTCATACATGTTGTCATATATGCCCCTCATTCCTCAAAAATCAAATTTGTTTAATTTTCATCAAGCCGCTTGACAAACTGTGTCACACTGTCAAACATGCCCACACACGATCAAATTTGCATGACAACATTGTTGTTCAACTCACGTTGGAAAACATGTGTGATAGTGTATGGGGCCTTTTAGGATAAAATAAAGTAAATTCATATATATATATAGTATATATATATATGTATATACATATATATATATTTACATATATATATGTATATATATAAATTGACCAAAATATTATTAAAACATAAATAGTTACATAAATTTTTACCTATGGCAAATTCTGATGCCATGTTAACAAAATATAGCTTGACTTCATCACTTAGTTCAAAAAGCCTCGATAAAACTTTTCCTCGAGAGAGCCAGCGCACTTCTGTGTGAAGCAAAAGTTGTTGATGATTACTATCCATAGACTGGCAGAGCTGCTCAAATATGCTTGAGTTTAATGGCCTAGCTTTAATGAAATTTACAATTTTAACAGCGTCATCCAATACTTTCTACAATTTTAACAGCGAAATTTACAATTTTAACAGCGTCATCCAATAGCTCTTCTGGCATCTTCTTAGCAGCTAAAGATGCTCGATGAATAAAACAATGATGCCACTTAATTGAAGAATTGTTTTCTCTTGCTCGTGTAATCAAACCAGTTAGTCTTCCCGACATGGCACGTGCTCCATCTGTACTAATTCCTACACAGTTAGACCACTTAATTTCATTTGAAATTAAAAACTCATTCAAATTATTGTACACCTATTCAGCGGTGGTATGGATCAAACTGTGGCAAAACAATATGTCTTCATTAATTTTGTTTCCGAATTCATACCTAATATAACATAGTAACCACGATTTGTTATTACAGTCCGTACTTTCAATATTGAGATTTTAGAATTCGCTCTATTAGTTGGTTTTTTATGTTACCAGAAATTTTATCTATTCGTTTTTTTATTGTATCATTAGATAAAGCCACTAAATTTAATTCTTTTGCAGCCTTTTCCCCTAGCATTGTATTAACAATTGCTTTAGCTACAGGTAAAATTAAGTCCTCCCCAATTGTGTGGGGTTTTCCAGCTTTGGCTACAAGATTGGCAACTTCAAACGACGCTCTTACTGCATTTTCATTATTTGATCCTCTGGTTATATTTCTAATCAAAGTTTGGCTTTTTCGCAATTCAAGCTCTTTTGTTTTGAAAAATTCTACGGGTTTCTTGACATATTCTTTATGCTTACTTTCAAAATGTCTCCGTAATTTTGATGGTTTCATTGCTTCATTAGAAAGCAATTCATGGCACAGAACACACTGCGGTTTTTCTTCATTATCCATGCCTCCGAGTATGAATCCTAATGATAAATAGCTAATATCATATTTTCGATGTACTTTTATTTTATTTTTTTATTCCTAGTAGTATCTACTATGGTAGATGATGTTGATGATGCACCTTCATTTATTTGATCAGATTTTCATTTAAGCCAACGATCCATTTTTTAATACAAATATTCCTAACGGTAATAAATCAGTTATAAAAAATTAACGACGATAATGATATTATGTACCTACCTTTTTAACTTTGCTAAACCAATTTAACTTAAAATTAGCTAGGTAGAAATACACATAAATGATACAAAAAAAAACAGTAAAGTATAATATAGCCGTAAAATTACTTTTTTGAGATTTATTTTTAACGAACTATTCCAAATACATTTTTATAATAAAACAATAAAACAACTGAAGGTCTTGCTGGACTTGTGTAGTTAACAGAACTAATTTGCATTAGAAATAAATTGTACATATATGTATAGTTATATCAGTTATATATTATATAATGATCGGGCTACTAGATTTTATTCAAATTTAATGATTTTTTAAAAAATATTTTCATATTTTGAAAATTTCAAAACTAATTATTGAAGGAAAAAAAAACAATAATTTTTTTTCATTACTAACATTGAAACTAATTTTAACAACATATTTAGTATTTTTTTTTACATTAATAATTTTTTTCTTCGCGGACCACTTAAAAATAGTCCGCGGCCCACTAGTGGTCCGCGGACCACAGTTTAAGAACCGATGCCTTATAGTATTAAATTCTATCCAAGAATAAAAAACTACTTGTTAATAACGATTGAATTATAAGGTAGTTTTCGACCATATTGGTAAGTATTGTCAATTAATCTTTTACTCTTTATGTGACTATAGCTTAACAAGTACCTTTCAGTTATTGTACGGCATGTATTTTTACGGCTCGTAGTCGAATTTGCAATATCTTTAAGTACCTTGTGTTTTGCTTCTCATCGACCATAAGTGAATCAGTGGTCCAATCATTTTCATTATTGAGCAATAATGAACCATAAAGTGATGTTTAGGTCGTAAATGAGTTTCAAACACTTCAATGAATATGGAATGATGGTAACTTATTAAATCTTCTAAGTCATAAATCAAATTGTTATTAATTGATAAAAGAAATAATTTGTCACAAATTTTTTTTAATACTAAAAATACTTCCCACTTTTTATTATTTTCGATTACCAAATCACCGATTAAAATACCTAAATATTTGGTTAACCAAACAATTTCTGATGATGAATATTTTAAGTTTTTCGATCTAATATGCTCATCCATTATTTCTGAGGGTTTATTAATGTGGTGGTAAAAAGGGAAATCAAATAAATTTATCCTATTGTTGAGAGATTGTAAATTAAATAATTTGTCAATGTAAATGAAATGATACAACAAAAGAGATATCTCGATGTTTAGAACTCCTTCAAGAAGATCATGCATTAAATCTACAGATACATTTTCTGTTACATGATAGCTCGGTATTTGGTTAAACATACATTCAGAAAGTAACCCCGTTTGTGAAACGTCATTTAACGTCAAATCATTTTCATAATTTGTTCTATTTCTCAGCAAAGAGATATCTTCTTTCACTGAATTTTTCATGTTACATTTTTCATCTGATTCCGATGCATTTTGCACAATCTACAATAATAATTTGCCACAAATCATTCAGTATAACCAAGAATATAATTTAACCCTTTATTATCACCGATTAAAGCAGCAAGTACAAAATATATTGTAGAATTGAAAATTTGAATGCCATTTGTTTCTAAATCAATAAGTTCGTCAATTATTTTTTGAAAAATTCGATTACCAAAAGTTTTTCTATCTCTACTATTAAAAATCATTACTAAAAAGATATTATTAAGTTTTGAAATAAATTCAGGACGTATACACGGTAAGGAAATATAAACGGCTCCCAAATTTCCCAAACCAGATTTAGACCCAATTACATTGTTGGTATTAAATTCGTCGTAGTAAAGTATAATTGGATAAACGATAGATTGCTCATTAAAACGAGAAATTTTTGATTGCCAAGATTTTGATTGTATTAAATTACTTAAATACTAATTATTGCTCTTAAGGCTATTTACATAATTTTGGATTTTATTAAAAACATTTGAACTCTCAAAAAAAGATTTAAGAATCCTTTTTATAGATATAAATGATGCTGTTACATCGATAGTTTTTAAGATTTGTTCATTAGATCCTATAGTCATATGATATATAGTCATAGTTTGATAAATTTCTAGATCACCGTTTTGCTTTAAAATATTTTTTCTTTTATAATTCAGTAAGTATTGACTCACAATAATTTTTAAGTAAAAAAAACATCAGATATTACTGATAAATTATCAATGTTTTAATTGGAACTACTATTATATTGGTTAACTAATATTTCTTCAGCAACAACAAAAATACTAGAATTCATATAATTATTTAGAATTTTAATAAATTCTTGAATCGACTTCCTTCAAATTTTATGATTTTTATGGCTTTTAAAAAAAAAAATCCCTTATGTGAACGCTTTTCTGTCCGTCTGTCCGATGTAAACAATAAAAGGCAGTTATTTCACATAGTTACTGTACACCGAGGTTTAAGATAAACCCACCGATAGAAAGCTTGATTTATTGAGAACCAAATGTAATTGATAGAATTTTAAAATTCGGCCGGTAGACATTTTGCCAAAACATCTTTTTTCGAATAAAAATGTTATTTTATATAGTAAATGTGCACCAAAAATGAATTCGTTGGAAAGGTATTTAAGAGTAGAATACGATGCCAGGAACCGTATATCAAATTTCCATCGCTAGAGCCGCTGAATACTATAATATATAAAATCTTAATTTTTAAAATGTGATTTTCAATAGTCCCAAAAATTAGGTTTACTGTTACATCTGAAAGATAGTAAGTAGTAATATAAAACCAGTTATAATAATTTTAAATTTTACCACTAGAGGGCGAAACATATAATTATATTGTTTTTTAAAAATGTTATTTAATTTGGTGAATCTTTATGAATTAAGGGAAAGCAAGCGCTGGAAAGCTAATATAAACTAAAATAAATCAGACATTCTCATAATCTGATTTTTTGCCACTAGAGGGCAGTAAAATACAAGTAAAAAGTTGTAATTTAATATAGTAACTGTGCACCAAAAATGAAGTGTGACTACTCGTTGGAAAGGTAGTTAAGAGTAGAATACGATGCCGTTAACTGTATTTCCAATTTCGTATTTACTAACATTTTCACAAAAAAAAAAACAATTTTTTTCCAAAAATTTTTTTTCGTCATTTTTCTTTGTTCCATCATACTTAGTACGTATTTACTAACATTTTTTCTTTGTTCCATCATACTTAGTACGTATTTACTAACGTTTTCACAAAAAAAAAGAGGCGCAGAATACTAAAATATGGAAAAAGAGTTTTCAAAATTTGTTATCCAATTGTGAATAAGCTCCAAAAAATAGGTTTAATGTCGCATCTGAAATTTAGTAAGTAGTAGTATAAAATCAGTTATAATTGTAATTTCTGCGGCTAGAGGGTGCAACATATACTCCAAATATGCATTTAGAGTAGTTGCATTTAAAAAAGCCCATAATTATAAAACTACTGATCAGTAGTTCGGCTGCGCGGCATTTTTATATAATTCTTTAACAAGGTTCAGATTTTCTTCATCTAATTTAGTTTTTAATTAATTAATGTTTATTAAATTATGCACATTATTTTCAATATTAGACAATGAATTTATAATATGAGCATCAGTAACACCTACTGAATATATATTCCTATCTAATTCAGAAGAAGTTTCTTGAGCGGTATATAATTCTATTTCAGTTACATATTTCATCAAAATGTTTTCGAATATGCCTTTTAAAGAAATCAAAATTAAGAAACTTCCTGTGAATTTGACAAAATTGACATTTCAAGTTTTTGTGGTTTTATGAAAATAATTTAAATGTTGAACATATGATTTATAATTCAACTGTTGATTGTTACAAAACAATCCATTTTTATTTTTATTTCAATGTTTTAAAATAATCTTTTTTTATGAAATTCAATTAATTAAATTAAATTAGCTATGTAATACAAAAATTAAATAAAAATTGCACTATTCTATGATGTCATATAAAATAACATAATAATAAAAAAAAATACTTAAAATAATAATTAATCTTAATCCTTTTAATTATAACTACAACAATATTAATATTTTATTTCTTCAGTCGTACCTGGTATTTTGAACTGATCCAAATCAGTAATTAGAGTATTTAACGTAGTAAATTTTTTATCATAAGGTGTCTGTATCTCATATACATAAGTTTGTATAAATTGCCAAACCGGGAAACAAGATTGTGGAAATTCTGCAGGATTGTCAAATTTATAAATTATACCATCTATTGCAACATAAGAATTCTGCAGGATTGTCAAATTTATAAATTATACCATCTATTGCAACATAAGATTTGTAATTGAAGCTGAAAATTTATTTTTTAAAATAAAAATAACATTTCAAAATTACTAAATAATTTAATTACCGAAACATTCTCCAACAACTGCTACAAACGGCTGCAAAGTACAATTGTTTTCTACACAATCTTTACGTTTTTTTCTATTCTTTCAATAAGTAATCTTGAGTCCTGTACAAAAGTTAGATTATTATTAAAAACATAAAATATAAAAAATTTTACTTACTTTTATTAGTAATATGAAAGATTCTAAAACTTCTTGATTGGATAATTTTTGTCGCTTCGATCCTTTTAGTGTAATATATACACACGATGATAGTAAATGGCAAAGTCTCAAAAAGCCACAAATATTACTATTTTTAAATAATTTTACAAAATGAAAAATTTTGGAATATTTAATTTTTACATACACTATTAGCTTTTTATTTATACTATTCCATTTAGCATAAAGCTTATTACTACAATTATTTTCTTCTTGTAATATATCAGAATCATCACAAAGCAACATATACTCGTTTTGACATTATAAAATTGGATATGTTTTAAAATATTCACTTATAGTGTACTTTGTATCATTGGAAAAAATTGCTTCCATACGAATTATATGGGTTTCCACCCAATATTTTTTTACTGTGTCCCACGGCTCGAAATTTTGTTTTAAAAAAGCAACCTTTTCCGTAATATCTTGTGAAAAAACTTTTGTTGACGTGGAAGTATTCTTTTCAGTCAGAGGCAGAGGTCGTATGACTTTGTTTTTTCTTCAATTGAGAATATGCTTCATAAAGCATACCAGATGGACCAGTTCTTATAAGGCATAAAATATATAAAAGTTTTCTCATTTGGAAAAGAGCTGCTTATACATTGAGCCAAATTAATGAATCTTTCTGAACTAATTTTAAATGTTGTTTAATTTCCACACGATTCAAATTCTCTTTGTATTATCAAATTAGCCAATTTATGGCGATGATATTTGTCTAAAATATTATTTAATTCATAATATCTTTTTATTAAAATGCCATCCAAACAATTCAAATAATGTGAAATTGATTGTTGATATATATTATTATTTGAAATAATTGGAATTGTTATCAAACCTGCATCATTACTATCTATTATTTGGCAGTCTGCCGTTTGTAATTGACTTACAGCCGTATCTAAATACTAAAATTAAAAAATTAGGTATTTTACTGCAATATTGAACGAATATTTACCTCATTAATACTTAGGTTTAATTTTCGGAATTTGAAGTTAAAACAGGCACTGATAATGATGAACAGTTAGAAATTGTTGTAGCAGACAAAAGCGTTAGCATAAGGGATTTTTTTTTTTTAAAAAGCCCTAAAAACAATTAATAACAAACATGGCTTTTAATTCACAGTGCCAGTTTTTGTACAATAAAAATAATCATAAATAAAAAAAGTATAACTAAATAAAATTAATAAGGCTTTAATGTCACAGCGCCAATTTCATTAATTCTTTTAAATATTTTATATATTTGATGTGTTGTTATCTGTAATTAAAATATACAAAAATATTAATTTTCATAGTTCATAATTTCTCGATTTTAACTTACCTATTTTTAGGATAACTGTATAGTATGCTAAATCAGCTGCACTCATATACTTAAACATAGCCATCAAATGTTTTTTCTTTTCTTCCTTTATATTATGTTTTAAAATAATACTTTCAATATCCTGAAGTATTGGAGTTTCCAATGATCCCAATTTATTTTTCCGTGAACGTGCTACTCGCACGTTCACGGAAAATCACTTATTATTTTCTTTTTCATATTGCTTTCATTATATTCTAACTAGGGCCTGCATTACCGGAGACATTAATCAATACCGGTTTTCGGTATTGTATTTAAATAAATACCGGTATACCGGTATTATACCGGTATTGGCGATTTATTTAAAAATTAAAAATAAATTGTATACATTGATAATTTTTTTAATTAATTCAAAAACAAATAAAAATTATAATATAATTCATTGGTGAAAAAATAAAAAAAAAAATTACTTAATTACTTAATTACTTTCCCTTTTATTATAGGTGAGGGGGTAATTTTATGAAAGAGGCTGCAGCACCTCAGCGGGGGACTGGATTGAAAAAATGAGAAATTATTTTCTTAAAAATACTATCTTACAACTTGTGCCAAAAATTTATTTCCCTACCTGCAACCCCCTCTAAGCTACATCACTTAGAAATGTTACATTTCAAAATTTATTATATAGTTTATGAAAATTTAATATTTTCCCTTTTCATATGGGTGAGGGGGTATATCTATTAAACAGGCTACTACACCTCGGCGGGAGACTGGATTGAAAAAATGAGAAATTGTTTTCTCAAAAATACACACCTACGCCTTCTATACAAAATTGAGACACGTACCTTCAACTCTCTTCATTTTACAGGGGCAAAAATTTCGAAATTTATAGATTAAAAACATTTCGAGTATTTAGTTTAAATATAGTATTACAAATTCGAGTACTTATTTATAAAAACTTGATTGTAATTTTAAATTGGACAACTTTGGGAGTTTTGTAAAAATCATAATTTTTATTTAAATCTTCGTTTTCACTAAATCCTAGGTGGATCAAAAGGGTATATGAAGCACTCTTCCAACTTGGCAGCTTTTTTTATATGGAATGGAAAGGTACTAACTTGTTATACCTATTTTAAAAGTTATAATGTTTTACGTGAAATCGTACTGGTTTTATGTGCATAACAATTTTCAAAAATTCAATTATAATATTACCATTAAATAAGGGGGCGGGGACCCCAGGGCTCTGAATTTTTCTTATGTTCTTTGTATGGTGTTTATTCATGAAACAGGGTAAAGATCCGACTATATTAAGGTGTGTTTTTTGGCATGCACAAAATTGTGCATTTTTATCGCTCCATGAAGGGGGTTTGCAGGTATATTATTCGGAAAAGGATACCATAAGCATAAAATTCCATCCTTAGTTTACCTTTCTGTAAATTTTTGATTCAATTGAATGTGTTTTAGTACTATTTCTAAGCGATTCAAAAAGACAATTTTTGTGTTGCGTACGGCGTACGGCGTACACGAAATTTTTTTTTGCTGATTCTGATTCTCTGACATCTAAAACGTAAGAAAAAATTCTAAATCTCAAAAAAAAAATTTCGAAATTTGCTCGGCACCACAAAGCTTCATATTATATTTAATATGAAGCAAAATCTAAGGGTATAAAGAGAAATATTGTACAAAATAGATTATAATTTCTCAAAAAATAAAAAATAATTTCTCAAATTTGATTCAGAGTCAACATCATCATGTAGGCAGCAGTGATGATATTGAGAATAATTTGAGAGTACTAGAAAATACGATTAGAGAGTACTAGAATCGACGAAAGAGTACTAAATTTAAAAAAAATTAAAATAAGATAAAGACGAGTTTACTATACATATTATACATATTATTTATGTTTTTATTTTATAAATATTTTCATAAAATAACAAAAACAATTAATTCATAATACATACATATAATAATTTTTTTGTAATAATTGTTATTATAATTAATTTTTAACAAATAAAAAAAGAAAAAAATTCATTTTTAACAAATAAAAGAACAAATAATTCATTTTTAACTACAAAAAATCACAAAAGAAAGGAACAAATAATTCATTATTAATTAAAAAACAAATAACATCTCTAAGATTTTGAAATTTGTCATCATAAACTATAGCTGTTTTGCTTTTTTTAATCTAAAATTTCTTCTTCTGGTGAAAAATTTGAAAGTTTTAGTGATGTCATCTGTTTTGAAATTTTATAGTCACAACAAGTACTATTATTTGACTTGAGTAGATCTTTGGTTTGTATTAACGCGTCACAAGTGCTCACTGCCAATCTATTCCTACATTTCGTTTTAATTAAGTTTTGAAACGAAAAGATTCTTTCTACGTTCGCCGAGGAATGTGGTAAAGATAACACACCTTGCACAATTCTATATATATTGCTGAACATTGGCAAATTAAGTTCATTTTTTATAAGACTTATTTCGTGCCAAAACGTAGATATATCTACGTTTCTAAACTTTTTTAAGGAATCATAATCTGCCAATGCACGATATTCCGCGTTAATAATTTCTACATGTTCAAGCTCATTGTCCGGAAACATGACTAATAGTAAATTCAAAATACTGTTGGTTTCTCCATTCAGAACATGTTCTGGTATAAATTTCGGAATAATATTAAGGACCTTATTCTCAAAATCAATTTTTTGTCTTAAATTCTTGCAAAACGTAATGTAAAATTTTCTGACACAATCTTTGAATTCATTAATAATATTTGGATCGTTAATGGTAGTATAAAATAATTCCACCTCCGTGCCACAATAAATATTGGCATTATCTAAATGATTATCATTTAAATTTATTTCTTTTATAGATTCAGAATCCAAATATGTTTTATTAATAAAGTTGCGACATAATTGCCTGAATAAAAAACTTAACCGTGTCAAAAATATATGAATCCTTGATTGTTCAGATTGCATTTCCATATTTATATTGTTAATAATTTTGAGGACGTAAGATAAAAACAAAAAGTATAATTTTATCGACGGATTCTTCAACATACTTGAAATAAAATTGATATTTTCGTTTCCATAACCAGCCTCAAAATCTGTCAATTCAAAATAGTAGGACAACGGAATCCATTGTTCGATAATGCGGTCTATTGCTGCCTAAATAATTAAAATAAGAATAAATCAATAAATATGTCAAATATTATTAAAAAAATATTTACCTGACGCGATAACCAGCGTGTTGACGCATAGCGCAGGATCGCATGAAGATCTGTGCCAAAATTTTGTTGAAACTTTACGAAATCAGCTTTTCGAGAAGAGCTATTGCAGAAGTGGTGGTTAATTTCCTTTATTAGTTTATCAATAGCATCTGGTAACTCACGGGAAGCAGCAATTGAAATCAGGTTTAAATTATGGCAAACACATCCATTGATGAAAAGTTTTGGAATTATATCTCGGAGTTTTGCTTGCACACCATTAAGCCTTCCCATCATAACCGAACAATTGTCAGACGTATAACCTAGTATATTTTTAAGCGGTATTTTTTTGGCATTTAAAAAATTAATTATAGCATCAACAATGCCTTGTGCGGTTGAATTTTCTAATGGAATAAGGCCTAAAAATCTGTCCTGGCATTTTGTCCTAAAAATTCTTATAACAATTGCTAAATTTTTTGAAGTCGAACAATCGGTACTTTCATCAATTATGATCGAATAATATTGACTATTTGTGATGGTACTTATATTAATTGAATTTTCCGGACCGGTGATTGATTTTATTATATTTTGGCCTTTAACACGATTAATACACATTTTTTTTATAATTTTTGAATCTGGAATTCTATTTTTCGGGCATAAATTTAAATGATTTAGTGATGTAAAGGGCAAATTATGCTCAGCAATGAACATGCATAACGAAATTTCTAATTGCCTTGCTGCGTCACAAATTCTAACTTCCTCACTATCTGGATCAACAAAAGTATTAATATTTATGGTAGTATTTTTTATTGCTACAGCTCGTTTATGAAAATCAGACTTTTCATGCCTCATAAGATGACTTTTTCCACCAGAAAGTGGTAAATTACAAATTGTGCACTTTTTGCCCTGTTTAGAATTATCAGTACTCAGCCACATAAATTGTTCTTTCCAACAATTCCTAAAATTTTGCATGTACCATTTTTCATTTTTTTTATTTTTATATGGTTTGTTACATTTTTCCTTCACGTCTGAAGTTTCCAAAATCAAAATATCTGATGACTCCTCTGTATTTTCATTTGTTGATTCAGAAGTGGTGGTTGATGTTGATACACTTCAATTAGTTTCATATTAAATATTATTGTATTTATATCGTAGGTTAGCACAATTAAATTTTACTTACAATGAAAATGAACATGAACTATGTAAATGTGACTCGCCATTTTTAACTGCTGCAGTATCAATATCATCAATCCGTTTTCTTTTTTGTACTAGCCATCTTAGTTGTAGAATAAATTTACTAAATACTAAATTTAACTTTTTATTTTATCAGTAACTTACTCAGTCAATGAATTCCTATTTGCCATTTTTTATTTTTTGACTCGCAAAAAAAACAACCGGCGACGTCGACTTTATGTAAGGAAATTATAAAACAAAACAAAAACAATCAAATTTCTAATTTGGCTACTCTTTTTACCCAGAAAAATATATATCAATAAATTTCAAATTTGGCTGCACTTATTTTTTTTATTTTTACCCAGCAAGCAAATTTCGAAAACAATCATATATTACAATTTTGATGCGTTTTCATTTTGAAGAAAAAATACTCTAGGGTACTAGAAATTTTCTGATAGTACTAGGGTACTTTTATGAACTCGAAAGTACTAGAAAAAGCACAATTGTACTAGGAATATCATCACTGGTAGGCTAGGCAGTATTACTGAAACAAAAGTTGCTCTTAGTCCTCATGATGATAAAAGATATTTAATAAAAAATTCTTATGAAACTTTACCGTGGGGTCATTATAGTATAATGAATATTCATTAAATTTAAATACCATAATATGTTAATATATAAATCCATATAAATAAATAAAAAATAAATGTAATTATAATTAAGCAGTTTAAATTTTTTAATTTTATATATTTATATTGTAAATAAAATTAAAGAATTTTTCTTAAAGATGTATTATTTATTTTCCTTAACTTCCTTCATACAAATTCCTTTATATTCGAATACGTTTTATATATTAAATAATAGGTTTGTATCATTTCAACTAAACTTTAACTTTTTGTGTATATCATTAATATTTGAAGCGACTCAATCAAACATAAATATATATCATATAAATTTTAAGAAGTACTGCACTGTTATATATCATAACTATTCATGGCTTAAATAAACTTATGTATTATATAGAAAATACTTTTATTTTTATTAAAAAACCTTCTCAATATATCAAGCTAATATAATTCTAAATTAAAAAATACATTTAAAAAAAAAACCAGAGTTATGAATCGATTGGAACTATTTCCAAAATAACCAAAAAACCCGTTTTAATAATTTTTTATTTAAATACTGAAAAACGTTGTGAAAGAAAGTAAATCATATTATTCAGTCATATTTAATATTATATTCATAACTTTCTTTAACTTACTTTTAACTTTAAATTTATATATAAAAAATGAGAAATGATAGCAAACTGATTAGGATTTCAAAATTATCAACTTGGTCAATTAAGGGTATCTTTATATTTCGAACTATATTATGTTTCTTTCATATTGTAAATCTATATACGTTAGGTAATATTTATTACAATTAAGAAAACTACGTAGCGGCTAGCGAATAAATGCACTACGATTACATTATTGATTCCTTGTGTATTATATTTCTTATTACAAAAAAAAAATATTCAAGAGCAAAATATAATCCCCAGGAAATTTTTTTTTCAATATTGTTGACTAGCTTATGCAAACCAATGACTGATATTGCAATTATTATAATAACGCCTTTTAATATTAATTTGTTAACAAAATTATTTTTAAAATAAATCAGTTTTCGAATCAAATAAATTTATTATTTGGTTAAGTAAACAAATATGCTGCAATAAATATACATATGTGCACATATAGTTTTTTGTTTTTAAAAAAATTAAAGTGAATAAACTAAGAATTTTACAAAATTTATTTTTCAAAATATGTAGTATATTTTTAATTTTTTTGCATTCATTTTTTCAATTTTGATTCAAGAAGTAAATAAACTAAATTTTAGAAGTTTTCAATAGATATTCTTCAATATTTATCTTTTTGTTTAAATAATATATACTTACAATACCATATTTCATTTGAAAAATTATATTATCCGATTATAAAAATATGGATTGTAATTGTATTTATATAATAATAAAACTTAGGTAGCAAGCGGTTAATGCTACGAATAAGAATGGTTAATGTGTAGCTACACTTTAAAGTTTCAATATTTGCTATCAAGTTTTCCCTCCCCCAATGATATTTATCATTTATATAATATAATAAGATGCAGCTTTTTCATTTTTGAGAATGAGTAAAAAACTTTATATATGTAAACTTATATAAACTATAGATTTCTTAGTATTAAAAATCGTAAAATTAAATTAAATTATTTATAATTAAATATATGATAACAAATGAATTCATAAACTAAATTCATGACTAAAATATGAATTTTTTGAATATACATGAGCAAAGGTATGGAAAACCTTAAAACATAGTTATAACTAAGATAAAAGTGATTAAAAGACTTAAGCTATTTTACAAAAAAAAAAAAAAAATATTGATATTTAGAATAATTAAAATAGAGTAGGGACTTATGTAGACTTAAGTTAGATTAATTTAATTTTTGGAAACAACATTGAGTTAAGTTTTAAAAAATATTATTATTCATTTTCTCTACACTTATGTCATACAGATTTTTGACTGTTAATAGTAATATAATAATAAGTTAAGATAATACTACGACTTATTTTTTTGACAAGTGGATCACTATTTAAAAATGATTTAAGCTGAAATATATTATTTGAATAAAAACGAAAATGCATAAAGCCTACTAACTTCATGACGAAAAAAAGTTTGAAGCAAAAGAAAAAAATGGAAAATATAAATTTTTGTTCATGTCGACATAAGCTAAGAGTAGCTTGCCACTATATTAAAATAAATAAATACTTGAACTTGATTTTTAGGTATATTAATATGCTAGACATATATATGTGTAGGTATATATTTACATTTTTAGCAATCTAGGAAAAGATGGTAAAGAAAAGTTAAAAACTGAGGAGATAAATGAAAAATGAATTTCATGGTAAAGTTAATTTTTAGGTTTAACATATTACGTAAAATTGTGAAATTATAGTTTTTTGAAATCCATGTTCATGTCGTTTTTACATATATGCAATTCTCTTGAATTATAAATCTCTTTAATATATACATACCTATGCATCGATCAGAAAGACAGTAGTTGTTAAAGATGATAGATGACGATACGAATAAAAGTGAAAAAACCATTTACAAAATGTTGATTGTTTTTCTTAAAAATGCAATGTGAAGATAATGTAATATGGAATTTTTAATCAATAATGGATTAATGCATGATTCATTCACTTTGTAAATTTATTTTGGGAAAAAGAGTGTGAGACAGCTTTTAATAAAAATTTTTTGAATGAATATAAGTGTGTGTGTGTGTGTATGTGTGTGTGTGTGTATGTGTGCGAGACAGAGAGAGGGTTAAACATGTGTGTGCATGCGAAAGATTGATCATTTTAATTGTTTACAAAAAATCCAAGCTGGAAAAAAAGTACTTTTAGACCCCCCTTTAAAAATACACGTAAAATTGACCCAGAACTCCCATAGCTACTCTACTTCTATATTTTTATCAAATTGATACGAAGAACGAATTCGTCTACTAAAATTATGGACTGATGAGGGTTAAGTAATAAATATATTTTAATCTAATTCACAATAAAATAATATACGGTCTTCAAAAACTACCCTCAAATGTTTATACCAGTATCATTTTATTATTTTTAAAATATTTTAAATTCTAGTTACAAGTATTATATATATATAGCATCCATACACTAAATAAACTAAACACGAAAATCTAGTATTTAAAAATTTTTAAATTTGTATATATAGGTACCCAATTTTTTTATAAATTTAAAGAAATATTTAACTTAATACCAAAATTTAACTTAAAATAAAAAATGTAATATACAAAATATTTATAAGTGTTTATAAAATTATTAAAATTATTTGTTGTACAAAATTTAAAAAAACTAAAACCATTTACTATAACATCCTTCTTAAATTTTAGCAAAATTAATAAGCAATTAAATAACAAAACAAATATTTTGAGCAATAAATTAATATTAAAGAAAAACAAATTTAGAAATAATGTAAGTAATTAAAGATAATGAGAATAGTTTAACTAAAAATAGTTTTTTAAGTATTTTAAAATTAATATTAAGGTAATAAAACAAAATGAAATATTTCATTCTTAGAATTAATGAATTACTGTGCAATCGAAAAAACACTGTGAAAAATAGTTTTATAACGAATTGTAAACAAAATTTGGACAAGAATAAAAACGAATTGTAAAAGCAAATTATTTAAATTATATAATATAATAAAATTAAATAAACGTATTTATACTATATAATAATAAAGATAATTGGAAATGTGGTTTTATTTAACGATAAGATTATATAAAGTAAAGAACCGAAAGAATAAACATTTTTACATTTTTATTTTTAGGTTCAATTTTTCTGCAATAAGTAAGTAAATATGATATAAGTACATCTCTCAAATTTTACCTTTTCCACCTGGTTTTTCAATAGCAAAAACAAAATTGCGGTAGCTCAAGCTAATTAATTTCATAGAACGAGTCGAATTTCCATTAAGAATTCGATTCCTTGTAAAGTATTGAAACTTAAATTATGCTCCGTAGCAAGTAAACTTATGCGCATTTCTGCTTCTACTTCATTTTTATCAAATTTTTACTGCACAAAATTGTTTAAATTTGTAGAAAAAGTTAAAGATCTCATTACTTTTCTATGATTTTCGGTTGAATCATGCCTTTGTTATTCGCTTTTTCCAGCCTTTCATATTTTGTTGCAATATTTGCATTTAGCTTGAAATTCATTTCCTAGTACCTCTAAAACACAATGTTTAAATGGTGACTTTTTGCTTTTCTGGTGTACATTCTCCCTCGCTTAGTCCCGCTTTACTTGCAAAATTGCGGTACACTCTAAAAAATGATTGTAAAATGACATATTTAATATGAGTAAAATTTACAAAATTTTGTTGTAAATTGCCCAAAAAATGAGAAAATTACACATATTTTGCATAACTAGGAAATTTTACATATCACTATGTAATTTTAAACTGAAAAATGAGTATTTGACCCTTTTATCAACATTATTTATAAAAGCGCACAATTTATTCGTAAAAGGCACATAAAACTCATCGTTAATGCCCAAAAATAAACAATGTTGGTGTAAAGTTATATAAAATGAGTCTATAATATAGAAAAATACACCACTTTGGTGTAAACTTTGTTGCATAGTTGAAAAATACACTACCGTGTGTAAAATTAAATAAAATGCACCTATGATGTTGAAAAATACACAATTTTGGTGTAAAGTTACTTGAAATGCATACAAAATGTGGAAAATTACACCGTTTTTGTTTAAAATTTGGTGAAAACTTTGTTGCATGGTTGAAAAATACACTACTGTGGTGTAAAATTAAATAAAATTGCACGCATGATGTTGAAAAATACACAATTTTGGTGTAAAGTTACTTGAAATGTATACAAAATGTGCAAAATTACACCGTTTTTGTTTAAAATTTGGTGTAAAGTTATATGCGCATGTCTATTCGTTTCATTTCGTATTGTGTTTTTAAAGACTTATGAAGTGTTTTGTATGAAGTGTTTTGTGTTTTTGTAAATAATTAAATATTTAAAAAAAAAAAAAAATTAATAAAGCTAATAATTTAATAATTATAAAAGCTGGAAAAATAAACATTATAAAACTGAAAATAATTATAAAGCTGAAAAAATAAAAGATTTTTGTGAAGCAACTAAATATAAGGTAAAATATGTTACAGTTATTTTGTGCCATATTAAAGTTTTTATTTTAATCGCATTACATTATATACTTTGTTTTCGTTATTAAAGATTTATTATAGTAAATAATTAATTTTCCTAGAAAATATTAATACTTCTGCATTAATATTGATTGTTTGTTGCAGTTAATGCAAGTATTGAAAAGAATCAGTATTTATATAATATATCATTATTGCGATTAAGATAAAAGTTTTTAATAAACATACAATTTATTCAATAGCTTTCATTATTATAGTGTTTTTTTTTAGGTTTTTTTTACCAATTTTAACTTTTTTAAGAATTACTGTTTTTTGTGTATTAAATATTTATTAGTTGTAGGTAAAAGATAATTTAAAATCTTTAAGCTAATTATAACAAGAATTACTGTTTTTTGTGTATTAAATATTTATTAGTTGTAGGTAAACGATAATTTAAAAATGTACCAGTGTAATATTTGTTTTTTAAAAATGGCGAGTATTGTATCTTACAATAAGCATTTGTATAGGCACCGAGGAAAGAATAATGTTAAATTTATTTGTGTAGAAATTTATTGTGGAAAACAATTTTCTACCTATAATATGTATAGAGTACATTACTTTAGAGCCCATTCAAATAATCGTGAAAAGGAAATCAGTAATGCAACTGAAAACTACAAATGTACAAATAGTTCTTGTAATTTCAATTCAGTAAATATAAAAAACTTAATTTCGCACATATTTACTCATTTAACTGTCAAAGATATAGTAACTTGTCCATTCAGCAAGTGTTCTGAAATATTTAGAAATAAATTTTCGTTTAAATCGCATATACGAAGAAAACATAAAGGAAATATTGAAAAGAATATTTCCACATGTCAGCAATTTAAAGACACTTTAACTCCAGCTAATCTAACATATAATGTTGATATATTTGAGATGGAAGAAAATTCTACTCATGAAAGTGAAGGTGATATTTCCGAAAATTGTTTTGAAGTGTTGCTAACTAAGTTGAAAACGAAATTTCGATTAACTGATGTGGCTTTGCAATTTCTGTACGATGAATTGTACTCTATATTAACAGCTAACAGTGTAAAACTAGTCAAAGATATAAAAAACATTTGCAAAGTAAACAATGTTTCAAACTACGAGAATGAAATCGTGAATTGTGTTGAACAAAATAATTTAAAAAATGATCTGTTATTTTTCAGTTCGAAATATAAAAGATTACAGTATATGAAAAAATGTTTTAACTTCATAGAACCAAAAGAAATATATCTTGGAACCGATACATATCACAATGAATGTTATTTTCAATATGTATCTATAATTGATACCATAAAGTATCTTCTATCAGATAGATCATTTTTTCGATTGTTTAACGAAAAAAAGGTTGTAGTGCCTAACCATTATTGTGATTATAATAATGGAGATATTTACAAAAATTCAAAATTTTTTAATGAAGAACAACGTATAGAAATTCTTCTCTTTCAAGATGCATTTGAAAATTGTAATCCATTAGGATCTTCAAAGCGAAAACATAAGCTATTGGGTGGATACATGGTGATAGGAAATATTCCACCACAATATCGATCACAAGTACATAACGTGCAACTTGTTTTTCTTTGCAACGACGATTATGTTAAAAAATTTGGTATGAATCAAATATTAAAACCATTAATTGAAGATATCCTAAAGTTAGAAAAAACTGGTATCGAAATAATTAATCCTCTTAATAATTCAAAAAAAACGATGTATGGAAGCTTATTTGCTGTTATTGGTGACAATCTTGGAAGTCATCAGATAGGTGGCTTTGTAGAAAATTTTAGCACTTCTGATTATTTATGTAGATTTTGCTTTTATCAACGATCTGCACTTAAAAGTCAACAATTAGAAATATGTCAAACACGTGATAAATCTACCTACATAACCAATGTCGAACAAAGTGTTATTTTAGATAAGGCTGTACGAGGAGTGAAATATGACTCCATTTTAAATAAGTTAAATTATTTTCATGTTAATAATCCTGGTCTTCCACCATGTATAGCACATGATTTGTTCGAAGGAATCATACCATTTGATTTGATGAATATTTTGAAATATTTCTGTAAAACTAATGTATGCACTATTGATAATATTAATATTTCATTAAAGGTTTTAAGAAAGCAATTACGACTTTCTTTATCTTTCCCTAAAATTGAACTTTCAATGGCTAAAATTCCAGGAAAATCTGATGAAATATGGCACATTTTAATTCTTTTACCTTTTGTAATGTTAGGTAGAATAGAAGATCCTAACAATAACGTTTGGATGTTTTTAACATCCGTAATCGAAATGTGTTGCTTAATTTGTGCGCATAAAATTACTTTGGATCAAACAGTTTTGTTGTCTCATTATATACGTTTGTACTTCGATTATAGAAAACAGGCATTCCCTAATCAAAAGTGGAGACCGAAACATCATTATATATTTCACTATCCTAGTCTAATTAGAAAATTTGGTCCTTTGAAAATATTATGGACTATGATTTTTGAGCAAAAACATAAATATTTTAAATCTATAGCAAAAACTTGTAGGAATTATAAAAATTTAACTAAAACTCTTGCTGAAAATCATCAATTACATCAAGCTAGTATCTTTGAAGATCGATTTAAATTTTCTATTGTTTGCAATGATGCTGAAATGAACGCTGCTGGTATGTTCAATATTGATCTACCTCAGGAGTTTTCTTTTGTGTCCAAAAAAGTTATGATCTTAAACACTGTTTATAAAGATAAAGATTTTCTGTTGGTTAATTGTAACCAAGAACAAGATATTTCAATTTTACATGTGCAAGCAATATTTATCAATAAATCATACACAAACGCAATTTTTTATGGGAAATTAATTAGAATGACTTATAATGAGTCACTAATTCTTTATGAAAGTTACTGTGAGGAAAAGGAATGCTGTTTAGTTGAGCTTAAAAAGTTAATCGTAAAGAAATCTTTGTATGTTCATAAATTCAAAAATAAATATTATTATGCTCGCATGTTTGCACATCCAATTGAAGAAAACGAGGTACAAATGTTATTTTAAAAAATATATTACACTGAAGATTAAGACTATGTATATTTTAAAATATTTTAAGCTAACTTACTATTTTAAGAAAATATGAATACGTACATAGTTCAAAAAAAATTATTGTATAGAATTATTAGGTATATTTTTGTTTGAAAATTGTTAGTAAAAATTATTATAATATATTATAAAACATACTTATATTTAGAATATTATCTTTATAAAATACTTATTATGTAAGAATACTAATAGGAACATGGGAAAATATTTATTCAAAGTATGGAGCCCGAACAGATTAATAAAAAAATGTTTTATGGCCGAAGCAACTATCACAGCAGTACTTGAAAAAGGTAACAATTTGTTTTGTTTTTTTTTTTATATTTTTTTAACAAAAGGTTTCTTTAGCTCAACAAAGTGGACTTCAAGGGCACACTCTTATAACAGAGATTGACGGAACTGAAATCTGTGACGACGAAAGTTTGGAATATTTTGCTACGGAAAAGCAAGTTCTTATAATTTTAAATGACGACGAACAATGGGTATCTAGTACCAATGTTTTAAATTTATCAGCGACAAATAATGACATACTCACAGGATTTGTTGAAAACTTAAATTTTTCTCTTACCAATGAAACTCAAGAACCATTAAACCAAAATCCAGCTGCAGAAATTACTGAAAATGTATTATCGGAATATATTTCTATTAGAGACTCTGATTTAGACACAACACTTACGATGTCTAGTAGCGCTTTCACAGAAACTTCATCGGGGGAAAATCTGGAAACCACAAGAATTTTTTCAAATTTTCAAATTCCATGGCCAAAAGTACCGTCAAATATTTTGGAAATGCTAGAGAAAAAACAAAAATTAGGATATTCCATAAAATGTATCGCCAATATTATTGTAGATGAGCTTCGCACGAAATCCTTCTACATCCCAATGAAAGTAATTCGTATGGTGGCGGATCAAGCTGCAGCAAAATATCCAGATTCGTTTATAGAAAAGGATGACTTCGGTAAAACTATTTCTTTTACTCCAATTGGTTTAATAACAACAATAAAAAATCGTAATTCTTACTTAAATCGAATGCCACAAAAAAAGAAAAATAATTATGAACCTGCAATTCCACTCAAAAAGAGAAGAAATGCAAATACTTTTCAACAATCTTGCATTAATTGGCAACCTGAAAACCTTCCTGAAGGAGATTCTGATGAAAGTATTGAGTATAAAAAAGAACATTTAAAAACTCTTTATAGTAAGAAAAATCGAGATACAGAAGAAGGTAAAACAATTGATCAGTATATGTTAGATTGTTATGCACCTATAAGATTATTTCTAAATAATTTGGAAAACATCCCGAGTGCAAAACAAATAAAAGAAAATTGGCCATTTATCTTTACAAAAAAAATACTGTTCCAACATTTTTCTAAATTAATAAATGTAAATGACATCGATTTTGAAACAAATTATTTGTCCGAAAAAAATAATATAATATTTTTATTAAAAAAACTAAAAAATAAAAAATGTAATTCATTGGATGAAGATAATGACAAATCAATCGTTTCTGCAATAATTAATTATTTCAATGAAGATTCTGATCTTCTATTCAAAATATTTAATGTAAGTTTTGAAAACTATTTAACTAAATTTATTAATATATGGTTATATCAATTTTATAGATTGACGTACCACTGGATACGATAATGGAACAAATTCCAACTAATGGGCCCTGGATGGCTGTTATAGGTATGCTGTAAATCTTCGTTTTTATTTCCATCTTTAAATAATTTAATTTAAATTATTTTTTTATCCAGAAAACGAAAATCAGATGACAACAATTAAAATATTTTTTGAAAAAACGTTAATAAATACTTATTGCCAGGATAATTTTCTTCATACCTTAAAGGAAATAATTGCTTATTATTATGTCTTTAATATAATGTTTCCTAAAAATTTAACACAAACTTTAGAATTTCTAGTTAGATTTTTATTAAAACATTATTCTGGTGCTGTCAGGGGTAAAAAAACCCATATAAATAATATAAGCAAAGTTAATAATTTAATTTTACGAATAAGATCAGTAAATAATTAAATTACAATAATTAATATAATTAATGCAAATTCCAACTAATGGGCCCTGGATGGCTGTTATAGGTATGCTGTAAATCTTCATTTTTATTTCCATTTTTAAATAATTAAATTTAAATTATTTTTTTATCCAGAAAACAAAAATCAGATGACAATTGAAATATTTTTTGAAAAAAACGTTAATATATACTTATTGCCAGGATAATTTTCTTCATACATTAAAGGAAATAATTGCTTATTATTATGTATTTAATACATAATTATTATTATGCTTATTTTATTATGTATTTTATGTATTCTTATTATTATGTACTTTAGAATTTTTAGTTCTAAATAATATAAGCAAAGTTAATAATTTAATTTTAAGAATAATTAATAATTAATTAATAGTTAATAATTACTTAATTAATAAATAATAAATTAATAGTTAATTAATTAATTAATTAGTAAATAATTAATTTAAAAAATTAATATAATTAATTCAATAATTTATTTGAAATTAAAAATTAAAATAATTTTAATACTTTAATATTATACTATAAAATTAATAATGAATAATTGTTTAGTTTATCAAATCAATGAAGTAACATAAAATATTCATTTATTTTTTATACAATAATTAATAAAAAAAATTAATAAAACAAAATTGTATATTTATCTTATTTTAATTTTTTTTTTAATTCCATGTATTAAAAATGTATTTTTACACTAGTTTTACCTAAAAATTTCTAAAATTTAGTTAAATATGATTACTTACATAGGGGAAAAATTGCTTTTACACAAACTAATAAACTGTATACAGACGATTATATTAGAATACCATTTTTGTCTATAATTTTCTGGCTCCACAAAGAGAGAAAATGAGATAATTCTGGAAAATGTAGAATGAAACGTACAGAAATTTCGTTTCTCTCTTTATTCTACATTTTTCCAGAATATATCATTTTTTCTCTTGTGTATCTAGAAAATCATAGACAAAAAATGGTATTCTAATATAATCGTCTGTATACAGTTTATTAGTTTGTGCTTTTATTAAAATTTTACTTTTACAATCATTCAGGGCAAAATCATAAAGATTTTGTGTAATTCCACTTTTTTACATAGGGCAAAAATTGCATTTATTAAAATTGTACTTTTACAATAATTCAGGGTAAAATCATAAAGATTTTGTGTAATTCCACTTTTTTACATAGGGCAAAAATTGCATTTATTAAAAGTGTATTTTTGCAATATCAAAAAGCAAAACCATGAAAATTTTGGTGTAATTTCACTTTTTTGAATAGCGTAAAAATTACATTTTTTAAGAGCGCATTTTTACAACCATTAACGTCAAATTTAAAAAAAAAATTATGTGATTTCACTTATTTTTATAAGGCAAAAATTAAACCAGAACTTTGTAAATTTTTACCTAACCAAATTCTATTTTTACAACCAAAGTTGTAATTTTATTGCAAGTGTAATTTAACTACCTTAATTGAAGGTAAAGAGATGCCTATTTTCATAATGGTAAAATAACACTTTTTTTTTTTATAGTGTAGCTGAAGCTAATTAACTTCATAGAACGAGTCGAATTTTCATTAAGAATTCTCTGTTTTTTCTATTATTCTTATTTTACAAGCTTTCAAAATCTCATATCAAAATAACAAATAAAGTTTATAATCGCTGCTTGAATCAACATTTTTTTCATTTTTTCGTTCGCTTAAATTCCAATAATAGTAAGTAAGAATACTTCAAAATGTTTTGAAGTATTCTTACGGTGCATTATCAGATTAAATCTTTTTAATATTGCATTAAGTTCAAATATATTGGGTTATCATTTTTAATATTTTAATCTAATTTACATCTGGAAAAGAGATTAAATAATAAAAATAATTATTAATGCCAAATATGAAATTTTTAACATCAATTAACTAAGCGATCTTGATTAGCAGAATCCTAAATTTTAAACGTAAAAGTTTAATGCTTTGCGAGTGCTACAATCAAATAGTTGAAGCAAAGTCTCTGATCCTGATGAGGGATATTGTATACAATAAAATCGAGTTTGATTTCAAAATGTTTTTTTATAATCTTAAAAAAATAGGATTCGGCTTACATATATTTACATTTACAGTTGCTCACAAAAGTATCCTTCCACTTCTTTTATTCAGTAGAATTAATCTTAGACATTAAGTTTTAAATTTCAATAATTTATTTTTTTTAACATTATCTGATAATTAATTAATTTTTTCTCATATGTTTTTCTAGTATTATAAAGTGCAAAAATACTTAATTGAAAATGAACTGAAAAATATTAAATTTTTTTGAACCAAGTAGGGTGGCCGGATACTTTTGTGAGCAACAATATATCGTTGTTGATTCCCGAATCGCATATCTATTTGTTTGTGTATCCTTATCAGAAGAGGTAAGTTAACAGAATGAAGCCTGAATTCCTAAAATTAAGGATCAAATGAATGTTTCCGACAGAAATGACACTTTATGGGGCGATTCATGGAATTATCTAAATTATTTTTATATCTTAATTATCTAAATTATTTTATTTTTATAAAGCTCGAGCCCGATAATCGGAGGTTTTACCAAGTAAATGTTTCGATTCATCCAAAATATCACAAAAAATCATACTAACAATCATAATCAACTCCGAAATTTTTCAACTAAATTTTATATTAAGGATGAGTTTTTGTATATATAGAAAAATGTTTATATAGAAATTTGTTTTTATAACTAACCACAATACAAAGTTCATTAATATCATTTAGTTAGAAATTAATGTTTATATATTCCCCAATACTACATAATCTTACAGTCGAATAATTTAATAGGTGTATTCATAACTAAAAAATATTGCTTATATGTATGTGGTTTTCGATCTTATTATTCTTATGATTCTTATTATAAATATGAACTTAGTTCATTTAACAAACTAACATATTTTTTCAAGGTAACAAAAATGTGTGCAAAACCAAAACCATATCCGACTTGTTTTATTCATTATGAATATATATTCTCAAAATCTAAATGTGAAAGCTACACAAAGAAATAATTGTTAAATTGTTAAAGTTGGATGAATCGAAACATTTACTTGGTAAAAGGATGTGTATGTATAAGGGACAAAAAAGGTGCATCGAAAATGTATAAATATTACGAATTATTTTGCCCAACACGTTTAGTTATTATTTATTTGGAGGATTACTTTAGCATATTCATATGCCTTAATAACAATCAACAATGTTCGGATTTAGTAATTTGGGGAAAAATATTTTCCATAAATAAATTACCGACTTGAAAAAGAATGGTTTCGCAATAATGTACTTCAAATTATTATAAGCGAATTTTGATTGAATTTTTCTCAATTTTAGAGACTACAAAAAAAGGTTCTCTATCTTTGGGAAAAAATATAACAAGTCTCTCTTTTACAAATACTTCTTTTTTTTACTCTATTTAGTTAGTGAAGTCGAAGTGTTAGTTATATTTATATTGGAATTGGGATTGGAATATAACGAAAATAAAACTTTCATTTGTTTTACGATCGTTGCCGCTAAAGGTTGAATTGTTTTAAACGTACACACATTGAAAATAAATCATAAAATAAAGTATATAATAATTAAGTAAGCAACCTAAATACTAATATTACTTGCGAACTAATAATTAAAAGTGGTTCAAAATTCGCATAATGATTAATTGTTGTTTGTGTACAAACGTGTATATTTTGAGTTCACATTAATCAAAAAGAGAACTTATTGTTTTCAAAAATATAAAATAATTTTAAATTTGAAATAAGAAAATTGTATAAAATATCTTAACGATTATCTTATTTATATGTATTTGGCTATGTTAAAAAATATTATCAGTTCACTGTGCGAAAAAATATTTGTTATATTAATGACGTAATCGTTTTAGTTTAAAGAAGAGAAATAATTCTGTTGTGTAGATATTTATGAAAAAATAAATAAATAAAAAGAAGTTCTACAAAAAACATTGTAGAAAATAATTTAATTATGTTGTAAATTTTATTTCCTCGCTCACGATTACATACAAGACGAAATATATTATAGACAAAATGGCAGAACAACACAGATCAATATCTGGATTTTATATATTTGATATCTAGTTATTTACGAAAAGGTAAAAATATCCCAGTTATACATATTTTTATATTAAAATAAGCTGATGGAAATATAATTTTTGGTTATATTCATAAAAGGAAAGAGCCTAACTCTTTTTAATTCAAACTTTTTTTAATAATATACTTTGAATTTGAAGTGTTGCGCTGAAGAGGCATTTCAAGATGAAATATGCAATAGTGAAGAATATCATGTTCAGTTCGTGGCATTCCACAGTTATGAAATAGCTAAATTGGTGTTGCGTTTCAATGAAATAGTTAAATTTAAATATAAAAATGATATAAATATTCAATTTACAAAAAAAATGCAAGTTTAAACAATATTTGAAGTAGTATTGCCTATAACTATTTCCTTATAGAATCTCACGAAATTATATTTGCAATACTTCAGTATTGCATATTTCATCTCAAAATGCCACTTCTGAGCTTAAATTTATGTATTTTTATTTTGATTTTAAAAATAGAAGGTTTGCATTTTTCAGCCTCTATTGTACACTGTATCAGAATAACAATAAGAAATTACAAACAAAATAGTTAAAAATACAAAAAATGCATATAAAGTCAGATTAGTTATTGGACCATTTAAAAATGCGAATTCAAAATATTAAATTTAGATTTTTTTTCATTTTTTTTCTTGTTTTCGTTATATACTGATAGATACAACATATAATTTTTATAATTTCTGCACACAGCATGAAAGGCATAATTTTTAAAAATATTCATTCTTTTGTAATGAATTTCCAAATAAACGGTTATCTCAATGAGAGTTTTTTGTTACGCTTAAAAGTATGCCTTAAAATATAATTTATGTTATTATAAAAATTTTAAAAATTGGATAATTTTTGCAATAATTGTAAAAATTAAAGTAAAAATTAAAACTGAAATCATTTAAAAATAATTTAAAAAGAGAAATTTTAAAAAAATATGCTGTTATTCAACGACTGACCAAAAATTGCCAAAATGGTATTCTTAAAATCAAAATTAAAATATTTATTTCTTATCTATACTCCATCACCATATAATCTGAATTTGAGAACTTAAATAACATTAGAATTTTGGAAAAAAATCAAGAATTTTTATGTTCCTCAATTTACTATGTAAGTGTAAAATACTATATTTATATTCAAAACTATTTATAGTGCATCCGAAACTATAAAGTATCTTTTGAAAACGAAATAACTTCTGTTTCATTTTGTGGTGTGATGAAGATGATGAAATTAGAGAAATTATTTTTACCGGCGGAATTTATCTGCTATTATCTATGCTATAGGCTTCGTTTTCAACCATTTGGAATTTGTATATATTTCAATATAAAAAATATTATTAAAAATTAAACAAACTTTTCCATTATTTATGTAATTTATTTTTCGAAGCATCAGTTAACGCCTTGAGTATTAAGGTAATATGAAGTGTCGATAGTTGGGCTTCATTCTATGGGCAACTTTTGAAATAAAAATTATGATTTGTATTTTTGAAATAAAGTTTTTTGTGATAGGCTTAATATTTTCATGGTGCAAATTAATAAAAATAAAAAATTAAATCTAACTAAGAAAAGAAGGAAAAATGTTAGTATACATTTATATATCAATTTTTCAATGTTATTCTCATTAAAAGAAATTTTTTCTTTCACTTTGAGAATTTTCGTACTTCTTTTTATTTCCAAGTTGGAAAAGTGCTTCCTATCTCCTTTTAGATTCACCTGGGATTTAATGAAAACGAAGATTTAAATAAAAGTTTTAATTTTTGCAAAACTCTCAATTGTACAATTTCAAATTATGTATAATTAAGTTTTAATAAATAAATACTCGAAAAATTAAATACATATGTTTTTTCTAAAAATGTTGAAATTTTGCCCATGTAAAATAAAGAGGGTGGAAGGTACAGGTCATATTTTTGTATACAAGGTGTTGAATTATTAAGAAATTAATATTTCTGTTTTTTAATATAGTACCTAGCAAAGGGGTTGTAGCTTAATTAATGCCCCACCTCCCCGAGTTTTATAATTTGATTTTCGAATGTGTGAACCAATATTGTAACTTGCTTAGAAGTTACAAGTGGTATCAAAAATCTGGCCGATTTTAAAGCCCTTTTAAATTTAAAAAATTTAATTTTTATGCAACATGTATTAATTTTGAAAACAGAAATCAAATTCAAATAAAATAAAGAAGATTGAGGGGATGGCACCCGTTTTTTCGAAAAAGGAGTAAAATTTTATTATTAAAAAACTATTTTTTTCAGTTTTTTTAAATAAATTTAGGTATACTCTTTCCAAATCATTCAAAACTTTCTCCTTCTTCCTTTTTCGCCATGAGTGAGGTGGTATGTTTATGAAACAGGCTGCAACACCTCGACACACACTTGTAGCTCATGAATCGTTCTTGTCCTTGCAAGCGCATCGGTTCAGTATTGCATATTTCATCTCAAAATGCCACATCTAAGTTTAAATTTATGTATTTTTATTTTGAACTTAAAGCCTCATTTTCAGTTGTAGCTCATGAGTCGATGCGACACATCATTCTCTTAGGAGAAGTTAAAGTGACAACACACAAATTTGGCCACACCGAATTATAATGGAATAAAATTAGTTAAAAGTATATTATAATATTAATCCTGTAATAAAAAAAAAACAACAAAAAAAACAGTTAATTATTTAAGTATTTCGACCATAACTGTCGGCTTAGGCTGACAATAATGTTAGAAAACGAACATTTAAAAGAAATTGAAAAAGAGAAATTGATTATTATAAAAATGAATTAAATGTTAAAAAATTATTAAATTTTGAATTCACGACGAGTGTACAAAAGGTGCAAAAAAATAAACTGTGAAAAACAAACCTATTATGGCGAAAAAAAAGAATAAACTTGACCTGATCGAGGAAAATAATAAACTACGAAAAGAATTAGCTTGTTTAAAACAAACAATATTAAAGAAAAAAAAATCAACATCTGAAGCTAACGATGTCCAAAATCAGTTCCAGTCGCTTGCCAATGGAAATGATATGGAGTATGAAACTAATGAAAGTCAAATAAGCGAAAAAGAAGAAGACGCAAGCTCAACTGAAGCAATTGTTGAATTAAACAATGGCACGAATGAGAGCTTGTTTAATAATTAATTTATTCAAGTTTTGCGGAAAAAAAACATCAATAAAAAGAAATTTCACATTGATCAATTACAAGATCATGGTAGAAGAGAAAAAATCCCAGAGAGACAAATCGCTCCAGGAAACCAATATAGCAAAGAAAACAATAATGTAAGTGACTCTATAAATATTGAAAATGTAAATATACAAAATAAAAATAAATTTCCCCCAATAATCCAATAATCACTATAGGCCAGGGACCTAATGACTTAATAAATATTCTTGTAAATAGCTTAAAAATAGATAAGAAAGATTTTTATATAAAAAAAATTCAGAAAAAACGCAATATATTTAAATAATTTAGTTAACTATACTAAAACTAAGCAGGCTTTAGATACTACAGAAGCGAATTATTTTTCATACACTCCTACTTGTATTAAAAATAAAACATTAGTACTTAAAGGTTTACACGAAAATGAAAATGAAGATAATATATTAATGTTAAATGAATTAAATGTACCAAATGTAAAATTTTTAAAGGCTTTAAGGCTAGTTACGAAAAAATCAATTAGTTTAAATAAACAATTACCAATTTATTAAATTCAAATATCACCAGATAGTAAAATTTCTGAAATATATAATATTAAATATTTAAACAACCAGGTTGTAAAATGGGAAAAATTAAATAAAATCGATATTTTGCAGTGCAAAAGGTGCCAGCGTTTCGGTCACGCTGCTCCTAACTGCAAAATGGACTATAGATGCGTAAAGTGTGAATTACAACATAATCCGGGCGAATGTAGCGTGCATAAAACGGACGATAGCCAAAAGGATCTCTTTTGTGTCCTTTGTAAAAAAAAGGACATCCAGCCTCCTTTAGAGGTTGCGAACAATATCTTAAATTAAAAGAAATTCTAAATAAAAAAAAAATATTTTAAGACAACAAAACCAACCAAATTTACAAAAAAACGCAGACCTATTTAATGAGCATCCCTATAAACAACAATGATAATAATTATTCTATGAATAACAAAATAAATTTAGCTGGGTTCCAAAACTCTTTAAACTTAATAGTCAATAAATTAAATACTTTTGACAACATTTTAAAAGAAAACTGTAAAAGAATTGATTTTCTTTTTGAAAATTTACTAAATACAAATGGAAACTAATCTAAAATATATTGAACATTTAAAAATTATTTCGATAAATGTAAATTCTCTCATTTCTCTACAAAAAAAAAATTATTTATTACAATTTACCACTGAACATACCCCAGATATTGTTTTAATCAGCGAAACAAAATTAAATGACAGTCATTATGTACAATTCCCGAATAATGAATTAATAAGAAACGGTAGATTAGATTCAATTCAGGGAGGAGGGACACCAATTTTGATTAAAAAAAATATAAAATATAAATAATATGCATATGCATATTCAAAATTTTAAATGCTTACAGACTTCTATAATTTCCTTAAAACTCAAAAACAATGATAATTTAATTATTATATCAGGATATGCACCTAGTAGTAATTCTGAGATTTTCTCATCCGAATTTCAAAAATTATTCGAATTTTTACAACTAGAAAAAATTGAAAACTATTATATCTTAGCTGGAGATTTTAATGAAGCATAGTAATTGGAAAAATAATGTCAGTAATAATAGAGGAAACTTTTTAAACTCATGGTTAGATAAAAATAGTATTAACTTCAAAACTAAACTATACTGTAGTGAATTTCCTACATTTCCCAGATGTGGTTCTTTTTTAGATCTATGCATCGCAGATTCTAGAATAAAAATTAATAATAAAAATTCAAATTTGGCTAATCTCCAAACATTGCCTTTTGACAGCGACCACTGTGCGCTGATTTTTCAAATTTCGATAGAAAATTTCAAAAATTATTCGAATTAAAATTTAAACAATAATGAAATAGATAAATATATACAGATATTAGATAATATAATTATACAAACAATAAACACAATTATACCAAAAACCAATAAGAATTCATACCTAAGAAATTTTGACAATCCATTAATATCAAGACTACAAAAACATAAAAGTGTCCTCATTAGCACTCTAAATAAATTATATAGATTAACAAATTACAACAAAAACGATTATAGAGTGGTACGAATAAAGTCATTGATACATAATGTTAACAATTTGATCAAACAAAACCTGAAAATTACAGTTAAGAAATATTGGGAAACTAAAATAAAAAATATTTCACCATCAAATACTAACATGTTCCCAACATTAAATAAAATCTTTAGAAAAAATACTAGCTTGAATATAAACTTGCTAAAAATTGACCAAAGTAATGAATCCGTCTTAACTAAATTATAAATAGATACATCAATAATAGAAAAAGATAACAATAACAACTTTCTTATTAAAAATAAGACAGACATTATAAATATTTTAGGACAAACATTTGAAACTAAACATAAATTAAAAAGACAAGTCACTAATAATGAGGTTGAATTTAATGTTAATGAAACAATTAGGCAAGTAAAGCAAAATAATGAGCAACTGGTAAACTTTTCGGAAAATTTTAAAGCTAATGAAATAAAACACGACCAATTACACGACCATTTTTTCGTTACTTGTGAAAGTTTAACTAAAGTATTTCAGAAACTGAAAAATAAAATATCATCAGGTTATGATAAAGTGCCAAATGTTGTATTAAAAAATCTTCCAATATTAATAATTACCCAATATGCTACTATATTTAATAATGCTTTAAACAATGGATATTTTCCTGACACCTGGAAAATAGCAAAAGTTATTGCCATTAAGAAACCAGGAAAAGATCCGACTAATAAGTAATAAATATTTTTAATATAAGTAAAATATTTTAAAAAATTATTAACGTATCAATTTTAAATTATGTTAATACTTGGAAACTAAGTATTAATTATAATAAATGCGAATTAATTTTATTTAGGAATAATGTACAAATGACCCACTATATTCTGTTCGTCGAAATTGGAGACAATTTTGTATTAGAGCAGAAAATGAAAATTTAACACAAAAACAAATATGTAAAATATTTAGGTATTATATTAAAATATAATTTAAATTTTGGGGAACATGTTAAAATGCAACTAGAAAAGGCTAAAAAAGCATTTTCTATAGCAAAAAATTTATTTTATTCAAAATGTTTGCTCCCAAGAATAAAAATAATAGCCTATCAGACAATAATAAGACCAATACTGAGCTACGGATGTCCAATTTGGTTTAACATTAATGCTTCCCTAATGGAAAAAATGAGTCTTCGAAAGAAAATGTTTAAGAGTATGTTTGAACAAATACAGAAAACCCGAAACAGATTATAAACACTATATTTCGAACAAAAAAAATTATAACTATTCAAATATTATAAGAATATAATAATTTCATAATTAGTTTGATTAGAAAACATTTTAATACAGCATCATTGGTTAAAGAAAATAGTCTGATTAGTCATTTAGTTTATACTAATGATGAATATATTAAATACTGTTTAAATACAGGATTTGTCCCTCCTGAAGGTTTTATGTTTTTAGACACTAATGGTTTTATACGAAATGAAAATAAAATTCCTGTTTTTACCATGCTAAAAGAAGATCGACAAATAAGAAAATTGAATTCATAACGCCGGTAAATATGCAAGACTGCATGTTTAATATAGATCTATCAGATAGAGATATAAAACAAAATGTAAATATATCGCGCTTCTGGTGGTTAAATTAATTAAATAAATTGGTATGTAATTAAATTACTTGTATAAAAAAAATTCTAGGTTAAGTTAGTTAGTAAGTTTAGTTTTAAGTCTAGTTTTTTTTTTTAAGGAAAAAAAAAACTAAAAGTATAATTGTTTTTTAAAAAAAAAAAACTTTAAATTAAAATTAAATAACAGAAAGCCTTCAATGGAAAAATATTTATACCTAAACATAAGACAAAACATTTGCTAAAAACAAACTAAATATGTTATTAAGATTAATTTAGAGTACTCCGTTGTGGGTCATTAAATTACATAACTTTGAAATTGTCAGTTGTTTTTTATATATTTTTATAAACTTGTATTCTGTAAAAATGATAATGAAATAAAATATAATACAAAAAAAAAAGTCGATGCGACACACACTTGTAACTCATAAGTCGTTCTTATCCTTGCAAGCGCATTGGCAATTCAATTAGGTTATCGTTCTTGTCCTTGCAAGTGTGTGTCGCATCGTGTCCATAAATCTAGTACAATAGATTGTTACAGCAACCTCGCCCGGTTTGGTGTTCTCTTACTATTTCAAAGATTCAATTTTTTATCGTCTTTCTGCCCTGGAAAGTGTTTTAACTAACCTAATAATAATTTATTTATATTTTTTAGGTATGAATTTCCACCTTATTAATCTTCCTTAGCGGTGAATTTTAACAGTACATACCTTGATAACCTATGCGGGTCGTAGTTTTGATGACATATGCAGAAAATAATATTATTGAAATACTGTTTATCTTTCTTAACCTAGAAAAAAGATGAAGCAATAGAACCCAGCAGAATTACTACATTAAGCAACCGTGGATTAATTATAAGTAAACAACAAAATTATCTAATTATTGTAAGTTTTTTTAAATTTAATTTCAAGTAATTGTGATTTATGATTCGTGTAGATTGTTAAAATTATATTTTTAACATATATGTATTTAATTAGAAACGATATTTGTAAGTTTTAGAAAGTACTGATAATAATTTAATATGTGTTATTAAATGTATGTTTTTTGTTACGCAAACTAAAAACACATTATTATATGTTTTAGATTGCGTAGTAAACACGGATATTTGAAATTTGGACTCAAGTTAAGTATATTTATTTTCAATTAATTAATTCATGGTAGTTCAGTATCTTTCCGATAACCTTGATAAAAATCGACAGACAGACAAACTAAATAAAGAAACGGTTTAAAAGGATATTGTACAATTAATTGAATTTGAAAAATACAAATTTTAGAAAGAATAACGGGCATTGTAAAATTCATTTGCTTTTACAATATAATGTAGTTTTAGATACTTATGTTACGATTAATGTAGTAGTTTCTGAAGTGTTAAATATTTGCAGTTTAATAATAAGAATGATTAAACTTCAAATAACTACTTTCACTGTTAATTTTATTAATTCTTGATATAACGCTAAAAACCATATTAGATCATTTTCAGTTCAGTTTGGTTTGTTTCAAGACCAATTTAATTTGGAAAAAGATAATTTTTAACTGAAAATGTAAAAAAAATCTCAAAAATATGTTTTAATAAAATTTACTTTTCCGGATTATTGATTGATTTACATACATATTTCAATGCAATTAATCACTTTAACCGGACTTTACATTACATTAACCGTAAGAATAAAGGTTATATATATCTGAAAAAAGTAAAATACAAAAAAAACCTTGATCTACAACTACTCATGCAATTATTTCATGTGGCAAGGTAACTTTCAAATATATTTCTTTTATAATTCTGATAGATATATATATAGTTTTGCAAATTTTGAAGTATTAGTAAATACTGTATTGTTAAGGTGTTGAAAATATTATTTCTCTTCTTGGTTGTCTATGACTATGCTATATATTGACAAATCGCATGAGTATTCTTTGGCTACGAACTCTTTCGGGCACAAATTATACATTATTCGCGCCGGCAGGGTAATGCAAGGTGATGTAACTGCAACACCTTTGTTTGAAACAAATATATTTATTTATTGAAACATGGAACCAATGCAATTTCTACCAAAAAAGTTTTATTTAAATAAATCAAATTAGTCAAATAATAATTTATATATACATATCTATCTAAATATTTTTTGACTAGATTACAGTTTT